>JANPWX010000360.1:2163709-2601927 GCA_024734555.1 Trochalopteron elliotii
CGGCCCCGGCCCCGGCCCCGCTCCCGGCCCGCAGCGGGCAGGGCGGCCCGAGGTGCCGGGTCTCTCGTGTGCAGGAGCACCTGCGCTGGATGGAGCGCGGGCTGCCTGTCCTGCTGCATAGCGGCTTAGCGGTGTCATTTTCAAGGCCCTTTTCACAAGTGACGCTGAAACGACTGTTTCTTGCTGCTTAAAGGGAAGATAAAAAGCTCTAGTAGTAGAGCTGTGGATGTGGACAGGGCCTGCAGCCGTTTACGTGCACAGGGTAAAGACTCCTAAATTTTAGGAGAAAACCAGCAAAATTTGTGCTTGGATTTCCTTCAAAGTTTGTTAAGACTCAAACGTAGGCAAGCAATATTATTAAACACCATTTAAATATCAACAAGTATATTGCAAGTGAGTTTCTGTGCTGGGTGTTTTTAGTAGCTATTATAACTTCAAAGATACATCCGCTCTCCTATAAACACCATAAGAAGACTAGCGATTATGAAAATAATTTACCATGCAGGTGACCAAGAAATATAAATACTCCCATTGATCTTGATTTAATTGCATTCATGAGCTACATACAGACTACTGGTGTCCTAGCCCTGAGGTTTCAGGCGCTTAAAACTATGGATTAAGAACTGACATTTTAACAGATTTTGGGTTCTGTTCCTTTGCTTTCTCTTCTGAAAGCTTTAGGATCACATTTTGAGGGTTTTCTAGCATCTTGGCTGGAAACATTACAGCTTATTGCAAGAGTACAAAATCTAGAACTTCAACGAAGAGCGAATAGAGTGGGTATGTCAGCAGGGACTGCCATTTAGGTTTCTGATTGAGAATGCTTGAAGAACCCTCTATCTCTTGATCTCCCATGAATTTTAGTGAGTTTTGTTTGGAACCAGAAGCCTTCCTAAGAACAGCTGTTTCTGAAACTATGGCCTAAATATAAGTGTTTGAAACTCGTTCATTACTCCACAGTAAAAGGAAATGCAGTGAACCTAAGCCAAATTACAGTCTATTCCTCACACTGAGACCAAAGAATAAGATCTGACATTGAAAAGAAGAACATTCTTTTAACGAGGAGTATTATTTAATGTAAAGATACTTTTTATTTAGCTCTGTCAAAGAGTGTAGTAGGAGATATGTATGTTTGGGAGGGAAGATGGTGTTGTTTCAATCTGATATCCACTTTAAAGGCCCATAAGGATATAATTTTCTTGAAATACAGAAAAGGTGATTTTCCCCAGTCTTTCCAAAGATGATAATTACAGCTTTTTCTTTAGGAATAGATTCAAAAGAAAATAATTAAATAGTCTTTCACTACCATTACTACTGCTTCTTTAGAAACAATCAATAGTTCTTCTTTAAAAAAACTCAAACAAACAACATTTTTCTGTCTTTGTTGTGGCATAATTTCCAGTGAAGGTGTTTTTAAATACCTTAATGCTGCTATCTATAACTTCTATCTCTGTTCATTTTACTTGTTCACTACTATACATTCTGGATTTTTTTTGTTTGTTTGTTTAGTAAGTCAAATCACGCTTCAGTCTAAAATGCACAGAATAATAGGTTTTCTAACCTATTGTTAGAAATAGGTTCTAATATTGGTCTGCAATATGAAGTCATCAGTGTATGGACCAATCTACAAACATCTCATGTACGTATTATGTACACATTGGATATATTTTGTAGTTTTTCCTGCTGGATCAAGGTTTTGTAGATTTCAAAATAATTTTTTAAAAAAGCAGGTTACTGTCTACCATGAAGGGTCACTGAAACCAAGAGGAGCTAATACCATGCTGTCATAGGGAGGGAACAGCCCTCAGATGTGAACTGCTGCAGGGAAACATTTTGCATGGTGCAGTGCAAAACATAGATGAGAAGTTCTGTGTGCAAAGTACGAACCACTCTTTGCATAAGTTACACAGTTAATACAGAACGTTTCAAATGAAACATTCAAAAATCCAGTGAGGACAAAAAAAAAGAGAGGTTCCTAGCAGAAAGTCCATTAAATACTTTTTTCCATCAATAAAACTGCCTTTCCAGTTTTACTATCAAATAAACATCAAACCATCTGTAATTAAGTTGTGGACATCTATATTGTAAGATGAAGTTTGTATAAATCCAATAAGCAGCTGGATGAAATATGTAAGAAAAATAAAAGGTGGGAAAAACGTAAATTTACGTTTGACTCAAGGAGACTGAGAGGTGCAAATGGTTGGATGATGGAGGAACGTTCTCAGGAAGTAGTTATTGTGTGCTCGCTTTGTTCTTAGATGTTTCCATGGCATCTGCATGAGGCAGCTGCTCCTGATTTTTACCTTGAGGTTGGTTTCCAGTCTGTCTGTTATACAAGCAAAGTTTCCTTCCGAGAAGAAAGTAAAGAGAAAAAAACTATGAGAAAAATAAAACAACTGGGGGAAAGAAACAAGTTGGGGGGAAAAACGAAGAGGACATGTAACCTATTGGAGGAAAAGTAGGGACAGGGAGATAGAGCAAAACACCTGGCAGAGGACTTCCAGTAATGACCATCCTTCCTTGCAGGTAGTCTTGAGCACAGTTGGTGTAGGACAGTAAGTAATGGACCTTTGTTCCATTGGTTTTTTGTTTTGTTCTACCTGGTAGTGTGTGATATTAGTATTTGTCTCCTATTCCTTTAAGAAGATGATCGCATAGTGTGATTTACAGCTAAATTCAGAGTTAAAATGCCATTCATTATTCTCCACAGAGCTTAAAATGACTATGTTTTGAGAATAGATAATTGGAGTACGATATTAATGAAGAGTCAATTCATGCACAAAGTGCAAATTTTGGTTTGGTTTTTTATGGCTTTATGTGCAGCTGTCATTTTACTTTATCACTCCATTTCTTCATAGACAAAATCTCTGGTCCATGTTGCTTTCTGGAACAAAATTAACGAAAAGACTGCTAGCACTCATATATATATTCCAATCTATTGATTGTAGATGCTAATGTTGGGAGCTATGCTAAAACTAGAGTCTCATTTGCCACTGATCGGGGTGCTAGTTAGAATTGTCTAATGCTTTAATCCCACTTCATTCAGTTTGGTGCATGTACTTCTAGAAGTGTTTCTCAGTTGTTTAATCTATTTCATGTGATTTTTTTAGTTGTGGAATTCAGCCCTTCTTATTTGACTTTTTTTCATTGAAAGAACAACTTGATCATGCTTCCACTTAACTTGGTCTAATAAACACCTGCACAGGATACCATTGTTACCTCATAAAAAGGGAAAACCCTCAATTTATGTTCTAATTTATATCCATAGGTTTTAATGTACTTTCTGAAAGTGCTTGTATTGTTAAACAAACCACAATATCTTCAGTGTGTATTAAACAAATGGAAAAGGAACAGTTGCTCTATGCATCACTGTTAAGCATTAACTGTTTTGCCATTTCACAAGATGGTAAGTCACTCTAAGTTTTTTTCTCTCAAAAGTGTACATGGGATTGTTTGATACCACAACAATGTGAAGAATGTGACATCAATAGAAGCAATAGAATGATTATACATAGCAGAATACCAATTAAAAAGGACAGACATTGTTTTCCTTCTGTGTCTACAGATTTGTTCCTTATAATTACAGAAGTCATTGAAGCAAATTAATCTATTTTTTCTGTACTACTATTATACCAGATATATGTTTCTATAAAATACTTATTTGCTTGTTGAAGTGCTTTAAAAAAAAGAAAAAGTGCACTGCTGCAGTATATTGAGAATGTTGCTTTATACTTGTGGGGCCTGATCTATGGGCCAGAGAAAGTCTATCATTTTAATGGACTTGGGCCACTTCTATGGTTCTTAGCTGCATGTTTATGTATTTTCTGTAACAAGATGTAAAAGACTGTTGAAAATGATGAGTTAGTTAAAAATCAATTACTGTAACTGAGATGGCAACATGCCCACAGCGTTCTTACCTTACAACTTGACTTTCCTGTAGTTGCACGTGATGAAACTTCTGGAGCTTGGATTTGCCCTTTTAAGCTCTCTGTAGTCAGATAAAGAAACCTATATGAAAATACCTTTCTGTTTTCAAATGCAATTATTTAAAGTTATTATTAAAGATAAAATTATTTAAAGTAATTTTCCCTGTTTATATTTGTTAAAACACTGCATTAAATTACACTGTTTTTTCCCCAAGGGATTTCAGTTTCTTTCACTGTATGGAAAAAAACCCCTGTAGTCATATGATGAATTAGATTTTTTTCTGAAAGACTCCTGCCTTATTTGTTGCAAAATTTGAAATACATACCATGTGAATGATGCAGGAACTGTAGAAAGAAAATTTAAGTGTAAAGGTAATTGGACCACTACTCAATTAATATGGATTCTGTCCTTGCCTCTGTGGACTTTTTATGTACACTTAGAAGTCATTTGATGGAATTTTCTTTTCTTTCCATGGTTTGGGGTTTTTTTGTTTGTTTGTGGGGTTTTTTTTGTTTTGGTTTGGTTTGGTTTGGTTTTGTTTTTGTTTTTTTTTCCCCCTCTTTTGACACAATATGCATGCGATTCTGTTCCAGCCATCTAATTTAATTATATTGGTACCATAAGCTGTTGGCTAAAGAGATCGTCCCAGTTGGTTCTGGCCAGTTTCAGAGTGATGCCTGTGCACTTGTAGTACTGCAACTGCTGATGGTGTACATACGTGGTCAGACCCATCAGCTGATCCACCTGAAAACTTAACATGCTCTTGCATGTTAACCACCTAAAACTATTATTTTTCATCTAAGTCAACTGGGAATTCAACTCACTTAACAGCCTTGAAAATATAAATGCCAGCACATGGGAGGAAATAGGGATGCAAGGCTACCTCTCTCTGTTGATGGTAGCAGAGCCTTGAGAGATTAACCTCACAAATTAGACCTCTAAATTAGATGCCAGACATTAAGCAATATGATTATCCTGCATATGTTCTGCTAAGAGTTTACATTTGAGAGCGTCATTGCACTAAATGCTAAGCACTATCAATGGAGCTGAATTTAATGAAAGTTGAACCTTGAACGTACAGAGTGCTGGGCACAGAACTCTGAAAAATCAGGTCCTGGGTGTATTCTACTGGAGAGCCCAAATCAGTGAACAGCTTTGGGCTAAATCTTTCAAGTTTGAGTTTTCTCATACACATATATACAAATTAAAAATATATATACACACACATACAGAAGTATACAAAAATACACATGACAGAGGAGAATAGGTTTTGAAAATACATATATTAATATGTGTTTTCTTGCTTGTGCTTATTCAATAGGATGCTGTGGTAATGCTTAATATGTCTGACATGGACAGTTGGCAGTGAAGAAAAAGTGAGGGCAAATTTTGAATTTAAGAGTTAAAAATAAGTACAGAAGAAGTACACTATTTTCTATGTAAGTAAGCAAAGGAGGAGAAAATTAGAAATTAGGAACTGTTTTGTAATGCAGGTAAAGAGTAGGACTGAAGTGAGGTTGTACATCAAAATGCATGGTATAATATACAAGTTTCACAATTTCTTACATAGTAACAGCGATTTTACAATGTATGAATAAATCAAAATTAACACAATAATTAATACAACTAGTGAAATTACAAGTATGCTTACTAATAAATTGCATTATGGTTTTTTGCTAATTAGCAAAATTTTATAATTTTTGTATATTTCTGAAGCATTGTTATGAGACAGCAATGCTCTGCTGAATTGCCTCAGTTATTTTTATTAACTTCACAGAAACATAGTACCTCAGAATAACTAGGTAACTTGTCTATATCTCTTCTTACAGCCAGAAGAATGTCAAATAGAAAAGTAAGTACAAGGCTAAAACTAGCTCTAGTATTGTGCTTTATTGCTTTCTATCAAAATCTCAGAAAGAGGAACAAATTCTGCCTAAGAATGAATTGTGAAAGGGAGAGCAGGTTCCTGTAAACTCTCTGATTTATCCAGTGCCTAACAATTGGCAATATAAACTTAAATTTGTAGAATTATCTGCTGTTGTGTTCATTAGTTCATTTTTCTGCCTCCCTCCTTTCACACCCACACAAAGGAAATAAAAGAGGACAGGTATGGCTTGCAGTGAGTGACCAGTGCTAGTTTGATTTCAGTAGGAGCCATGTATGATTAGCCAACCTGGAAATTAGGACCTTATTATAAGTAGTTGTGGAACTTCTAGGCATATAACAGTTTTTAGAGAACTTTGCATTATTTTACATCACATGAGCTTTGAGGATGGATATAGTAGATTAAAGGTGATCTTTTTCTTTTCCCCAGTAGTGAAATTTCTATTGTCATCTTATGCTTATGGAATTATATTAAATAGCTGAGGTTTCTTTCACTGTTTTTCTTCCAAAATGTGTAATGTTTTATTATGTATTATTCAAAAATTCTTACCTCTCATTACATTGTGATGTTTTCACTGTTATAGAATTGGGATATTCTTTAAATGCATTATTGCAGAACCAGGAAAATTTGAATGCTGCTGACTTCAAGATCATGTAATCAATCTGATCAGTATCAGATTTGATAGTATCAAATATAACTGTGCTGTATCACACCAAAATATTTCTAATTTGTTATTGTAAATTTCCCTAGTGAGTTTTTATAGTCTCCATTGATAATATGTTCCAGTATTTTATTTCCCTTGAACTTGGAAAGCTTCTTTCTAGTATTTAATTCCAAGCCTATGGATTGCAAATGAAAGCACTTTTTTCTGTGTACTTTGAGGAAATGGGAAAATGATAAATCACTGGCTTTTTCACTTGTTTCAGGATTATTGTAATGCTGATCCACTTCTCCCATCTTTCTTTAGAAGTGTATGTAAGCCCAGTTCTTTCAGTCCTTTCTTGTAAGTAATTTTTCTGAAAGGGCTGTCATTTTTTTGCACTCTGTACTTGCAACATCTTTCTTAAAATCCAGTGCAAACAGTGCTTCAGCTGAGGCATTTCATTTTGCTGAGTAGAATAAAAATTCTCCTATTTTCTAAGCAAGATTCCTATGTGCTGTTTCTTAAATTCACTACTAGAAAGAATCACACTGTTAGTTTTCATTCTGCCTTTGCTCACTCTTCAGTCTATTATGCTAGCTTATAGAAGCAGCACTGTAGAGGGAAAGCAAACTATGGGTAGCACAATGAATATACTGGTCTGTCTCTCATAGTAGAGGATTCAGTGTGTAAAATACAAGAAAATAAGATTCCAAAATACTAGTGGGTGAACACTGTAATATAGATATTAGATATTTTTTCATGGAACACTGTAATAGCATTACAGTTTCTTGAGTGTTCCATTTCTTCTGTTACCCATTTATTCTTTCTAACACATGTAAAACATATTTGACATTTATAATAATGGAATTATTAGGCATGTTACTGACATCAAGGTTTAAGGGACTGGGTGACACAGGGAATTTATGTTCCACTTTAATCCATTTATCAGCCTCCTCTGGGAACAGATTTTAAATCTAACTCAAGCCATACCAATTTGAGGGGAAAAAACCTGCTTAATCCAACCGCCTGGAAAACATGTAAATGCATGAAATTGTTGTCTAGGTTCCCCATCACCTCTCTTTTTTAAGAAGGAAAATATTAATGATGGTTTATATGATGACTGTCTCTTCAAAATCAAATGGCTACTTTTTCAGATCTGTTGTTTTTCAGTTCAAGAACTGAGAGAGAAGATGATATAGCTGCATGATACAGATGTATGAGACATTGAATAATTGAAATATAGAAGTATGTGATTCAATAGAGTATTGACTGGGGCACCATTAATTACTTCTTTGCACATCAAAGCAATTTTCTTTTCAATTATAAAAAGAAAAAAAGATTTTTCTAGATTACTGGTGCTTTTTTTTTTTTCTTTTTGCTTGGTTGATGTTTTTGTTTTGTTTTAATTTTGTCAGGGAGGAAAGCTTTTGAGTGTATTTCTATCATGCATATGTTTACAGTAGCACTAAAACCAGTTGCTTCAAGGGTATATGAAGTGATATATAGGTTGTCTAAACTTAGGCAGTCCTGAACGAGGTCACCTGTTCCCCCGTAATAAAACTAGTTTGCTCTTTCTGATCTACAAACTTAATGAAGCTTCCACTTGGTTAGTAATGAGTTGTATAAAACCATGCTCTGAAGTACTCTAGTGTGAATTCGGAATCATTTAATGCTGATGTGAGCAGGATCAGAATCGGGCACATTACATGATTCATCCTTATGTAGTCAATTATCTTTATAATGTAAGGAACAGTAAGAGAAAAAATATTGCCAGTCCTTGATTTTTGACATTGGCATTCAGGCACGTATCTGGAGAAATTCAGCTTGGAAACCATGTATTGTGCATGTTCAGTCGGAATAATTTGTCGCATACTGAGATGCCGATCTTAGGGTTTAAGATGAAAAATACACTCCTATTAGTCAAATATTTATGAGTAGAACCCAAAGCATTTAAACCTTGTTGACCTTTACATAGTTATGACATATATATCATTTCTTGGTTATCCTTACTGTTGCTTTGTTCTAGGAAAAGTAAAACAAGAGGTTAAGTAGTCCCTAAGGGTAAGTTAAAATGTAGACTACTGCCATGTTGCATGGCTGTCTTTCTAGGCAAGTTGATGAGACTGCTCAAAGCAATAAAAGAGTTTACTAGAGGATGCCATTTAAGAAAAAAATGTATTTTTGAAAATGAGTTTACGATTTCCATAGTTAGTGTTCTAGTATTGTAAACAGTACATTTGATAGTATTTGTGTTATATATGTAAAGCTTAATCCCTGTGTTTCTCTTTAAGCAATTGCATTCAAAATGAGTTTAAAATCTAATCTAATTTGCTAACACATTTAAATTTTCTTTTTGATTCAAGGCTGGAAAGAAAGTCACCATGATCATTTAGTCTGATTTCTTGCTTAATATATATTTTAAGTGTTTCATTCATTAATTGCTGCTTATAATTCAGCACCTGAATTAGCGGGCATCATTTTGAGACAAAATGGTACCCAAAAATATACTTAGATCTTAATTTAAAGTCATCCAGGAATACAGACTCTTACTGAATACTTTGTGGTTAATTACTTTTAGTGTCAATTGTAAGTAGCCTGATTTGAGCTCGTATAGCTATATTTTTATCACTTAGTTTTGCTGTTATCTTGTTTTCCTGATTTTGGTAGGTTAAATGGCAAATATATCAATATAAAGTCAGTGTTGCTGCTCAGATCACCTCTTAAACTTTTCTTTGAGAAGCTGAACAGATGAAATTCATTAAGGTTCTAAACACTAAATGTCTTGCTGATGTTCTTCAAAAGCCTTCTTTAAGCATTTTCTTTTGTAGCCAGGCTAAACCTATGCACTGTCTTGAAAGCAGCTTTGCTGAGAAGAATGTTGGGGTCCTGGTGGACAGCAAGCTGAATGTGAGCCAGAAATGCACCCTCATGACAAAAATGACCAACAGTGTCTTGGGCTGCCTTTGCAGGAGCATTGTCAGCAGGTCAGTGACTTCTCCTCTCTACTCAGCAGCACTGGTGAGGCTGACTCTGGAGTACAGTTTGTAGTAGTTGGCAGTAATGTTGTAGTGGAATCTCAGCTGACCTTAACATTTTCTCCGTCCTGGAAACTTCTATAGAGATACAGCGATGACAGAAATCTTTCCTGTATCTTGTGGACAATTTGGGCCAGTTGGAAGAATTAATTTCTTTCTGCCTTGAAACTAATTTTTATGTAAACACCAATGTACTTAAAGCAGTGATTTGCACACTGCCTGCAGAGAATAAATAAATAATAATGGGGGAAAATGAAGTCTTCAGTTTGATATATAGTCTCATAAAGTCTTTTTCAGCCTTTAAACAACTGAAGTTTTGATTTAAATTGTGAGTAATGCTGTATGTAGTCATTATATAGTTGCAACTGATGACTCCCAGAACTAGTCTTTTTGTCCTTTTTTCCCACTTATTAGAGATGTCAGAGAAAGACTTATATACTGTCAGTGGATAGAATGCTTGCCTTTCTTGTAAAAATATTGCATACTATCTATACATGACACCCCTTATCTTTTTTAAACTGATTTTTTGTCTGGTCATGATGTTTGGTGTACCACTTAGGCCTAATTGCTGAAGATGGAAACTGATTAAATTTTTATGCGTCTATGATTTACCACATCTAAGTGAAATTCAGAATTTGCATTACTAGGAATTTTTAAACTAATAAAGTAATTTTTAGGAAAAAAAGGTAGAATTTTAGGAAAAATTTGTAATAAGGTAAATTGAACCTTCTTCTCTGTACAGAGTGATACAAATGAATGTGAGCTGCTCTTTCTGTGCCTTGAACTGATCAAGATGAGTCCAGCTTGGGTCCAGAAAGCAGATTGCTGTGCCAGTGTGGTGGTACATTTATCAGTGTTCTATTTTACTTTGCAGGAATAATCAAGCAAGCTTGGTTATGTGGCTTTCCCTGACTACCTCAGATGTGAATTTGTGAATTCTGTACCCATCTGCATTGCCATAAATATGAGTTAGTTACTGAATGGGAATGGAGTTTATATAGTTTTGGTAAAAAAATAATTGAAGAACAGCAACTCAAAGATTTTGCATGGAATTTGATTTTGTAAACTAAAACTGAAAATGTAAATAAATTAAGAATTATTAAGTCATCAGAAGAAGAAAGTTTCCAGTGGAGATAATAGTATTTGTGGCAAAAAATTAAAATTTCTGAAATAATTATTTGTAACATTCATGGTTCAATGTTAAATGCTAGGGCTTCAGCATTTTTATTAGTTATTTCATAATGCTCATTTGGGAACTAGAGAACTGATCCTTATTTTCTAGCTACAATGCAGGCTTATAATTAATTGGAATGTTTATTCTATTACTTTACAGGTGTGCATAATATGTCTTTCACATGCCACAAGGCTTTTCTAAGAATACCTTAGAAAAGTTAACCCTTCCTGAATCATGACATTAACCTCCATGCTAAAATTTAGGTCAAGTTTTTATGGGGAAGATAAAAATATGCAAAAATAACTTATTTTTCTTCCACAGTTTCAATATACAGTAGTGAAACTTTACAGGCTAGTCTTAATGTAGTTTTTATTTCACAGCTGAAAAAAAAATAGGATGGGAAGGATGCTATCACACTGGAGAAAGTAAGCCACATTTTTAAACCAAAAATATGCAAATCCAGACTTTTTGCATATTTTTGGTCAGCTGTTTACTCCCATTCTAGTCATTATTCTTGACAGTCATTATTCTTGACAGTAACACTTCCTTGGTTAAGGAAGTTTAAAATAGTAATTGTTATCTTCCTGTTTATTTAAGTAAAAGAACAACAAAAAGGAAACTGCTTCAAATCAATCCCCCCTACTATTTTAAACTATTTATAGAATCACTAATCAAAGCATAATTCATAAAAACCTTGGGAGAATATAATGCTGTTCCTTATATGCACTTCATTGCAAGTGTGAGTGTTCTTAGGCAGTATCCTAATGCTTAATGCTAGGTCTTAGCTTTCACTGTTACCATATGTAGTAATCTTTACTGATAAACTTAGCCCCTAATCAATAATTTCACAAACTAGGAAAGTAAAACATAATATAGTCCTTTGAATGAGAGTTATGTTAGTTGACGAGTTTGTAAAAACAATATGACACTTGTCTTCTAAATAATCCTGCAGAAGTCTCTTGTAAATCCTTTGGCAATTTTTTCTAATCCTTTACAAGTTGTAAAATCATAGCTGAAAGGCAGGCAGAAATGGAATGCACGAGTAAGACATCTGTTATTGTTATATCAATGATGATGTATAACCAGCTCTGCAGTAATAACATTTTAACAAGGGCTAGAGTCTTATCCAAAATGAGATCTCATCCACTTCCACATCTTCATTTGCTGCATTTCTAAGAATGAAGTTTATAATTGGGAAATGTTACCAGTTAGTGCCTGTTGGACATCAGAGGTATGCTACAGTCTGGTTTGGATTAATGGCTTTGAAGCCAAATCATATTTTAGCCCATACCAGTATCTGTAAACCAGCTTCAAAGTAATGTATTTGCGTGCTGCTTATAAAAGTATTCACCATTTCTAAGTACGGTAATAGGAGTTCAGCACAGTGAAATGTATATAGTATTAATGTATATGCTAGTCCATTAAAGACAAACAGCATATTATACTTCGTTTAGAAGAGGATTTACAAATCAGAAGTGTGGAGGGCTATTCTGGGACAATTTTGGGGTGTAGATGCAGCTTTCTCTTAGAGACTTGCTGTTGTGTTGACTCAAAACAAAATTCTTAATAACTTCATTTTAGTGTCATATAAGATTCAAAGAATTAAAATTTCAACTTGCTTGAAGTTGGTACAAAGCTACAAAACTCTTAAATAGAGACAGCTTGGGAATGGCAAGGAACTCTTCTGGCTCCAGTGGAAAATGGGGAGAATTTTTTTTTTTCCTGTTGTCACACCTTTTGGCTATGCATCAGTAGAAACAAAAATAAGTCAAAGAAGAAATATCCGTATACTTTTTTCTTTCCTTAAAACCTTTTGGTTTAATCAGTGGTAAAATGGGTGATTGTGCATTCTAGTATATTCAGTACTGATGCATCCCATAACAGCTAGTTAGCTCTTCATTTTTGTGACTTCATTGTGGAGTTAATATGAACTGAAAAAATGACACCCATTCCATTGTTCTCTGTGATTAAGTGTGGAGATTTTGACTTTATTTTAACAGCCCATGGGACTTGGTCCAGGAATGTCTGCAGGATTTGGTCCAAAAATCTAGTGATCCAAAAACTTCCTGGTAGGGCTTTTAAACTCCATACTTCAGCTTTCAAGTTTTCAGGCTTTCTGTGTGCATTTTGTTACTGATACAGCAATATAGTATTCCTTATTTTGTTATTATTTATTAATTTAAAAGTATCTTTGTAACTATAAATCTTTTAGGCCTTTTACCGAGTTAGATTCTTACTGGAATTAGAAAAATTGATTGATTTGTTCTTGAAGAGTCTGCTCTGGTTTTCTTTGCAGGACAAGTGAACGTATGTCGTGCTTTTCCTTAGTTGCAGGCAATTTGGAAGAATACTGTGTGTGGGTTTTTTATCTTTCACAATGGATCATGCATTAGTACATACTAATACTGTGGCAGTTTTCACCCCCATATACATTTGTTTTGCTTCAAAATTATTGCAGTTCAGAGGGATACATACTTTTTATCTTCCTAAGCCAAGAAGATGTGCCTGTTTTTGTTTTGTTTTTGAAAAGCATTATATTACCACTATGCTGTGCTTTAAAGAACAGGATATGCCTACCTTTGTCTTTTAGAGTTGCAAATGCTGCTTCACTTATGGAAGAGCTTTTAAACAGATCCTACTGGAAGAACACTCAGGGGTCTAGTATATATTTAGATATATTAGATACATTCAGATTGCTGAAATAGTATTAGACAGAGGAACCCTATTAGGACTTTTGTAACCATGGGAAATTAACTTCCCAAATACAGAATGGAGAACAAATATTACTGTTAATGTCAGAATCCACTTACAAATTTGTGATGGGTAGCCTTTTTTTGTTGTCCTTTCACCAAATTTGTAGACTATGATGTTGATCTTAAACTCAGTGTGTAGACTAATGAAGGCATTTATTAATTAAGATTAAAAAATGTGTAGTGAGACCACAGATGTTATTGAAAAAGAAAATATCAGATGCTGATAAAGTGTTCTTCAAGGAATGTTTCAAGGAACTATCAGATTTAATATTTCTATTGAAGACACTGGCAAAATAAAACATGCTAAAAAAGTAGTAGGTGCTAGAGCAGACAAGAGATAAGATTTCATGCAAAAATACCTAACAGCTGGATAACCTTTAAGCATGTAGTAATACAAAATGGAATGAAAGTCTGTAATATGAGGTGAAAATAACAACAATTTTTGCTATAAATTACACTTTTTTGACTGTAAACATGTAAAGAGCTAGAGTTTCTTGTGGATTTGATGTATTTATAGTTAAGTCAGGTAAGTGTTAAATCCATTGTACAAGAGTTTCATATGTCTGAACATCATCTGGAATACTGTGGTGCATTTCTGGTTATCTGCTTTCAATAAAGATAAGTTCAACTGGGATGGGTGCAGCTAAATGGAACAAGGTAAACCTCGAGGAAATCGAAGAGCTTAGGCTGCTTAGTTTAGTAAAATAGACTGGGAGGTGGTACAATAGTTACCCATGAAAACATGAATGGACAGTAAACCACAAGGCAGGAGAAAGACATTCTTTAAAGTAAAGGGCAGTTATTGAAAGAGCAATTTGTCATAAACTGGGCTATTATTAAACATGAACTGAAAAATTATGTTCCTGCTTATAAAATGAGGTATTGCAGCTGCTTTGTGAATAGATGCAACAAAGAACCAGATAGTTTCCACTAAAAAGTTTAATAAATTCATGTAAGGGTTTTTAGATGTGGTTACCTAAGTTACTGTGAGACTACGCTCTTTTATCCCTGTGTTGGCAAGATACAGCTTGGTTTCTTAGTTGTTGCATATATAGTTTTTTTGTTTCAATCTTTTTTTCTCTTTTTCAGTAGATAAACACCACTCAGCACTCTTTCATAAATATCACAAGTGATTATGCACAATCTGTTTTCTCAGGTAAAGCACAGAGGGCTTTGAACTTTTTTCTACTGCATGACTCTTTACCTACCCTCAGTGAAATCTAATCCCTGTTGTTTGATGAACTGTTCTCTTTCTCATCTTGTTGTAATTGCTTAGGTCCACAGATGGTTCAAGAGTTAATTCTTTCATAGTATTTAGTTTGTTTCATGCAAGAAACTAATGATGAAAAATGTAGAAAATACAATTGACCCAATATTGTGTCTTCTCGTGCTTGTCCCGATCCTGAGTTCTCTGTTGTGTGTGAATCATGACATCATCTTCATGAAGTAATTATTTCTTCATTCATGTTCAGTGAATATATTTGTGACAAGACCAAACTTCCTTTTTTTTTTCCAGGAAACAAGTTAATTAAACATTGTTAATTATTCAGAGCCATAGGCATACCATTAAAAAGCTTACTGGTTATGCTTAAAAATTTTTTTAAAGTATTGAAAATTTCAGCATTTTGAAAGTAGAATGAACCTGAAGTTTTATTATGCCATGATTTACCTTTTAATTGTCTCACACTTTTACTTTGGTTTTCAACAGGCTTGACTTTAAAGAAATACAGGCAGAGATGTGTCTGTATTATCTTTTATTACACCAATTGAAATATTTCAAAAAGTTGTGCTTACAAGCACAGAAGTCTCTCTTCCATGTGTGAAATAGAAATAGCAGCAAAATAAAAGTTGAGAACAGTTGCTCAGAGATAGCAGACATACATCAATTCAGCCGCCTTTGAAAGAAAAGCATTTGGTACTTGTGGAAAAATCAGGATAATATGGGGCTGGGGGAGAACGACAGACACTTATCTGTAGGGAAAAAAGGTGTCTGTTGTATGTGAAACACTGGTTAATCCAAAAGAGAAGGAAGGGAGATTAAAATGTGCTATAAAATCACTCTCCAGCATCCATGTTATTTGGCATCCGGTAGAGTTGCAGGTTTTGCTTACGAGAATTTTAAAGGTGTTTCTAGTTTTCACCTGAGCATAGGGGCTTAGTGTGTGAGCCATCAGAGAGGGAGGAATGAAAGATCAGAAACAGAGCGACAGTTGAGAGGTATTCACATGTGGGTACTTAATCCTCTCTAGAGTGTGTCTGTTCACTCCAAGTAGTTTCACACTGATCATAGGTCTTGCCATGGCAAGTTACTGGGATAAACTGTTTATATTTATGAAAATGCAGTTGCAGAATTGAAAGATAGTGGTGGTTCTGTGATTATTTACTACAGTAATAATAGACATTTTACGTTTCATCCTCAAATATGGCCTTCGTTCATTCAGTGTCTTTGGGCTGTACCTAGGATGTTCCTGATGGTGAGTTTTCTGAGGTTAGAGACTGAGAACACCAAGGTGATTCTTGGAAAATATCTCTAAAACGACATCTTCTGGAATTGCTTATAATTGGTTTGTGATTTTCTCTTGAAGTGCCAAGTACAATTTTATTTGACAGCTGTAATTCCCTCTGTGGTGCTCAGGTATCTTTTAAATAAACACATCTTTTTGTAGCAGTGTACTTTTTTATTAAGAGGCTTCTTTGGATAGTTAATGGTTTTGTGGATGGTATCACAAGATTTTCTTTTTCACAGTGGATGGGATGGCATCTAAGGTTGCCCAATATGAGTGAGTGAGGAGTGTGTGGGTGTGGGTGTGGGTGTGTATTAGATCGTTGATTTTTGGAGATAAGTTTGTAAGTCTGTGGAGTTTTGTGTGTTAGCTTGTAGATTGCCATCTTTGATCTTGACCTGAGTACCTAGAAAGGATCTTAGTGTAGGAGTATTTCAGAGACAGTTTGAAAAGGGTTATGATTATTGAATGCATGATTTCAATTAATGAGGGAGTCCAGTTTTCTAGTCATGGTGATGAGAATGTTATTCATATGTCTAATGAAGTATGGACTTGGTGCTATGTATCTAATGGTGAGTAGTTGTTCTTTTATTTAACTTTGAAACTGCTGCTTTTGATTAAGACATGAAGAAAGTTTGTGCATCCTTAAAGTTTTTCTAGGATATTCAACAATGCCAGCTACCCTACTCCTGCTTCTGTCCTTAGACCGTCTTGATTACAACAAAGTGCTGTGGGAGAAATAAAACCTTGTTGCCTTTCAAGCCCCCTTTTTCCTAGTTTATCTGCACTCAAGCTGACCTTTTCTAGCCCTGTTTCTAATTCTCCTCATACACTCATTTTTAGTGGAGGATATGTGTTGTAAGTAACCAGGGTCAAATTTCTGGGCCCTTATATGTTAACCCAATGATTTCTAGCCCCTTTTAATCCTTTCCTACACCAGCAGCTGTAGTAATAAAGGTCAAGGGGCTGATAGGGATTGAGGTCATTAGCTTTTGGGTTCTATTTATTCATTTTGTTGGTGTTTTTCACTGATCAGTCTTAATGGATATTATCCATTCAGCTGTATGGTATTAAAACAGCATTTGACCTTGCCAACAACATGAAAGTTTCATTTTTAAGTTTCTTTTACTTTGACTGTGAACTGAATACTGCTTTTTAGATATGGGAAGAAATTTTCTCACTTTTCATTATGCTGTGAACTGTCTGTATATCAGGTTGAATACCACAACAGTAATATGTATAAAATCAGATCCCACTGAAGGAATAAAAAATCTCCAGTGAGGTCAATGAAACCTTTTAGGGATTTCATTGTTATTAATGATAATTTATTGGGAAAGGACTGCAACAAGTAAACTGCTAGGTTTTATATTACTGCTTAAACCAGCACCTTTATCTTTGCTTTAGCATATATTTATCTTTCTTTGACAGAACCACCAGAGCACACAGCCTGAGTCTTTGGCTCTGTTACTATTTTGTAAATGTAGCAAAATGGTGAATGCACACTGTAAGACAACAATAAGAAAAGTAGAGATTTTATGGCCATCAGTTTGTCTTTAGCTGCCCTACTAAAAATGCAAAGCTAAACAGTTAGATTCTTAGATTTCCATCACTTGTATATAAGGTAAGGTAAAGACAATAGACATTAGCACATTACCTGAAAACTGACAAATTTTTGCTTTTATGAATTTTAGCAGAAACAACATGCCACACAGCAGATTCTTCACTGTGTCAAGTTTTTAGCATTGTTTCTTCTGCTGTAGTTTAAACAGTTTGGTTTATGCCTCGATGTTGTCAGCTGCTACTGGTGAGAAGCAATTCCTTCACAGTGAGGAGGAAAGAGTTTACTTTATTTGGTGTTTTTAGTGATATGGATACACACTCACTAGGTATTCTACTGAGATCAGCTAATTCATTTCATTAAAAAGTCCTTTAGGTAGCAGTTATATTTGAGTTGGTGTGGATCTGAACCAGAAACACAGAAGTGAAAGGTTTTCTATCCTAGTAACAATTTCCTGAGCCTTCCATTCTCCTATATTAAGAGAGGTTTTTATAGAGTGGAAAAATGCCTCATCATAAAGCTGTAAGGTTAAAACTGCAGCCCCTCTCCCTTCCCCAACACTCCTTAAACTGTGGATCTTGTTTGCTATGGGAAGTGAACTGCAGGAGGAGGCCAGATGGCAGCTGTATTGAGCTGCTGCTTTGTTGTGCAGGATGGGTGCCCCTCCTCCCTTCTCCAAAGCAAATGTTGATTCACGAATGAGGGGTTTATATATCTGAATGAGGGATTCATATGATTTCTTTAAATGTCTACTCTTTAAATAGTTTGCAAAAGGAATTGATCCTGTACTCATAAGAAGAAACAGTTTGAGACATGTATGTGGCAAAGTTGTATAATTTTAAGGTGGACTTTCTAAAATGGTGCATATACCCATTGTTAATTTACTACTCTCAGTTAAACTGCCTAAAGTGCTGTGCCAGCACAACCTGCTTCTTGTGAAACATACTCCAAACAGAAAAGTAGATTTATGTGTTATTTTAAGGTAAAATATAATTATTTTGTCAGCAATGGAGTAAAATTACAGAAAGTGTTAAAATATTTTTAAATTAACAAATTTCTAGCCAGAGAGTGTTTATTAAGTTATAAGAGGAAGATACATTGGGTGGATGGACCTGATTTGCCTCACAGAATTTGTACCAAACCTTTGAGTGTTTCATGGCACTTGAAAACATTTATTAAAATTCTACAGTACTTGTAGGTTAATCCTCAGGGCTGATTTTCTTTCTAATTTTTACTTTAATTTCTTCATAAAACACAACTTGTGTAAGTTTGTATACTTTTTAATTGTTGGCAGACATGTTTGATTACCATTGTATTTATGATGCAGAATACTTAGGAATTTTAGATTTCCAAGTGTGCCAAGTTGTATCTTCAGTTAAGACCACATACATACATAGTATAAGGTTTATGATGATAAAGCAGAACTTATTTCTTTCACTTATTACTTGGATCACCTTTTTGAAAATCCAAGAACAATGAACAGTTGTAACTGCAAAGCTCACCATAAGCACTTTTTTCTAAATATCCAGTGCTGAATTCTCTCTGGCACAGTTGTCAACTGCATGTTCCAGGCTCAGTCTTTTGCCATAAACTGCATTCTAAGCACAATGGAAATAGCATAAAAACATAAGAATTAGGAAATTGTGTTATTAACAGGCTGCATTTTTAACCACCATGGGGGATTTATTTAGACTGCCTAGTGTGCAGAATGTGTTTTTAAATGTAAATAGCTACTGAGAAAAAATTCAGACGCTCAGACGAATGTTAGAAATGAGCCTTAAAAAAGTATTTGTAAGAATATATACCAAAAACGTAATGTGGTTTTCCCTGCTCTTTTCTTCTTCTTTTTCTTGCTGTCTTACTCTCTTTCTGATGTTAGTTTGTATCTTTTATAATGCAGATATAAGATGAGAGAAAATGGGAGAATAACTCTGTAGTAGAGATGGAAAGAGTTAAATTAATTGGGTCAGAATGCTAAAGCTGATATTCCTCCTTCTCAACATACCACATTAAAAACTAGTTTGGGGTCTGGCATCATCATGACTAGCAATATACGTAATATCAGCAGTATTCAGTATCATTCAGAATTGAAGTGCATATGGTTTATAAATAAATAAATAAATATGCATTATGTGTCTCTGTGCATATTAGAGATGCATAATAGGCAGACATATATGTTGAAATCTATGTTTCACATTAAACCTCTATAGCATGCTTCATGAGGGAGACAAGACCCATGTGTTTTGCAGAAGCTTTTAAAGCTGTTTCATTTATTTTATTAGCCTTTAATGAATGTAATTAGAACCCAAGTAATTAAATGCAATTGTGCTCAGTATGTTCCTGTTGTAAATTGCCCTAAACAATGTGCATGGTGTGAACAAATTTGTGGGATTAATAGAGGATAGATAATGTTTTTGGATAGTATTTCACACTAAACGGCTGCAGAGAGAAACAAAGAAGCTGGCGCAGTGTCATTAATCTTAGTCAACTGGCAGTTCTGGTGTAATTTGCATGACTTAGGCAGTGACACAAGATGGGGCTAGCTTGGGATGGGTGTTAGATCACTAGGATACATATGTATTTATTTCTCTTTAGTACTCTGATTTTTAAGTAGAAAGAAGTTTGTTTTGAGAAACCGATTCATTCTGGTTTCATCTTTGTTTTTATCTAAGATTAATAGAATTACTGGTAGTATATTCTATGTGTTCCTTTGTTTTTATAGTTAGCATATTGGTTTATGGATATTAAAAAACATCTGTGCATCCTTATCACCACAGAAGAAAAGCAGATGTGCTGTGATTGGATAGTGTGTTGCTAGTGAAGCAGATTTTCTTTCTTCACTCTGTCTGATGTGTCTTGTTTCCTAGCATAAAAAAACCCAAACAGGATACAGAAGGACACTTCCAAATTACTTTCTGAAAAACCTTATATTAGTCATAGATAAAATATGCATATTCATTTTACATTCCTTTTGCCCACATGATTTTCTAAAAATTATTGAATGCATGTAACCTGACTGAGCAGAAGGATAACTCAACAACCGTAAAATACTTCTTATATTTTAGTTGAGTAATAGATTTTCACAAAACAGTAGTGACCACTGCAGTTAATTTTCACAACAATTTTTGGACACCCTGGTTTGGGTTAGTATAATTTTTCTTAAATTTACAGCTGGCTGAAAATGTCTGTTAAAGCAAGATGTTTCACTGAAAGTCTAAACAAAAATATTCCACTAGCTTGCAGTTTTAGAAGGAGTCAAAATTAATTTGAGTCTTGTTAGCTGAGTGTTTCTGTCCCTGGCCTTAACATTGTTTTCAAAATACTTCTCAAAGAAAGCTAATCTTTTTATATATGTTATGGTCCTATTTGTGACAAAAGGGACTATTGTCCAAAATTGGTCTTGACCCATTTCATGACACCAAAATCTTCCTATAAACATATTTTGTTGCATATTATCCACTGCCTGTTTTGATGAAAAACTGTGCCAGAATCATATGTGCTGAACTTATGAATTTAATATCTCTGGAAGATATTATTCTGTTAAATATGTTCCTTCTGCACACCCTGTTGTCTTATTCTGTATTACCATGGTATTAACTTAGAAATGTAGTAAAATTGACTGAAAACTAAACTGGGGATCTCCAGAAGCCCTTGAAAAATTGCAGTCCTGACAGATAAACAGGAAGGGATTCCTGCTTCAGCAGTATCAGTGGATCTTCTAATTGTAATTTTTCAACACAGGAAGGTTGCACTCAAACAAGTCTGAGGAAGAATGAGCTAGGGTGTTCAGACGCTGGTTAGCCTAGTAGTTACCTGTTGGGCAAGCCCTATGAGCTATATTTTAGAAATCATATATTTAATCAAAGTTTTTTCATCCTTTTTAAAATTGCATTGTTAAGTAGCAAAAATAAGAAATTTAAAATATAAATTTCATGGGCAGCCTTGAGTCCTCTTAAATAGCTTGATCATGCTAAAATGTTTATGTTTTTATCATTGCATACAAAACAATTGTAATCATACTCTTAATATGTGAAATGCGAAAATAGCACAGCTGTTACACTAAACTTTGTATGGTAAATATAACAACAAATACTGATAATGACAATTTCCAGGCATTCAGTTAGGCCACCTAAATCTGAAGCTGATTTGTCCCAAACGGTCTTGTCTCCTGAACTGTGAGTAAACAGTGCAAAAGTAACTGAATTGGAATTAAACATGTGAATTATTCTACCTTTGATGAAAAAAATATGAACTATGTATCGATACAGAGGGTTGTAATGCCATTAAAAGCAATATGCTTGTAGCAATTTGGGAAAATATAAAATGCTTAAGCTATAGAATGTGCTCTACTGTGGATTTTAATAAAGGGAAAGAAAGTATGTAAGGACAGTAAAATACAGTTAATAGAAACTGGCTGGATGGCCAAGCCCAGAGAGTGGTGCTGCATGGAGTCAAATCCAGCTGGTAGCCCATCACAAGTAATGTTCCTAAGGGCTCATTATAGGAGCCAATTTTGTTTACTATCCTTATTAACAGTCTGGACAAGGAGATTAAATGCACCCTCAGTCAGTTTGCGGGTGACACCAAGTTGGGCAGAAGTGTTGGTCTGCTGGAGGATAGGGAGGATCTGCCAAGGGTTCTGGACAGGCTGGATTGATGGGGCGAGGTGAATTGTGTGAGATGTAACAAGGCCCAGTGTCAGGTCCTGCACTTGGATCACAGCAACCCCAGGCAGTGGTAGAGGCTGAGGGAAGAGTGGTCCAGAATTTCTTATATGACAATTATGAAAGTATATGGAGAAAATTATTTGTGGGTTTAGCTGTGCAAATGTTAAAGCACAGCATTCTGCCGACGTGGAAAACTGCCTGATGGAGAAGAACCTGGGGGTACTGGTCAACAGCCAGCTGGACACGGTTCAGTGTGTGCCCAGGTAGCCAAGAAGGCCAAAGGCATCCTGGTCTGTATCAGCAATAGTGTGGCCAGCAGGAGCAGGGCAGTGACTGTCCCTCTGTACTCAGCATTTGTGAAGCAACCTCTCAAATCCTGTGTTCAGTATTGGGCCCCTCACTACAAGAAGGACATTGAGGTGCTGGAGCATGTCCAGAGAAGGGCAGTGGAGGAAGGGTCTGGAGCACAGTTCATATGAGGAGCAGCTGAGGGAGCTCGGGATGTTTAGCTAGAGAAAAGAAAGCTCAAGAGGGAGTCGTAATTGCTTTCTACAACTACCTGAAAGGGGAGTGTAGTGAAGGTGGGCATTAGTCTCTTCTACCAGGTAACAAGTGTCAGGACCAGAGAAAACAGCTTCAAGTTGTGCCAGGGATATTTAGATTGGGTATTAGGGACACCTCTTTTACTCAAAGGATTATCAAGCATTGGAACAGGTTGTCTGGGTTGAGTCACCATCCCTGAAGGTATTTAAGACACATAGACATGGTACTTAGCAACATGGTTTAGTGGTGGACTTGGCAGTGCTGGAATAATGGTTGTATTTAATGATCTCATTAGTTTTTCTACCTAGGTGACTCTGTGAGCCTCTGGTTCTCTGATTCTATGAAATATACCACTGTGTATTTAATTTTACTTGCCTAACTTGAATTTTACTTCTTCTGACTCCTTAAGAGTTAACTTCTACACATTCTTGCTGGTGTTTCCTTAAGAAGTCCAGAATGTTTAAAGTAGTCTTTCTCAGTAACCTTTTCATTTTAGAAGTACAATTAGATTTGTAGTTCTCAATCTTCAGTCTGTAGAATTTAGACTAACATAACCGCAGTCCTCAGGGAATTACACTGTTTTAGAGAGGTTGCAGGGAAGTAGACAATGTTGTTCTTTTTATACGAGAGCACAGTCTGCATTTTTTTTTGTTTGTATGATACATAGATTATCAAGTAATCTTCGGTGTCAACAAGTGCTACAACAGTTTAACCTGCATACTTGTAAATACAGTTTTATCTTTAAGAAATACAAGTTTTGTAGATCTGCACCTAGGACTAGCTACTGGAGATAGCTCTGCTCACATGAAAAGTCCTGAAATAAAAGAGCTTGAACTCAACTTGCTTATTTGTGTGTCAACTCTACAGCTGTCTCACTATACTACAAAACATTCTTGGTATTGTTTCTTACCTGAAGTATCTTAATAATATTTAAGAAGGCTCCTGCTAGCATCTATGCAATTAAAACAATATGGATTATCTCTATTTTGACTCAGTATTTAAACGTTATTCTTCTGCCTTGTTGTTTTTTCTTTGATAACTAGTATATTGTGCAAAACAACAAAAGTAATTAATTAACAATTCATGAAAGTAGTTGACTCCAATTAATATGCCATTGACCCAAGCATCACTGTTCAACATTTAAAGACTAGGACCATAATATTTATTATGAGGTCAGACATATCGATATAACATTAAAATGAGTCACATTTACTACACTGCATAGCAATTATGTTAATGCAAAAAATATCAATGTTACATAGATTTTAAGTGGGAAAAAAGTTATGTGATCCAGAATTTCTTATTTGACAATTATGAAAGAATGTAGAGAAAAAATTTTATGGGCTTTGCTGCACAATGGTCTGCTTACCTAGAGTAATGAATTCTGTAGAAGGCAGTTTCCTTTTTCTACTCTTCAAATTATTACCACGTTTATTTTTACATGAAGTTTGGGGTACTTTATCCTTCTGATAGACTAGATTGCTATAAGCTGTAGATTTATACAAGAATAATGGGATTTCCCAGGACGTTTTTCTGTTGTATTTGTTCATAATGAAAATCTTACACTCATTCCTTCTTTCTTCATGGCCTTTTTGTTGTTCTACATGTATTTAGTGTCTGTTGTTCCATTAAACAGACTTTTTTTGTGAGTCTAAGAGAATGTGTGAAAAGAGACAAATATATCTGGCCTGTCTATTTGCAATCAACAAAGCTGTATTGGGACATGGATAAGTCTAGCATTTAGCATAAGTTTAGCATTTAGGTGTAAGGTGAAAATAGAGCTAAAACATGAGTTCACTTAACTGTTTCCTAACAGTACTGATTTTTTCTTTTGGTAATTCTATTGCTTTGGACTGTATCACTGTATTTCAGTTATCCAGCTGAAAAGAAGCCTGACCCTTTTTTATTCAGAGCAAAACTGTGAACATAGATTCTGAGTAAAATATAATCAAATTGGAATACCATTGAGAAGTTTGGTTTAATTTCGAGTGTTTCTAAGTATGTTAAAATAGCATATGAAAGTGGATGGGCTTGAATTTATTGTTTTTAACCCCCAAAATATTTTTTAGATTTCAGTTCATAAAAGTAAAAATGCAAACCTGAAAGAAGTCAGACTTCCCAATTTCCTGCTTAAACATCCTAAGAACGTACATGTACAAGGCAATTCACAGATCTCCCTTAATCATGTGATTAATTCTATCACAGTTTGAGGTAAATGGGAGAGATAATTCTTTATTACTCATGAAGAGGCAGAGACCACTGGTAAGATCTTCCTAGATGTCACACTGATTCAGATATTCCGGTACTGTTCTAAATCTTGTTCTGCTGCTAATTCTAAATACAGTGTTCATATCTCTAGTCTTACCTAGTTAAAGATTTTATTTCTCCTCCCGGGAATTTACACATCAGTTGCTTGAGGAAATGTGAAAGCTATAGCAAGGATTAGTTGCAAAATTAGTTACTAAATTCGAAATAAGTACAATATCTAGGAAAACTAAAATTTCTTGGTGGTACTAAGTGGCAGTAATTTGTGCCTGCATTTTCTGGAATTAACAAGGTAATGAATGATATTGTTTAGAATATTGTAACAGGAATCGGTTTTGCTGCTGATGTGAGTGGGAAGATGCTTTTGACATAGTTTTGTATTCATATTGAATTTGTTTGGTACCTCAGCAACTGAAATTGCTAACACAGTTTTATTAACTCCTTTTCAAAATTCATTGTAAGACATTAACTTATGTTTTAGATGTTATTATTGTTTAAACTTATATTTAGATTTTATTGTTTTATTAGATATTACTCTTACATGCTATATATTAATAATTATCTTGTTATTAAATGTTGTTTCTTGTTATTAAGGGAGAGAGTATACACATAATTTATTATAAATTTCAAAAGAGAGATGTCCTCAGTGAATAAGTAAAAATGTTTGAATCGTTCCACATTGGCTTAAATCAGGTGAATCTATAGAACTTGTTGGTCACTTCAAGGATTATATCCTTCTCTTGTCTTCAAAATACTGGCTTGATAAAAATGGGCATGCAATAGATTGAAGGGTGTTTTTCAACTATATTGATATTCCAAATACTCCTGCACCTTGCACAAAGGGCAAATAGGATAACCACTAAGCTGCCTTATTACCATTAATATTGCTATTTTTGTTCTACCTGCATGGTATTGAGATGTCTACATGCATGTGCACACGTTCACACAAGAGGAAACTATTTACTGCTATGCTAAACTCTGCTACAGTGAAATCTGTACTTCTGTAGCAAGCAGTAAGTTTTGAGGCAACATCCAATGCCAGTTTAAAACAGCTTCCTATTTAATTTATTTGTCATCCTTCAACAAGTAACTGACCCACTGGGATGCATGAGTATAAACAGTGGGAAGGACACTCACATCCTTGTGACCAGCTACTCTTTTTGTGTCATGCAGGTTCTAAATATTGATGTTGTTTAATATGCTTGAACTATAAAGTATTGATATAGATTTCATGAAAAAGCCCTTTTTTTGTGAAAGAAGCAAATTTATTACAAAACTCACTGATTTTTGACATGAATGAGGCTCTTTAACTTTGCAGGGAAATCATTGTAGCTAAATGTTCACTGTCTTTGTTTTTTATCATAAAATACAGGCCTTTTCCTCTCTGTTTTCAGGTGCATACTATAATTGAAAACAAAAGTTGCATGCTTAACACACAATTCCAGCTCTGTCCCTTTTATTTCTCTATGCTAGTAGATGGCAAAAAAACAACCACTGGTATCTTTGCTAGTAATTAAAGAAGTCTATTAAGGGTGACAAAAAGCCTACTGGAAGTATAAATCCTAGTATACTATTGCACATAATTGATTACATAACTTTGTTGTACATATCCCATATAATATTTATGTTTTCTCTGAAATACTTTGCTTAGGAAGCTAAAAAGAGCATAAAATCATACACTTTGCCATAATTATGAAATTTTTGACTTGTACTACATACTTATTTTCAAAATAAAATTGTTTTGTTATATTAAAAAGTTCCCAATTCAAATAAAAATATTTTTGTATTCTCTGCTCTAAATAAAGAATGGACAAGAATATGAGAGAATGTTAATGGGTGCAGAACCTATTGTATGTGTATAAATTTCAACCCAGCTCCAGTTATTGTTTTCATTATACACAGAGATAAAGTAGAATAATAGGAATGGAGCTAGTTTTGACTTTCGTGGCTTTTTGTTGTGTTCTTTTCTTATTTTTTTGCTTGGACTAAATGTGTTTTTGTAAGCCAAAACAACCTACTGGAAGAGAAATGGAATTCAGCAGAAACTTTTTCTCAAACATATCCACTGTAATGGAATTTATGACAGATTATTTTTTTTAAGCCCAGGGCAGAATTTTCTACCAAAATAACAGAGCCCTTTAAATATTCAGTTGCCTGTTGATCAGGGTTTTGTGTTTTCCTGCTGTCTGATTAAATATGAGTATTTAATCTGTGTCAGCCATTTCCCAAATGTGGGAAGCTCAACTTCATAGCTAGTGCCATGAATGAGAGTAGCTTTTCTTGCTCCTCTGTGAGCTATTTGACTTCTAATTAGTCCAGCAGACAGATTAAAGAGTTCCACAGTGAGATATTCACCTGACATGTCAGGAAACCAACTCTGAATTTGTCTAGGTACCATTGCTCCCTGTTATATAGCCAGTGGTGATTCCCATTCCCTGAAATAGATGCTTCCAAATCTCTTGTCCAGCTATGTCCAATTTTGAAATGTTTTAATGCTATTATTAATGCATTACATTCAGAGAGCTGTTGTCTTACACACAGTGGGATAGTTCAAGCACAGAGAGCTTGCAACGATTGCTCAGGGTAAGCAATTGCTTAGTGTTAGATCACACGTTGAGGATGTTGCAAAACATGACCCGAATTTGCATCTGATTTTATAGGTGTTAGAGGATTGTTCTAAATTTATATACCAGACCAATACTGATTGATTTGCATTAACACCTGTGATGGCTATGCTGTTTTGGATTACTTTATGCCACTGGTTTGTTGCAAACCTTTGACTGTAAGAGAGAACTTGTTAGGCTGTCTGCTCACTTTGACACTTTTGAGAAATTATGTGCTATCCATAGATTTATGTGATATATGGATTGTTGCTTTTTACTATATTTTTTTAAGATAATTTTGCCATGTGACTGAGTTTATGGATTGTTGCTTTTTACTGTATTTTTTAAGATAACTTTGCCATGTGACTGAGTTTAGTCCAGCAATAAGCTAACTTCAATTTTTTACATATTTTGAGAAAAAATAGGAGAGCAAGAATTTTAAGTTGTCAGAAGTATTGTCTGGCTATTCTACATAATTTCATGTCTTCTTAGGACAAAACTGTTTTCTTATTTACAGGCTTCAACTGTTCTGCATCAACTGCATTTTTAATAGTGTACTTTTATATAGCAAATATAATACTCAAGTACATTTCTCTGCAATGCATTGATCTGAAATAGTACTCTTGCTGCTTTGCCAGATTTGTCCCGAGAGCAAATGTTGAACTCCCTCTTAACATTAAAATACATTTATGGGTCTGCTCTTTCCAACCTTTGCCACTCTTGCTCAAGCGAGTTAGAAACACGGATTAAGCCTGATGGACAGTGGTTCTCCAACTCTCCTTCTTCAGAGCTGTAGAGTGGGCAACGAACCTTTATGATTTCTTGTAGCACCTCTTCTGAATTTTATTGCTGTGGAAAATAGTATCATACCCATTGGAATTTGTGAACATTTGTCTTTCCATTGATTTTAGCATACAGCACAAGCAATTCCCTATGAGAGAGCACCTAAAGTTGTGAAACTACATGTGCAGTAGGAAATATTGCTTGAAGAAAAGATGTGAACTGGAAACTGGAAATTTCTGCCCTAAGATCTATCAACTATTTTCTGAACCACAAAACAGAGAGCTGTTTATGTTTGTTACTACTTTGTAATTCCTGTTGGCAGTGACATGCAGACTATGAAATGTGTTAGGCTTGATTTACATAAATCAGAAGGTTGTCAGCGTCTTCCTTTTAGATGTCTATTTGCCTTAAAATCCAAATGGATGACCTCCCTGTAACACAAATAAATAGTGTTAGTAAATGTTATTATAAATTTCTTCTATTACTGAACATACAGATGGAAATGCAAAGTTAAGATTTGTGATAGTCCTTCTTACATACACTGTACTTTGTTACCAGTCTCCCAGATTTTTAAGACCTTTTTTCATTATCAAAAAAGTTTTGATGTCTGTATTTCAAAATGCTTAATCATATTCTGTACACATGGTATTTTGTCTAAAATAAAATTTATGTGTTGATATACTTCATTGTATTAATACAAATATAAATTTGAGGACCTCTAGATGTTCATCTTAATGGAACAGAAAAGGGATGAAATATTTTACTCTCTTAATTCAGTGGTTATTCCTCTGCGTTATCAAGGATCAGGAGTGGCAGATATATCATAGGAAACATGAAGGGAAATAAGGAAAATACTGGAATTGGAAAAGTTCTGGATAATTTTGTGACAGCAAAGAACATCTGTTCATATTAGTAGCCTACTAGGTGCAGCAGACAAGATCAAAGCAGATCAAAGGATGCAATTGTCCTGCTCTGCTCTGCACTAGTGTGGAGTCACCCCAAGTCCAATGTACAGTTTTGGATGCCACAGTATAAAAAGGATATCAGGCTGTTAGAAAAGCATCCAAAGGAGGGCTAAGAAGATGCTGAAGGGCCTTGAGAGGAAGCCATTCAAGAAGCAGCTGAGGTCACTTGATCTGTTTAGCCTGGAGGAGAGCAGACTGTGGGGAGACCTCATTGCTGTTAAAACTTCCTCATGAGGGGAAGAGGAGGAGCAGACACTGATCTCTTCTCTGTGGTGCCCAGTGACAGGACCCGAGAGAACAGCATGAAGTTGTGTCAGGGGAAGTTTGGGTTGGATATTAGGAAAAGGTTCTTCACTCAGGAGTGCTCAGGTACTGGAGTAGGCCCCCCAGGGAAGGGGTCACAGCGCCAGCCTGACAGAGTTCAAGAAGCATTTGGACACTGCTCTCAGGCATGGGGTGTGACTCTTGCTGTGTCTTGTGCAGGGCCAGGAGTTGGACTGCATGATCTTTCTGGGTCCCTTCCAACTCAGCATATTCCATGATTCTCTGATTTTCTTTTTAAGATTTCAGAATAAATAGTTTTCCATAAAGTGCAAAATTTTGTTTGAAATCTTAATTTTTTTATAACTCTAAGATGATTTGCATTGGTCAGACAGTGGTATGATTATCAAAATTACAAAATAATTGGTTTTGTTACCACTACTGTATATAACATAGAGCAAGCTGAATATCTGTAATTTTCATTACAAAAGCATTGATGTTTCACCTTTCTGTATTTGGATGGTTGAAAGTTGAGCTGCAAGTGGATAGATTTCCATGTTCGGGTCTGGTTTTAGTGTTCTCCTCAGTGGATACTATCTGTTGTGTGAAATCATCCTGTCACTTTCTAAACAAACTACTTAGCTCTGGAATTTTTAAAGGAAGACTTCTTTTCTTTTCACCCTTATAAATGTGCTCTTTCCAAATTCTGCCTCTTCTTGCTTTTAAAATAATGAAAGTACTGAAAAGACTATGCTTGTAATTAAAAGTAATTTTTAAATAAACTCAGAAGATTGTTTCCAGAAATCAAAACATCTTTATGGTCCCATTTCTAAGGAAAGAAAGACAAGTGACTGGGATCCTGTACACTTTACTGTAGTCTACATTAATTACCTTCTATTAAAAAATGACAAAGACCTTTTTGAAAGGGAATCTGGCACTCTTTCCACAGAAATGATGGCAGACACCCTACTCTGCTGATTTCTTGACACTTCTAATTACCTGTATTCATTTGAAATCGTTTCCTTTGTAGTGAGTTATTGGCATGATTTTCAGAGAACAAGAGGAAAATGGAAAACATTTTAGCAAGTTAAGAAAAAAAAATCAACAGTATCATTGTTTGCAGCTTTTGTTGAAACTAGGTACGTGAGTCATTTGAGGGACATGAAGGTAAATGAAAGGTTATACTTTGCCCTGCACGTTGTCACTGGTATTTGTAATGTCAATAACTGTAGAAGGTTGTCAGGAAACTGGAGAGATAAAGGTCAATAGCAATGACAAATATATCATTGTATGTGTTTGAATATGCAATATCAGCCTAATCTCACGGTGGAGGTTTTCACACCCTGGAAATATCAATCAGGTGCTGTATCAGAACTATCCACTGTTTTCCATGTACCAAGAATTAAATGGGAGATCAGTAGATTTAAGTTTTAGCATGTTTACACTATTTTTTTTCCCAGATTGCTTTCTGTATTTAGTACCGAGAAACAAGTTATTATCTCAAAAATAGATTTGCCTGAAATAAAATACAAAGATTTTTTAAAAAGAAAAGGTATTCTAGTTTCCTTAATTTGTTACAGGACATTGAATATTAATTTCTCTATAAAATCTGATATCGCCACAGTTTTCAAAATATTTTTGCAAACAATGTTCTTTTTAATTATGTGCAAATCCTTTGTGTGCGCGCGCGCGTGTGTGTGTGTGTATGTGTGTACAATGACAGGCAACAATATCTCATTTAATGTAACTCTTACAGAAATAGAGCACTTTTTACAAACTACAACAGAGCTCAGTTAGAAGAAACTACAGCCTACAGTTAAATGAATATGTAAAGGAATAATCCTTCTGAGAGAATTGCAACTAAACATATCAAAGTACAAGATTCTTAATTGTTACAAGCGTGTATCCTGATGTAGGAAAACCTAAATTTGACCTATAGGGGAATACCAAATCACAAGTTGTTACATTATTATGTGACTTTCTGAGATTATGAAAGAACTAAAAATCGAGAGATGAAGGGCAAAGAATTTACATCAGAGAGACATGAGCCGTTGAAAGTAAAAAGAGTGATTCACTGAGAATCTTGAGGTAGGAGGGCAGGGAAGAGACACAGCAGTGAGAGGATGAGTTGAGAATAGGAGGAAGGAAGTATTGCTGCAGAATGGTCTTGCTTGAGAGGCAATTGGAAGAAATAGTAAAGTATTTTAAAAAGTGGCTGTGGAAAGCTAAGGGAAAAGTGAGTACAAATCATTCACTGCTTAAAGATGTGAAGCTCAATATAGTTAAAAAAATGCTGAAAATGCAGTAAGGCACAAAGTGTTAGAGAAGGAGCCAAGCCATCAGCCTTCTGAAACATCTCTGAATCTAGCTTTTTAAAGAAATAAACCAAGTATGAAAATATTTACTAACCCTGAATAAACAATTTCACTCTCCCTGCATATGAATTCCTGTTACAAGATGCAAGTACTTTGAACATTTGTACTGATAAGGTATCACTTCTGTAGAGTCCTTAAAATTTTGAGACCTTCAACACAAAACTATAAGAACTTCAGAGTCATTTGCTGTTGAGTGGCATGTAGTTTCAGACTTTATTCTATTTATTGTGGTTTACGTATTTAGTGCCTAATTTAAGTGCCATCAGTTACTTCTGAGCACATTTTGCCTTTTAGTATTTGGGTTTTAATTTAGTAAAAAATGTGTTTAATTGTAGTTTGAGAATGCATCATAAGTCTGTGCTGTTCTGCAAATCTCTAAAGAGTACTTTTGCTGTGTTATACAACAGTTCAGTGAGTTTGAGGAAGTGCTTGAAGAAGTACACTGTTAGCTGAAGTGTTTTGTCTGGGTCATTTTCTAGAAGTCCTTTTGACCTCTAAATATATTTTTTTCCTGAGAGTAAACATCTTAGCTGAGTTTCCAAGGACAGAATAATGACTCCTATTGCATTCATACAAGTGAATATATCCCTGCCTAGTTTTTAATCATCTGTCACCCAAGTAGTTTGAAACATTTTTCCAAAAGCAAAACATCCCATCCACAAGAAACATTACAAAAATACCACAGATTAAGACAGTATCATGTTTTTCATTCATGTGGTATGTGTTTTTACCTTGAGGGTTGTTTCATTAAACCAGGTATTGAAGTGCTACACCAATTTTTTTTATTTTTTTTTTACTGTGCTTCCTGAGAAATGGGCTTGTAGTTCTGGACTGTCCCTTGTCTATGCTGTTGACGTATGAATTTTAGTGTGTGTTGAAATTTTTGTCTTCTCTGTGCTTGTGGTGTCTGATACAAATTCTTAGACATTGAGAGTTAGTTTAGATGGTTCTCTTTTTTCTTTCTCTCCTCACTTTCTCTCTCCCCTCTGCCTTCCCTGTCTCCTCCCCTCCTTTCTCTCCTACCCAACGCTCTCCCTTTCATCTTCTCCTCCATTTCTGCAACCCTCACACCACGCTTGCTCTCTCTCTCTCTCCTTCTCTCTCTCTTTCTCTCTCTCCTTTCAGTGTTACAGTACAAGAATTGTCTTTTCAAGCACAGGGCATTTGTCTACCTGTCCTATTTATTTGTTCCACATACATTGCTTCATTAGACTTCCTCACTCTCTCTTGCTCACACATAAAGATATGTTAGTTAAGATTTTCATTTGAGAAAAGTCCTATCCCTTATTACAGAACAACACTTCTTAGATGTACTGTTTTCAAACAAATGCTTAATTATATTATCGTCTAAGTCTGTTTTGTGCTCAAGCTCATGATGCTGCTATGAGGTGACTATAGTTCCAAGGTTGTGAGGAGACAATTTCCTTGCTCTTTTAAATCTGTGTTTTAGCACATTGGAATGGGGATATCTTTCAGCGATTGCAACCTCTTTGTGTGTTTTTGCAATCAAGGAAAACAAAAAATAATTCACAATATTTCCCGTAGCTAGTGGATAATCTCCTATGTATTATGAAGTGCATGGCTGAGGATTAGATGCTCCCAATACCTAGATAATTTCTAAGTTGAAATTCATTGCTTTGGAAATGAAAGATTTTTAAGTACTATTAAAATAGACATTTTATTCCTATACTCATGTGAGCTGAAGGACCTATAAGCCCAACAGATTTCTCTGATGTTATTACCTTTGAATGTTTTTATACAAGCTGTGGAAGTTCTGTAGCTACAAGGATCTGAACCAAACTTTCTAACCTGTGAGATATAATTTGGAGTCCATGGCTGATCTAAATGAAGAAAAAACCATATAATTTCTATCTTGTTACTTTTTTCCCTGGAAAGGTAATGCTGTACTTTGCTTTACTTTGCAGGGATTCAGCATATGAAGACTGGAATCTATTATGAGCTTTTGAAGTGCTCTGCTTTGCTCTCGAGTTAAGAGTGTGTGCCCATACATAGACCATAACAGGGCAAATTTTTCCTAACCATTTTCAAAAGTCCTCAAATTCTAGACATTTATTTCTACTGCTTTATAAATCTCACAGTATCATAAATTATCTAATATTTTTTTTTCCAGATGAACTACCAGTGTTACAAAGGTCAGTTTGTATGTTTTCATTAATGTGTAATGGTGAATACCTTTTGGAGTTTAAGAACATCACAGTGCTGTAAAGGTGCTGCAAATAAATTCTTTCACACATGAATTTATTCTTGTTAAAGTGAAACTGCTGCATTTTTTAAAATACCAGGATATAAAAATAAAAGACCTAAAAATAGACTCATGCAAGTGTCTCCCAGTTTCTGCATTGCTATTTAATGCAGAATTTTAAAACCCTCACATGTGAAATGATTTTTATTTAGAAATGCGTGTTTGTGATTTCTTTTTTGACAAAGAAAGGCCTTTTGTTCTGGTTTCTTCAGCAGAACCTCATTTTGTGACTTTCTACTGTCCCCTAGTGGCTTTTTAATCTTTGTAACTATTGTGGTATTGCCATTCTGCATTGCTTCTGTGCTTTTCTGTTTCCTTGAGACTATCATTAACAAACATTTAAAATACTATTAAACAACCCATCAACTGACTGTGGAAGCAATAACATTGCTCTTTAGCCCAACCGGTCCTTTCAGATATTTAAAAATTATATAAACAAAGCCAGCAACCATATGCTATCTATATAATGCATTACTTTGTTACAGTAAACATTTCAGATTTGCAGAATGTTAACACAAACCTGATGAAAGAAAAATGTTATTAGTTGTGACGAGCCTATACATACCCTACAGTAGCTGAAATGTAATTTGTGAGAGGTTAGAGAATTATTGTCAGTAGTCTTAGGATGAGCATGAATTCTAGCAATTCTTTTTATTTTCTTCCCTTTAAACTCACATGCATTTCCATTAGATTGTTAACAAATTTAATATATACCACAATGTCACTTTTACATAAAATATGAATACATTACAGAGAAGTACCACATTAGCAGTTATCTCAACTGATAGCTATTGAAAATGGACTTAAGTTTTCCGTATGTTCCGTATAGATACACAAATTTGGTGGGTTTGTGGTTCTTATGTGCAGAGTTGCCTGTTCTTTCTTGTGGGTGTATTTGTGTACATTTTCTTTCTTCACAGTAATAGTCACATGTATTTTCACAATTTAACCTAGTTTTTGATTTGCGTGTACTTGGTTTTTTGTTGTTTGGGTTTTTTAATTTTTTTTTTATTTTGTATGCCACCAGAAGGAAACTATTACGGTCCCTGCTGTTATGAGCTTCAGTGATTAGTTCTCCCATGCTGATAATAGATTTCATTTTACACTAAATATAAGAATATTTCTTTATCTGAATTTATATATGTATGTATATGTAGAAAAAGACTGGATGATACAGACAGTTATATGTAATTTTTTACAGATAAGTCATATTTAACTTAGGAATTAAGATCTTCCCCGGATTTTCAAAATCTGAACAAATTAATTGAGGATTCATGTAGTGTAACCAATGATGTTTTGAATGAAGGTGCAAAAACCTACTTTGATATTTTCAAAAATTGTAGATGCACACACATACACAGATACATGTATTCAAAATTAAAAGAATGAGAACCTCTTTAAGCTTTTTGGTTAAAACCAAAAAACGCCAGGTTTTGGAGTTTTTTTTTACCTTTCTATAAGATTAACAAAATCGAGGTCAGTACAAGAACTGCCTGTTTAATATCTGCCATACTATTTTTAGTTGATAGCTATAAAAAATGACAGCACTGCAAGTACAAGGTATTGTGAAATTTGGCCCATTAACTCAGCATTTTAGGAATCAAAGAGATATATATTGCATTAATGACTTCTTGGCACTGTCTACTAGAGTATTATGGTTGCAATAACTACTGCACTAAAACTGCTGTTTTACACTTTTATCTTGAACTGGAGCAAAGGCAGAAACCCTTCAGCCATCATATTTTCTTAAAATGGTTCATTGTATGTTGTACGCCTTGGTTTAAAAATCAGAAGGAGCGTGCTATGACAATTTTTAAAATTTATATTCTTGAAAAGACTAGAAGGATTGGTTCTAGTTTTTGAGCCTTGTCTGTCTTCTGTAGTCATAGTGCAATTCTGTGTAGATCTGTTTATCCATCCTTAGGTTTAATTAAGATATCCCAAAACAAAGCCCTGGAGTGCTGTTGCTTTGGGCACAAACACAAAAAATGCAACCAATGTTAACATTCTGCTTAGTATCATTTTTCAGATGTAGAAAAACAAGATTTTAAAGCTCTCAGATTATACAAGAGGGCTTAAAATATGTTCCCCTTTATTTGAAGGTTTTCATATGATATGTTACAACTTTCCAAATTCCCTCTTTAATTTTATTTTTTCAAAAAATAATATCTTAAATTGAAATGTAAAACTTTTAGAGCTTCTGTTTTTGCAAAGTTTTGTGTTCATTTTTTACAAAAATCTTTCAATAAGCAGATTGATATTAAGATATAGCTGCTGTTTGTTGGAAACACTGGAACTGCTTTGACAGGCTAAAACTGATTGTAAATCTTTCTTTGAGATGTGTTGCTTTGTTTTAGCAAAAAATATCTTGATCACAACCTTAGTTCAAAGGATAAAATTATCTATATCCATTTTGTTTGAAGTTTATGTGTTTATGGCTCTAAAAAATCCCCTGAAAAAGGTTTTGCCTAATTATTTCTAAGATACTGCTGCGGATTAAAAATAGCTGTTTTCACTGTATTCCACTAGAATAGTATAAGACTATCAATGGCCTACTTCCCCAAAATTAGTTTTCCCCATAACATCTAATAAAGCTAAGCAGTCTCACATTTTACAACTTAGGAGACTATCTAAACAGAATGAACAGATTTATAGGGTTATTTTTAGTATGTGTCACTTGTGTTACAGTTTACTTTTGCTTTTGAAGCTTATTTAACATTCTTGGTAAAAATATATAGTCAGAAATCTCATTAAAGTCCTACATTAAAAACAATTTCAATAGGGTTGTTACCTCTCTCCCTAAAAATGGGGGGAAAGCACCCAAATCCGTGTATATGTGCATCATGCTGCTTGGATTTTATGTTAATTTTTTTATTAGTATTTAGAAAACAAATTGAAACACTTGCAGATGAAAATGTAAAGAATGTTTGTATAAATAATTGCTCGATTCACAGCTAGGTTAAGTAACTAAGCATATTGTCACTGTGCAGTATTTCAGAGACCAACAGGTAAATGTTGACATGTCTAAAATGGTAATTATTTTCTTCCACCACTGCAAGAAACATTTGTTTATGGTGGTGAAATAAGTATTAAGTTCTTGACATGTAGAATGTTGTGTTTTCTGAAAATCATTTTTCTGTGAATTAGGTGTATATAAAAGGTCACATAAAATTCTGAGTATCTTTTCTGAAAATACACTGTTGTGTTCTATGAAGAAATAAAGTTATAGATATATGTTAATATGTATATGTTAAATCCAGCTGGGGAAAAGTGCCTCTGCGTGTGTATTTAACACGACATAGCTTTTGCATACATTTTTAGTGAATCATATTTATATGAATTGCAGAATACTGAACAGAAAAACTGAACCCATATTTAACTGTTTTATGTGTTCTTTCATATTTATGGAAATATTTTGATGATGCTAAAGTATAAAGGAAACCTAAACTGACACTGTCTTCTGGACCTGTCCTATTAATCAGGTTAGTGTGAAACTGTGAAATAAGGAAATGCCTTAACCATAGATTTCACTCAGACATAGAATTCAAGTAGATCTTGAACTTCAAGATGCAATCAACAAACAGGAATTTTAGATAGACAGACAGCTCTAATAAGATTATGTTTTAGAATAAGATTTTTTTGAAATGGCTAAATTACTAGTGTAAGGTGAATTGTGAGAAAACTGTGTTTCCTTACACACTGACTTCATTTCACATGCACACATATGCACAAAATTCTTTAGGCTTTTAAAAATAAGTTTGCTGTACCATTTTTAAATATTAGAAGTCAATATGCAGCACTTAAACGTCAAAACAAATAATTTCTATAAATGTATTTCTTGACAGATTGCTTTCTATAAGGCTAGCATGGCATTGAAAGAATAAAATGATACAGGCTAATAGGTTAATATTAATCATATCTATGGTGAAGAGGAAATTGAGGTAACTAGGAAGGGTTAAAAGTGGGCTGGTTTCTTTCTAGATGTATCTTTAGAAGTTTTTGGTGTTTTTTTTTTACATCTAGATGTATCTAGATGTATCTAGATGTATCTGCCTGAATATTAAGTCAGCAAAGTAAAAGTGGCAAATGGTTACTGTAGTCTGCCAGCAAATTGCGTATGAAACAAAGAATTACTAGGTTGATACTGGCTGATAAAGGATTATTGCACAGACAAAGCCATTTAAAATTTGCAGCTCCAACCAGGCAATTTTTTATGTTTTACAAAGAAGTACAATTACATTTTGAATGACCTTATGCCACAATGATGATATAAAGAACAGATTTGTCTCTGCTCCTGGGTCTAGCTTGTGTATCCCATATTCATCAGTACATTTCAGTTGGTGTAGCTGAGATTGTCTATCTTTGTCAATTTTAAGATATGAATTAAACTCAAATGTCTTTTAAATGTGATACTGTACTTACTCTGTTCAAATAATAGAAATAATTTATTGCAGTAATCTGGATTTATGTCTTGGTTAGTTAGAGTAAATATATGGCCTCTATGGGATTCCCTTTTGCCCCTTAAATTCCACAGTGCTTTAAAATGTATTTTTGAGTTAGAGAAAGTTTAGTATGTTTTGCATAAAACCAAAACAAAACAAACCCTTTAAAATTTATACTAATGACAAATGAAACTCAAAAATAATATTGACAAGCTACACAAGTTATTTCAAATATCCCTTGGAGGTTTAAATACAGCAGTTATGATCAGCTGATAAGACATTTGAAAGCTAAAAGGCTGAAAATCTATGTTAATTATATTATATATTTATTACTATAACCAGAACATTAAAGGTGTTTGAAAAATTTTCTCTACCCTGTACATCTTTTATTATTCAGTTTTGAACTACAATTTTCTGTTTATATTTGTGGTATTAATTTTTTTTTGGTGATCTGTATTATTATGTAATTTTTACACTCTCCTTCCTGGAATGTTCAAGATGAACCTACACCTATTCTTCTGCCCATATTAATGAACCAGCACAAAACTGGAGATGTTAAAGAAAATTATCACATTAATTGGGGACAAACTTGTATTTTATTGCAATGGGAAATATAAAGTGTTCCACACTTTTTAGGGTGAGTCTAGTTATGGTTTTTTTACTTACAAAATCTGTTGCATGTAAAAATATTAACTCTCACTAAATCAGTCATTGCTTTTTACAGATAAAGTTTTTCAACAAAATGTATACAGCGAAAAGTGATGAGAGAATACCCTTTTTTAGAGGAAATCTAGACTGTTACACCTATCAAAAGAGTAGTGGCCTTTTTTCAGGTTTTGTACATTCTAAGGTGAGTAAAATTTATGAAATAATCGAAAGGAGTATCTGCATATATCATCATAATTAACCTTAGTTTCTAAGGTGGTGAGGTAGTTGCAAACAGTGCTTTTAAATTGGGAAATGGGTCTTTTAACTGTTTTGAGCCACATACCTTCAGTTATACATATATGTATGAAATACATCTTCTGAAACAATAAATATATATTTTCGAAAAGACTTGGTCTTTCTTTTTTTTTTTTTTTTAACTTTTTTAACTTAATGGGATAAATTGTATCTTTGATCCAGTTAGTGTAAGCTAGGATAAAGATATTGCTTCATTTTAGTAGTCTTCCACTACCTGTTTGTACCTATTAACATCAGTCTACCACACCATGTGGAGAGTTTAAACACAAGTTGATCCCCTAAATAAGCACATATTAAGTGAAAAAGCATTTTTAATTTATTATGCAGTTCTGTATCTAGGTATGCTTTTAATTAAACACTAGTCCATAAATAAGCAAATAATAGAAGTTAGCAGAGCAGCAGTTGATCTAAATCGTGACAGTACCTCATTTATCTTTGTCCTAACAAGACAATAGCAAATGACACTAAGCCGTTGTTTTCTATGCATTAAGATTTCCTTCTTAAACAAATGCAATTGAGGCAGTTTGTTTTTCAGCGACAGCCCAGCACGCAGTGCCAGTGGCCAGAGTTTTGTCTTGTCTTCATCCAGGGAAGGATTAATCTTTGTGATGGTGCAAACAAAATGTATGTCTGAGGTCAAAGTGCGGGTTGCCTTTTGGGATCTGCATTACATTAATGTCATTTTTGGGTTCCTGACGTTAATCAAAACCAACACCATAAAGCGTCACTTAGCTAATTTGTGTATTATTGTCAATGTTACCATTAATTATGCGTTTGTGAGGAAAAAGAGGATTAATGAGATGTCACAGGTAATTTACAATGATCAGGCTCCCCAGGACATTAAGAAAACACTAGCTATGTACGATTACCATTCAAACATAATAGTACTCATGCAGGAAAGCTTTTGTTAAGTCTCTGGACCAAGTTTTTCTACTGGTATGAAATGTATTTTATATTGTCTGTAGAAGGTTTATTTTAGTGCAAAAACAGTTGAGCTGTTTGGGTTTCTTTACTGAACTCTCTGTTGAAGACATTAATAAAAATCCGGTGCTGTGTTTTAAATGGACAATCCTTGAAAAAATCTGCTTGTATTGAATTGTTGTGAGTTACTATTTCACTGAGAAATTTCTACAGGCAACAATAATAAGCACAAAATCTCATTAGAAGTGCAAGATTATCAAGTGATAATACCATCATTAATGCAGTTGCTATCATGTGATGCTTTGTATGTATTGCAGAAGCAAAAAACCCCAGTATGTTTGTGTATTTGTAGGATATGTATCAAGTACCACTTGTAGGTGATGAAATCAAACTTCAAATGAGATGAGTCTGTCCATTTGTTAACTAGTGATCTTATTTATCCCATTAATACTGCTGGTTTTTAAACTGTGTTACTGATTTATTAATGCATTTTAATACAGATTTTATAGAAAAGTTGCTTGTTGGACAATAGGTCAAACTTTGATTTCAACTGACAGTAGATCCAGAAGACAAGGGATTAATTTTACTTAATTTCATAATTGTCCATATAGACCTCATTTCTGGTTGAAAACTGAATCTGTATTGATTTCAATTAACTTACTGAACTTGAATCCTCTTGAACAAGGTTTTCTAATACATCCAGTATCGCTGTCTGCTTCTGACAATTATTCTTTTATTACTTTTGTCGCTGTTTTGCCCCAGCTGGCAATCAAACCCCACACATCCGTGTCCTCACTCCCCCACCAGCAGAACTGGGGAGGGAATCAGAAGGGTGAAAGCTGGAAAACTTGTGAGTTGAGATGAAGGTAGTTTAATAGGGAATGCAAAAACTGTGCACACATAAGCAAAGAAAAACAAAGAATTAATTAAGTGCTTCCCATTGGCAGGCAAATGTTGAACCATCTCCAGGAGAGCAGGGACCCATGACACATAATGATTACTTGGGAAGACAAACACCATCACTCCAAATGTCCCCCCATCCTTCTTCTTCCCCTCACTTTATATATTGAGTATGATGTCATGTTTAAAGGGAATTTCCCTTTGGTCAGTTGGGGTCACCTGTCCTGGCTGTGTCACCTCCCAGCTGCCCATACCCTCTTAGTCTTCTCACCAGCCTGGCAGTACAAGAAGCAGAAAAGGCTTTGGCTCTGTGTAAGCCCTGCTCAGCAATAACAAAACATCTCTGTATTATCAACCCTGTGTTCAGCAAAACTCCATACTAGCTACTGTAAAGAAAGTTAACCCTACCCCAACCAAGGACAGCCCAACTTTGAAGTCGTGTGGAAACAAGGATATCTGAGAAGAAAACTGTTTAAAAGAAAATGTTAGTTTTCTATATCACTCAATGAATCCCTCATTATTTCCCTCAAAATTACCCTGGCATATGGAGAACAATTTTCAATGGTAATTCCAATCAGAAATTATTCTTAGGTATAAATCATTTAATTTGATGATTTTTTTCCCCACTTCCCTATGGTCTCACAGACTGTTTTATATGGGGTCTTAATATCTAATGTCTTCCCTTCAGTTAACCTGACACTGCCCTCTTATCATAAATTATATCAGATTGCCTTATGGGCAAATATAACACTTAGAAGATTAACTGCAATATAATAAATCCCTTTTCAAGCATATTTATTGTAAGTCAAAAGCTGATGCTTTGGAAACTAGTTCAAATTTTTTTCCTATAATTTCAAACTGTGATGAGTTTAACAGTCTTCTTATTGTTTTAATGTCCTCCTGAAAAGAACTATTGTTACTTTAATACTCAACTGGCTCTTTGCTTCTCTGTTGAATTTGCCAGGAGGAAGGGATTTTTTTAAAGATGTATAAGCAATTGCTATTAATATTGGGCTATATCCCACTCAAGGTCTCAGGTATAATTGTGGCCCTACAGGCTGAAAAACTGTTCATATAAAAGACTACTTCCAACCTGAACCCTAAGTCAATTAGCTTCAGTCTGCTGCTGCCAAGCAAGAGCCATAAACAACAGTGGGCAGTGACTAGGTCTGGAGCTCACAGACTGACATATGAAGAAAATTAAACCAATTCTGCATTTTTCCAGGTACACATTTATGAGTATGGACTGGTTTCTAAACAAAAATCTCTTCAGAAAAAAAAAGACATTTTTATTTTGTTTTCCAAGCCAGGGCATTAAGTTTATACAGAAGCAGAGTGTGTTACCTGCAGCTGTTGTTAACTATTTGATACAGTATATTAGCTACGTTAAACAGTTTGAAATAGAATTCAGAAGATAAGTTGTTAAACACTGTTTTAAAATAATTGGCATGATATTATACAAAAGCTACAACAAAGATAAAGAGTGATTAAACAAGACTTTAATGTTAACAGCTAGATTTGGAAGCATTTATGTATAAACTGCATAAAAGCTTATAGTTGAATATGCAAGATATCATGTAAAACTGTCACTTCTTCATGCAATTATTGATGATGAAGATACTAAGAAGTAAGTGCAAGCCTGAGAGTATAGCACTGCTGAATATTAGAACTGGGCAAGAACATTGTAATGAATGATAAATCTGCTGAAAATGTCCAAAAAGTTGCTTCGTATTATCGAGACTACTCAGTTAACAGAATTTGAATTTGTAGTATTATTTTCTGGGGAGTGTTTGCCCTTTTCCTTTTGGCAACTGAGGCTAAATAGATGCTGTCATGTCATGCAACTGAAATGTGGAACTTGGAGATCCCATTCTGTTTTAGGACATTTCAGCTCACCTATCAGGAAGAACCCAGAATTTGCTAAGTAGATAAAACTTTGTGTGCAAGTATTCCTAAAACCAAAACAAAAAAAATCAAGGGATGTTAGCATGCTCTTTAAGAAAGAAAGGAACATTTAAATGTATGCTGTGATTGAGGTCTCAGATCCTTCTCGTCTTTGCCCAGAATCATGTTCCAAAAAGAATTTCCATCCAGCTCAGTCTCCCTCTGTTTCACTGCTTGAGGCAGCTTAACTTATATGTATTCACAAATATAAAAGCATATAAGAGATTTGATACATATATACTACCTTAATGAGTGAGACATCTTCATTTGCCTTTGTATGAAAAAAACCCAGAATTACTATAAATTAGCTGAGAACACTGCATCACGCAAAATTCTCCCTATAAACATGTGGCAGAATCTCAGAGATCCACTGTGATCTGGACCACATGTCCACCTCCCTTGCAGACAAGAGAATTTAGAACAAATGTGCAACATTTCACATAAGAATTGTACCCAATGAATAACTCTAAGGGTTTAGAATCTCCTCCCAATGTTTTTGAAATACTGTGTTTGTTCCAAATGAAACAATTTTGTTTTGTGATTTCGTAAAGAAAAACAAGAACAAATATATCTGAGGAATTCAAAACAGCTTCTCTTTAGGAAAGTAAAAATGAGTAGGGTAGCAAAATTTTCCTGAATTTGGACGTCTCTGAATATATCATTAAGTGACTTCCTGGGAATTTGCTTGTTGCTCTCATTAATTGCTCTTGGCTGAAATGTTCTCTGTTTTGGTCCAGAGACATGCTTTAAAAGCAAGAGTTGATGTGTTGGTGACACTTGTCGTTTGTGTAAGTTTAATGATTGTGTGGCAGAATGTAAGTCTGACAATCATCAGGAGTCTATTTAGATGGGGTTTTTTGCTTGGTAATCCAAAAATTTATATCAGGTTAGGAAAAACCAGAATGAAATCTAGATCAAATGCAGTTTGCTTGATTTTGCTAGAAAATCCCATAACATGCAAATCACAGGTTTTTCTCCTTCTAACTTAAGAAAGAAATTGAAGGTAAGAAAAATAGATTAAAGCAAGATGGTAACATGTCGAACAGCTTCAGGGGAAATCTACATATTTTCCTCAGCACTCTAGCTAAATACTAATGAGCTTATTAAAATTAAGTGACAAAGAAAAAAAAGATGCTTTACTTTCTCTATTTGACCTTTGTGCAGTGAAGGTAAACATACTGCATCTTTTGAATAATACATGCAAGACTACTTATTGAATACATTTTTAATTATTAAAATGGTATATACATGATTAAATGTTTTGATATAACTTCTGTTTATGAAAAAGCTTTACTTCTCCTAGAACATGATTCTGGATTTTGAAATAAAACAGGATATTATAAAATGTAAGCTTCTGTATGAGGACCACTACACTTTTTCTGTGCTTACTTTCATGAAAGAGATGAGTAATATATTTGTCTACAAGCTACTGTATAAAAAAGCAATAAGAAATATTTTGGAGAGAAACTAATATCTGAAGACTAATTTTATTTGAATTTCTTTTTGTGTGACAAAATAGAATTTCTGAGATTACAAACTATCAATTGAAATATTTAATTTATTAAAAAACGAAACACCACCATTGCTTTCGTGTAGTATTCAGATTTAACAGATGAAAGCAGATTTTGTTAGCAAACATAAAGTCTGAGGAGACTTGTCTGTCAACTCATGTGCTGAACTGGGTGAATACAGTACATTGTCATAATGTGACAAGAAACAGTGAAAAAATAAAATTTTTGATTAATTTAAATAATTATCTACCATATTATTCATGTGCATTTTATGCATAAAAGGAGCCTGGATATTGAGGTGGCAAGTGCTTAGTACTCTTGGCTGAAGGTCATCAATACATGATCATAACCAGTATGGAAACAACAGCTTATAAGGTGTATGAGAGGAAAGGGAGGGACACAGAGGACTAATTCTCACTCTTCTGTCCCTGGTATCAATGTATTTTATTGTAAAGTAGGTGACTGGGCTGAAGTTTTTAGAAGGAGTAGAAAGCTGGCTTTTCTAAAATTAAAACATTTAAGTTTATTACATTAACTACTTTTCTTCTCAATGATCTGTAAATAAAGCAGTTCACAGATTTATTGCAACTATTTAATAAATGGTACAGTTGCTATTATAATATCCTTAATTCACGTGTTCACATGTTTAATATTATATATATATTTTAACAGTGATTATTTTAAGTGAGATGATTTGTTTGTGTTTTTAAAAAATGCTGTTTTGAAATCAAAATTGGCCTGTTCTTTTATGGAATTTAAGTATATTGTATCAACAAAACCCTAAAAAAATATTCAGACTTGTTAATTAAAATAATTTGTACAAGTAGCTAAAAAGACTGGGATATAACGATGTGGAACTTTCCCTTTCCTTAGACCATTGACTGAAAAAAATAATATAATCTTGTAATTTCTCAACCTTGTAAAGACCTCAGTTTCAATTTTTTTCAACTGGCAAATTCTCTTTGAGTGAAGTAACACAATGGATGTAGTTCCAAAATACAATGCAGAACCAGAGTCTGTGCTTGATTTTGAAATTATATGCAGATTCTTTTAGCTTGTTAACACAAATATCATCAGCATGTGAAAGTTGTTGTAGTGTTTAGTTACATTTGCAACTGAATTTGAATGCAGGAGAGAGTCATGAAATAGAGAGGCAAATAAAGCAGACTAATCTGCAAACTTAGTAGTCAAACAAGCAGTACCAGGAAATTGTTTCTGAAATTAATATCCTCCTGTAGCATACTCAATGGGGTATTAATCCTACCGTGGAAGACTTTCTACTTAGTAAAACAGAATATTGGCAATATCACAACCTGGATAGTTTTGAATAAGGTGTTTTAGGGGTTTTTTTTGAGCTAAACTTTTCAGAATATTTTTGTTTTAAAAAAGGCTCTAGCTGCATATTTATTGAATATGGTTGTCCCTTCCTGGACCTTCAGTCTTGGACCTCTATTCTTACAGGTCTTCTGTTAACTGTGACTACCTTATTTCTTTAGATCTCATTCTTCCACAAGTTCCTACATTTTGCTTCAAACAGTGGGTCATTTATACTGTTGCTGAGGAAAGCTGTTAATGTTGAAATAAAGTTGTCAAAATGTTTCTTCAGGTTGGTTGTGTAGCAGATATCATTCAACTATTAAGCATTTGGGATAAACCAACCAACTTTTTATATTTATTATTATATATATATTTTAATACGAAATTTTAAATATTAGACCTTTATCCTCTGTTGACTCAGCCTTTGCTCTTTTCAGGCCTTTTGTCTAAAGTGCATGTGCATTCAAACCTACAGTTGCCTAAACAAATCATAAGTACTGCTCTGACTGAAGTCAGTGTTTTTCACAGTGCTCTATTCTTCTGTAATCAGTCACTTTCTGGTAATTACCTTATTGCCAGTGGTTTTAGTTTTGTTTTGATTTTAACATAGAAATGGATAAATTGTAAGGTAATGTCAATCTTTTGCCCTCCAGTAGACATTGAAGACCTTTGAGATAATTTTCTACTTTTATGTCTTTGTTTTTCTGGAGTTTGAAGTTTAGCTTTCGAGATAACTAAAGTTAATTAATTGTTCCTCAAGATTTTGATCTACTTTCAATTTATGTTTTCTTAGACAAATCTGAGATCCATATTGTAAATTTAACATGTGTTTTTCATAGAGTATGGCTTCCCCCCTGCTTCCTACCGAATAGTAGTCTTACTTGGTTAGTATTCTGAACTACTTCAGAGGTACAGTCAATTAATGAGTAGGAATGTATGTAGATAGGGATATGTAAACACCTGAAGTCCTCTAATTTTCTACCCTTATCTTTTTTTTATTATGTAATCCCATTATAAATGTTTTTATTTAGCATAAAACCTTCAGAGGTTGATTATGTCCAAAAATTTTTCTAGTGAATAAGCTATATTTTGTGTAAATAAATCTGCAATATCAAAACAGATGCATTTTGGGATTGTTCTATAGAAGTCTACAATGCCAGCTTTTTTCTGTATGGTGCTAAAAGCTTAAACAAGAGAAATCACATTCTCTGTGTAATTGTGCAGAGGTTTGTTATCTTAATTAATAGGTATATTATTATAAATGTAACTAAAAGGTAGCCTAAATTAATTTAAATCTTTACCTGAGCTCTGAGATTTGAACCATGACAGTGAAGCAGAATAATTATTCCCTCACCATCATTAGAAAACTACCCAAGGTAGACATTTTCTTTTTACTGTATATTAGGCAAAGGTGAGTGATAGTTAAAAATCTCACAATTAATTGTTAACAGTCAGCTTTTTTTATAACTTAGATGCAAAAACCCAGTATTGCTTCACAAATGTGTAAAATATTAAATGGTTTATTGTTAAGAATATGGTTTTTTTTAAAGAATGCTATGAATATTTAGTTTCCTATATTTTAGCTATTATTATTCTATATTAAATGGAATAATTCTGATTTTTACTCACTTCCATTTTTTCTTCATTCCTGTTTATGTCTCTTCTGATAAAACATTATTTCAGTCACATCATCAATGATTACCTATGTATTTTTTTACTTGTTCATAGAGAAAACTACATTCCTTTTATGAATTGTTATGTAAATATCTACTTAATGTAGTTATGTGTGCAGTATTTCATTCAGCTGTGAAAATACTTTTTCATTTGTAAAGTGGACCTTGATTATATTTTTCTCACAGCTCTTTTCAGTTGTATTGGTACACCTAAATTTCATCATCAACCAACTAAAACAGGTTTTGTAGACCTCACCAAGAGCTTTGTGGTGATACCCCTGAGGTATCTTCAGAGTTTTGCAGGTGTCAGAGTCTAAAGCAGACTAGGTCTTCCACGAAGTGACAATATAAAATTTCTAACAAAAAAAATTACAAGCAGCAGCACTTCTCTTGCATCTGAAGCCAAGCTGTGTCAGCAGTTTTGTGGTCCTGCCTGCCTTGGCCCCAGGATTGTGATGCAGCCCTTTCTCTTCATCTGTTCTGTTGACACTGATGCTCATCTGATCTTGTGATGAGCTAGCTCAGGCAGGGAAAATCAGCAAATGTTTTTTATTTGTCTTGTTTTCTCTTATAAGGACAGTCTCCTGCTAGTTTATTTCCTGAAACAGAGCAAGGGAGAGGGACTCCAAGGGTGACATTTCAGGTTGATGTTAACTGTTGTGGAATCACAGCCTGAGGCTATAGTGCAGCTAGAATTTTGAGATGGAAGGATCCGCAGTCATTGTGAAAAGAAAAAGCACCCTGACCCTAACCTTAGCCACTCATTCCAGGTGCATTCTGCTTTCTCTTCAGCATTTTATTTCTGTATAAATTCAACCAGTTTAGGAACTGATTGAAGTGATGATTTCCTTTTTTTTTTTGCTTATTAGTGTTCAGTCAGATCAGTCTCTCCTACAGCATCACATAAGGAAGTGAGATAAAAATGGGGAAGGGCTAACTAAAACTTCTTCTTTGTTACAGGGTTTATGCTCGCTATAAATGTTAATTTAATTACGTATTGTGAAAGGCTGCTGTAGTTGCTAAGAGATTCACTTGGGTCTGCAAAGAGCATAGCAGCCAATGGAAAGAATTGATAGTCATTATGCACAGAGGCTCATAGCAGCTGATGACAAAAGCCTATACCAGATATGCTGAAAATTTCTTGCAGCTGATAGAAAAGGTCCAGGCTGTCTAATGTGGGAAACATATGACAGTCTATGCAGTGACCTATGGGTTCTAAAGAATAGTTATGGGACAAAAAATTGGTCAGGAACTTGAAAGTGCATAAGGCTTTCTTTCTCTCCAAAATAAAACCAGGTTTGCAATAATCTGCAGATGCCCAAATTATTCTCCTCCCACACCCCAGAGACTCCCTAATTGTGAATTTGCATTGTTCTTTCCTTTGATTTTGCCTATGGCCTTTGGCAGCTGCTTTGCTGATCCCACCCAGTAACAAGAACATGATTGGACATCTGTCATCAATCATTGTGGGAATGTGATGCTTACTGCATTCAAGTAGAATTTGAAATATAATTGCAGGCAGGAAGTTTGTATTTTCAGGTAGTAAAATAGAAGACTTTGAAAAGATAAAATAAAGGAATTGATATTTCTGTTCTTAGGTTTCCAGCATTTTTTCTGCTTTTTCAAGTAGAAGAGTTGTAAGTTGGATATAAACTTCAGCTAGTTTAGGCACTCAATGGTCCTTTTCTTTTGTATCCTGAGATGTTAGATCTTGTACATCAGTGTAGCCACTTTGCCAGACAACAGTCTCGTCCCTACTTGCCGTGAAGACAAATGGCACTTAAACTGTTCTCAGTAGCAGAGCAGTGCAGGTATGCTGGAGACATCTCTCCACTAAATAGTTTGTGCATGTTTACAGTGCTCCTTGGGCTATAGTTGTTAGGTCCATTCATATTGTTTTCACAGTTGTATTAAGAATGCTTACATTGCAGATAGCAAAGATGCTGAGCTTGGAAATCAACAAAGGATGCATGTAAATTTGACAATATAGTGTAAACAAAAAGACATCTAAGAATGATTTTTACCGTGGACTGCATCAGCACAATGCTGAACTTGAAGGTGCAAGAGTCAAGTACAGTTCAGTGGTAGCTGGGCTCCACCTTCTCTTAGATTCAGGAGGATCTTGCAGCCAAAACCGTCTGCTTCTCCATGATCAAGGCTATAGAATTTCTGTAGTTCTGAGATCAGTGAAGACCAAGGTTTATACTTGTTAAGTATAGGCTAAGGGCTGCTGAGCATAATAATGGTGCCAATCAATTGAAGCTGTGATTCAGGACCCTTGGCCTGTCAACAGGTGGTCCCATTGAATGCCATCACATGTTCTGACTGTCCTTTTCAAAAGTGCATTGTGTCCTTAAGTGACAAGTACGTGCTAGCTATGTGAAGATATGGACACAGTACACAAGGAGTGGATTCATTTACAAGAACTTAGCTCTGCAGAGGTGCTGTGTCTAGAATAGAATAGAGTATTTTCAGTTGGAAGAGATCTGCAATGATCATCCAATCCAGCTGCCTGACCACTTGAAGGCTGACCAAAAAGCATGGTATTACGGGCATTATCCAAAGTCCTCTTAGCCTCTGACAGGCTGGGAACACCAACCATGTCTCTAGGAAGCCTGTTCCAGTGTTGGTCCTCTTGCATCATGATTCATCTGGTATCATACTTAGTTTGCATGAAACCACTGATGGTCATTTTACTTCCAATTCTAAGACTAGATCAGCTGGGATCAACACAACTACCCTAAACGTAATTTAATTTTGCGAAAGTTTTAAGTTTAGAAGCATTTGGGAAACGTATAAGCCACAATTCCCATGTCTTTGTATTTTGTGACATACATGATTTCATAAATTATTCTATTATATTAACTCATTTGGGGAATTTAAAAACTCAGTAATTGACTGGGGAGATACTTTTGCTATATTTTTCTCAACTGTGAATATAATTATCTTTTACAATTAATGTTTTGGACCAAATTCCCAGATTCTATTTCAGTATAGCAGGAGAAGTTGTTTTCATTTCTAACTGTGGTTGATTCTTATATGCATCCTACCTTTACTTTTATCATGTTGTCACTATTGGTTTGCATATTAAAATTTGAATATATGCTTTTTATACAATTTTAAAGTATAGCTTTGAATCATTGTATTCTGTAGGTGTCATTTGAGTTTTCAGATTAAATTCAAAATAATCTTTCTTAATCTGAACAGCCTCAGTGATTTTTACAGGTATTTACAGATGGTTTCTTGTTAACATGTAAATTATCTTAATGCTAAGTGCAGAGTTTTGTTAGCAATTGTTGTAAGTCTGAAATTGGCCCCCTGATAGGGGATATTTAAAAGGGTGGAAAGTCTGTATGCAGTTTTATAAAAGTATGATTTAAAAAAAAAAAAGGTGTGGATTTCATGCATTCTCAAAGCTCCTGGGGTCCTTGTAGAATTTACCTGTCTATAAAGCAAAGCAGGTTGCTGACAAATGGCATAAAACTGGAAGATATTTCACTTTGCTGTTGTTTGATTGTGGGATGTAATTCTCAGTATTCTTCTCTCTGTTTTGGAAGCATTTTCTTTTATAATTTTCTGAAATTATAAAATTCCAAGTGCAGTTTGATTGTCTTAAGTTGAACATTCTCCTTAGAACTACATTTAGAAATAAACAGTCTAAATGTTTACGTCAAATGAAGGTGAATATGCTGAAATCCACCTATGGCCTGTAGACTATGAAATCTACTGCTTGCTGCAGTTTTTTCCTGCTCTTCTCTATTTTTTTTTTATTCTTCTGAATAGTGGCTTGAGGGCAGTTCAGTTCTAGTAAACTCCAGGATTCAAATTTTAGTTGTTATAATTTAAAAAAATTATAACTAATAATGGAAGAGACAGTGCTTTTGACTCAGAGAAATTAGGAATTAAATGATGCAGGGAAGAAATTATTTTACTAGCCAAATTCAGGAAGTGGGATGTCTATAGGAAGTAGGATATTATAATTAATTAAAAATCCCTACTTACTAATTTTAATTCTGCACAAGTGTTCTGGCAAAAGCCTGAATGTGTGATCGTACTCTGATAGCCTTCAGTGGGAATTGGAGAAAATAAATTGACTTCTAAAAATGTTCCATTTTTGGTTGGTTGGTTTCTGCTGTGTGGGGTTTTTTGTGTGTTTTTTGGTTGGTTTTGGTCTTTTGAAGCTAAGTGTATTTATTTGTATTTATTTTTAAAGAAACTGAAGATTAAGTCAAATTGCAATCAAGATTTGGATTGCACATCTTCTGGTCCAGTGTACAAGTGCAATCCAGTACACATTTCTTCTCATGCTATTTAAAGACCCCTAATATTTTTTTCTACTTACTTTGTGTGTGGAGGAGAAATTCCTGTTGGTTACAGTAACAATAAACTGGTTTTAGAAGACATATGTTGTTGACATATGGAGAAAGGAAAAGCTTTTTCAGAGAGTTTGTTTAAACTGATCTCAAAATACTGTAATGTTCCAACTGATAGCATACCTCTTTTATGGTTTATAAACAAAACCTTTTTTCCTAACCATGTATGATTCTAACTTGTTCTCTGCTATTCTTAATTTAGTCTATTGTCGTGAAGTTCTGAGGCCAGATCCCATACCTTGTTATGCTGAGAAAATCTGTGTTCCATCATTTCCTTTATTGTTAAAGACTTTGTTTATTCACTCTTTAATTTACTATCCTCTAGATGACCTTACAGTCACTTGATTTTATTTTTTTTAATGAAAACTATGTGTACAGAAAACTCAGGGTAATCTGTGTGTGACTATTTTTGTCCTGTGTTTAATACTTCTTCTTTTGTCTGGAAAATTCCCAGAAAACTTTCAGAGTAAGAGTAGTAAAATGAATTTGTGTCTGTTTTGTTTTAAATAATTTCAACCTAAGCATATTGCAGTCCACTGGATAGGATATAAAATCAGAAGAGTTGTCAGAAAGAAATTACAAAAGAAATTACACAGATCTTATTCTAGGATAGCCTTGAAATATATGGGTTTTTTAATAATATAATGCTGATACTGAATAGCCATGAGTCCTATTTTCAGCTCCCAGATAGAATCATAGGAACATCAAGGCTGGAAAAGACTTCTAACATTTAGTCCAACCTTTGACTGAACATGACCTTTTGAATAAAGCCATTGCACTAAGTGCCACATCCAATCATTTCTCGAACACCTCCAGGAATGGTGACTCCACCCCTTCCCTGGGTTGACAATTCCAATGTTTGACAATCCTTTCCAGGAAGAAATTATTCCTGAACACATGGTATTACTCCTGAAATCTAAAATTTCCAAACATATTTAGATCTACATTGTAAGTGTAGGTATTTGACTCTTAAAAACTGAAATCTGAATGTGTTGACATAGTTAGCTGTCTTTCTGTTGTCAGTAAATCTCTTGAAATTGCAGTGATTAGGAGATAAATGCATGCAAATATGTAAATATTGTGCATCTAGGTAAAATGGGGCCAGATATTTTACTGATGCAGACTTCCCTACTTCAGTGGAACACTGGTGTTTTCCATCATTCGTAAAGCCAGGCTGCAATATTTATATGTACATGTACACAAAGATATGATAAAATGTATAAAGTTAGTATATCTCAATTATTTTTTACCATAATTTAGTTTGAGTGTATTACAGCCATTTTAATTAGTTTATAGTGTGCCAACAGAAAATCACATATAGCAGAGAAGCAGTGGAGAAATCATGCCATTCAGCACTGTTTTGGCATCCAGAGTGAGTTTTGATCAGAGCTAAAATGAGCTCAGCATTTGTTCTGCATTTGCAACAGTAACTTCTCTTTGTAATAGTGGCTGGTTTTATCAAAGGAAAAATTATTCATTATTTTGCAGCTGTGGTCATATTGAAATCTAGTTTGTCTTAACCAAAGCTAAGTTCTACCTGGAATGGAATAACAGTTATATAGAATATTTTTCTTCTCTTGTGTAATGTGGCTTACTGGCTAAAATTGAAGTAAACCATTCCTTCTGTTCCTTCCTACAGTAAGGACTGCTAACCGTTGGGATATATTGGTGATCACCCTCCTCAGTAAAATATTTAGAAGTAAATTAAACAAAAACTTAAAGGTTTGGAGGTAATTGGACTCTGGTCAAGCAGTGTTCCAGCTGTTTTCAGATCTCTTTAAGACATATTTCAATAATTCTGAGGCCCAGCATTATCATCAAAGAATTTCAGTTTAGATACAGAACTGAATCAGGATCATGCCAGCTCCTTCCTATAAGTGTCCATGATACACTATATCAAGAGCACAATCATAGAATGGTTTGGGTTGGAAGAGACCTTAAAGATAATCTCATTCCAAGCCCCTTGCCCTGAGCAGGGATGACATTCCTAGATCAGGTTGGTCAGGGCACCATCCAACCCACCTTTCCAAACTTCCAGTGATGAGATATTCACAGCTTCTCTGGCCAAACTGTGCCAGTAGCCTCACCACCCTCTGAGTAACGAGTGTCTTCCTGACATCTAATCTGCATATCTTCTCTTTTATTGCAAAACCACTCCCCCTTGTCCTGTTACTATTTGCCCATGTAAAACGTCCCCTATCCCTCTTCTTTATAAGCCCCCTTAATGTACTGGAAGGTGCTGTGAGGTCTCCTTGGAGCCTTCTCTTCTCCAGGCTGAACAACCCCAACTCTCTCAGCCTGTCTTTGAAGGAGAGGTTCTTAAGCTCTCCAATTATCTTCATGGCCCTCCTTTGGACCTACTCAAACAGGTCCACATCTATTCTTGTGCTGAGGACTCCAGATCTGGATGAAGTACTGCGTGTGATTCTCACAAGGGCATAAGTTTAATTTCAATACTTTGCCAGAAATATTTGATACAAGGAATATTATTACTTATTTTTATTTTAAATTTTATTTTCTTTTTTTCCTCCATTTGTTTAGTGTTTTAAAAAAACAATTCATATTTGAAGGAGAAGGAATGTGTTTGGACTGTTGAGGCCTTGATTATTGCTGTCAATCAGGACAAAATGCACTGCTAACTTAGTAGTAAAGCGCTGTACAATAAAAATGTGTGCTGGTTGCTGAGTGGGGCAGGTTATCCAGTGACAACAATGCAGAAAAATCTGAGTTATTCAGTGTCTTCTTTGCTTCAGTCTTCATAACCCAGGTGTCCCAGATACCTGTGTTTAGTAAAGGGGGTTGAAGAGGAACTGAGTTCCCATGGTGTATAACAATACATTAAGGAATTACTTAAGAGAGCATGACCCTTATAAGACCATGGAACCTGATAGGCTGCATCTAAGCATACTGAGACCATTCTCTGGCCTTTGCAAGGTCACTTTATATCATCTCTGAAAAGTTGTGGAAATCTATGGAGGCCCCTGAAAACTGGAAGAAAGTGAATGTTGTACCCATCTTCAAAGAATAGCAAAAAGTGCAGACCAGTCAGCCTCTCAGTGATTCACAAGAAAACCATGGAGGCTCCTAAAGAATGCTTCTGGAGATAAAGGAGAAGGTAACTAACAACATGCCTTTACCAAGGGGAAATCATGTCTGATGAATCTTGAGTGACTCTGTGATCAAACTGCTGGATTTCTGGATGAGGGGAGAAATGTGAATGTCCTTAAATTTTGCAAGGCTTTTGGCACTGTACTCACAATATTCTTGTACCTATATTAGTATTTTACAGTCTGGATGAGTGACCAACTAACTATTTACAATACCAGTTGGATGACTGGGTACGGAAGTGGTGGTTTCTTAGTTGTCATCTTCCTGGGTGCCTGTGGCAAGAGTATTCAGGGTTCTACACTGGCACCCATCCTCTTTATCACTAAGGTGAAATGGACAGATGCATCAAGTTTGCAATGGCTCTGGACTGGGGACTGGTTATTAAAGTCAATGGGAAACTCCATCAAGAAGGACTTAAGCAGACTTGAAGAAATGGGCTGACAGCAACAAGAACAAATACAAGGTCTTGCAGCAATGGACTGATTGATTGGGGAGCAGCTCTGTGGAAGAGGACATGGATAAATCAGTTTTGAATGTCCTCATAACATCTGACTGCATAAACTATCCAAAAGGTTGATCTTTCTTTACGGAAGAAAACCACAGATACTTGTAGCCAAACCAGATGAAGACAGAAGTAATAAATTAAGAGCACTTAGAATTACTTCCTTCATTCCTCCCCACCTCAGCCTCAATTTTTTTGTTATTTAAATCCATATTCTCAATTGGTCATGTCATTCTGTGATTGCTTTATGTAACACAAATGCAATGCTTCCATATGGTAGCATCTCAGAATACTACTTTCTATTAATTCCCATCAGATAGAATATTGGTTGACTCAGCCTTTCTTCAATTTTGTTGCTTCTCAGACAGATTATATCACTGCAATATTTCTTGGAATTAAATGCTCACAAGTTATGTGTGCTGTCATGACAAGGTTGAAAGATTGGGGAAGGACTAGAAGAAGAAACATTTGAGAGATAATTGTGTTATACTGACAATTTTGTAATGTCCTTAAGTACTGTTGGTGATAATAATGAATGGTATATAGCATGGTACTCTGAATTGGTGAGCAAGTCAATTAGAACAGGTCTGCAGTCATTAGAACTTTCTTATGTAATGAAATGGGTCAGAATTTAATGAGTCCTCCTTCTTTCCCTCCCTCCCCCAGTTTTTAAGATACCTAGGACGGGGATGTTTTTATTATTTCCATCAGGTTGACACAGACTGATCAAATTAGAGAGCTCATTTTACTGTTTGGCCTGTGATACTTGCAGCAGCTGTACCTTGGGTGTGTTGAGATATTAAATATCTATCAATTAAACAAAAAAAATTCTTGAAGTCTTCTAGAATCTGTCAGAGTACTCTATGATCTTTCTGCTTTCAGTACCATAATTTACAAGTAATGTTCTTGATAGCCAATTAAAATAACCTCACCCACAATGTAAAAAACCCCGACAAAACTCCAAACCAACAAAACAGTCTTGAGCATTAGTATGACACTGAATGAAGCTCAAAAAATAACTGAATAGTTGAGATTTTCTCATACTTATAATTTTTTTTGATCTTTATGTTTCACACTTTTATTACCCTTTTCTAATAATTTCTTCCACTGACACCTCTTTTCCCTATCAGCATTTATAATAAAAATCTGCTTATTGATTATCTTATATATAACCAGAAAATAAGCCATATTTTTTTCAGCTTCTCAGATATACAAGCTGTGGTATATCTCAGCTGTAAGATGCAATTTATCCATGAATCTCCTTGATTCATAACAACCTCATTCTAATTTTATGCTGATGTACCTTCATTGAGTTTAGCATGATGAATTAAATTCATACCAAGAGGGATATTTCCACATTTTATTTAAAGATTTACTCTTCCTTCCCTGTCATTTATGAAAACTGTACTAGATTTAGTGACCCATTTTAAGATTCAGGAGATGAGAAAAAACTTGGGATTCCAAGTAGTAGATTTTTATGCCTATCCAGTTTATACTTTTTTCAGTGATGATGGTTAATTTTGATGTCACTAGCCACCACATACCATCTGTGAAGAACGGGAACCTTTGTCAAAAGTGAACACTTGGTTTATTTCAGATCACTTTTCTGTCAATTGGACATGCATGTTTACCTGTTACATAGATTTGAAAACTTTGGGAAAGTACTTGAATCTATTGAAAAAGAGCTGAATGTCTTGAAAGAAACCAGAAATTTTGGCTGCCAGAAGTGTGGTATTTCTATGTTGATTGCTACTACATGTTGATTTACTGGGCATTATTCCTGAAAGTGGTGTCCCCAGAAGTGACATAATGGCCATGACAGCCAATACAAATCACCTAATACTGTTATATCATCCCCCACATTCATTTACACATGTCCATGAGTTTCTGAAAATCATGCTTGTCCTCTAGGTCTTCATAAGTTACTTACCTTTACTGATTTGTAATTATGGGCTCTCTTTGGAAAAAAAGATACAATTGTACATCTTTCTTAGCCCTTTATCCCGTTGCAATACATCATTAAACTATTTTATAACATATTATTTATTATGTCATTTAAAGTCTGTTGCTCTTAGGACCAGCCTTAAAGGATTTATGTTTTATTTATACATGTTTTTACTTGTATTCTTTTTTTTCAGTTTGTTATGCCCTATTTTAAATAATTTGAGGAAAAAAAATATTGCTTGTTGTAAAACAGATACCCTCAGGAATTCTAGACCATTTAGCCTTTTTCCCCTGTTATGTTTCATCAGATTTTAGTTATCTCCTAGAGAGCAAGGATTTAATAGATTAAAACAGCAATTGATTTTTTTTAAGTCTTTTATTTGAATTTATCCATTCCACTGAAATACATTATGTGTCTCTGAAGAAAGTAATAAATTATAGACAAAGCAAAAGTTAAAATTAGATCTGAATGTGGTGTAATGCCCAAAGGAAACTGTTCAGAAAGGTTACAAGCTGTCAAAAAACAATTTGTATGGTTAAAAGCCACACAGATAGATGCTGTTAATGGAGTATCTGTAATGATTATTTAGGCATTGGTTGCTTATTATGTCTTTGAGGCAGCTATTTAGTGCACTGCTTTGGAGGTTATAAAGACCTGTAATTCTGCACCTATTATACAGAAGAAGTGCGTGCAAGAATGCACTGTGCCACATCAAACAAACCTCTCCTCTCTATTCTCTTGATTTTTAATAATCTCTCCCTCTGGAATTATGGTTGATGATGATTGTAAGAATAAAGACTAGTTACTGTAGTGAAAGGATCATAAAGTCAATCATGTGGATAAAATTACTTAGCAATTCAGCCAGCTGGTCTCTATTTGGCTTCACTTCAGTTCATTAGTTTATGGGGAGAATTCACTCCACATTTAAGGAAAGCAGAATTGCATAAAAACTAGTTTGTAATTAATAGCAGCTTTTATACAGAAATAAAATTGCCGAGTGAATGTGCCCATTGGGCACTCATTTTTTATTTCTTTTTGTATCCTTCGGAAAACAACTTTATTTTGTATTTACAACCTTAGACACAGGTTGTTCATCTACAATCCGGCTTCTTTTCTTGAATATTATTCTTTTCACAACGTAATACTTGAAGAGTTTTCAAATCACAATATTTGCTAGAGGAGTAGGCAACTTTAAACAACTTAGGGGCCATTTGGAAGCATGGCTGTATAATCTTGGCATTCTGTGCCAGTGCTCTCATGCAGGTGATTAGGTGGCAGTGTATAGCTGTAAGCATATGTTTAAAGTGCCATACATCATAAGTGTGTTGTGTTTTGCATGCTTTTTAAGAGCTAAATAGCTAATGTTCATTACTATTGTGTTTAACGGAGCCAGAAATAACAAATATACTGTTCTTCTACTTTCGAAACCTTTTATGAAGAGCACATAAAAGCAGCAAGGCAACTGGGGAGTTGATCCATTTTTAATCCCTTAACAGGATATCCAAAATGAAGCCAAATTACTCCCAGATCCTTTCAGGTCTAAGCACAGAAGCTAAGGAGGCCAGAGACTGTACATTTGTGTAAGCAGTTACACTGCATTGCTAAAGAAAAGTAGTTTAAAGATGAAAATAGAAGAAATACAGAATTTTCTTTTTTTAATTATAACTATTGAAAGGGACATATTGTTTATAAGCCCAGATTAAACACTCATGTGTTTGTTTGGCACAGAGTAATGGCCTTTCTTCTGAAGCAGTGTGTACACACAGAATGTCTTTTCTGAATATTGTTAATGGGTAAAGGGAGAAGAGAGCATTGAGGTGTAGTTATATCTTGCTGTTACTCTTCTATCTGTTAAGTGTATTTGAGATGTGGAATTGTAAGAAATGTCAGTTTTTCAAGATGTGTTTCAATGTCCAATCAGATCAAAAATAGGCTTTGGAACACTGGACTGTTTTATATCTTCACACTTCCTATATTTTCATGTTTCCACAAGAAAGTGTCCTACAAAACAAACCACTTATACTGTTATTATTTTTGAGGTCTGGTACATGCTATATAGATCTTAAAAATTTTATTGAATTAATTATTCAATTAAATGAATTCACCCTTCTCAGTGTAAGATAGTACTTCTCTGGCAATTTTACAACTGGCTACCAGCTTCATGTTGTACTTCCTGTGAGAATGTAAGCGGGCAGAACTGAATGGTGATCAGGAAGGAAGGGGGCATCTTCTGAGTTCTAAGCAGATTTCTATATTATTTAAGAACTCTGGAATTCCTGAGGCAATGCAGTGTTGCCTTTTATACATATATACTAATTAAATGAATGATTTGCTTATAGAAAGGATTACTTAACAGAATTTATCTATGGAAAAATAACAGCGAAGTTCACCTGTTCTTCTGTTTGTTACCAGGAATTCATTTCTTTAACACAATCACATCTCTTCCAGTATATAGTAAATATTACCTGCATAAATGGCATTATTTTACATTGTTAACAATTATAATTTAATTTATTTCGTTGTTTTCTATAGTACGTAGCCATTGTCAAAGCAGAAAGGAATGAAAGAACTAGTAAAACCAATATTGTCTACAGAATATTAGGATCTTAAGATTTAGAAAGAAACTAAAAAGAGATGACTTTCATAAGCCTTGTGTTTTACTGCAAACTTAGAATAGTCTATGGAAAGCCTACTATTAGTCCTACGACAAATACATTACGTTAGGAATGAAATAATTTGTTATAATGTCACGCAACTGTGCAAAACATTGAGGAGTCATTAGCATAAAGAACATTTGAACACAAGTGCCTATTCAATTTTGTATTGTTATTTTCCAAAATAGAAATCATGAGAAAATGGGATTGGTCCCAGGCTGGAGCCTGTACAAGCATGTATAGGAAAATGTGTGACATTTTACTCCTAAATAGCTCCTTGACTAAAGCATGTTCCTTCCAATCATTTACATTTGTTTGATTTATGACATTTTGTGGAAATGCCTGGGAGACCTGGAGTAGTTCCCTCATGTTCCATTGATGTTATTCTTTCATCTTCTTCCAATTCCTTCCATACTATACATGGTCTACAGGAAATCCTGCAGTACAGTGCTTCAGTAGCCCTCCTCTTTTCTGGGGAAAGGATGTGGATGGCGACAGCAATTTAGGATGGGAATGTGGGAATAGGAATACCCTCTCATGACCTATGTTTATAAATAGTGTACGCAGGGAAGGATTTCAGAGCACCAGAAAAGAAATTCTACAGGAATAATTTCATCCTAATTCTACTTTATCCTGCCATGGGCAAGAGATGCCCGAAATGCAGCTGCTTTTATGGACCTATTCATACTCAACACGTTGTAGATTCTCGCTGTGTTAGAAGAGATGGCAGCTGGAGGCATACAATTAGATAGATCATGGGAATTTTTAACTCCCCATACAGTAGTTAACTGCTGTCATCTATCCCAGTTATTGACTGTTCAATTTCCTTAAGTTTATTACACATCTTCATTTCCTGAATCATTGGAGATCATTTAATTACAGAAAATGATTAACTAAATGAAAATGATTTAGCAGGCAAGCCATCTCCATTTACTAAACACTGAAAAGAGAAATCAAGAATTGTTAAAATGCATACATTCATATATATGAGTATTTAAAAACACTTTTATTGGTAGAAATTTAATAAGACAGCCAATAACCAGTCCTAATAACAGTGTATGATCCTCTAGGTGAAGATTAAGTCAGAGCTGCAAATAACAAATGGTTAACATGCTGAAAAGATTGAAATTATTTTGTACCTAACCAAAAAATTCAAATTTTTTAATGGAACATGAGAATTAAATCATAACATGCTTGTGTTCTGTGCAGCACTGAGGCATGTTTATTTCAAGTAATACTTCCAGCATGTTTTTACTGTCATACATACTAATATTATGATAGTTGATACTGAAGAGATCTTTTATGAGATGGAGTTTGTTTATTTGGCGTGCTTAATACTCATAAGCACAGTATGCTGAAAGTATATATAGGAGTAAAATTAATCTTTGAGTTTATTAAAGTTTAAATAATACCTTCTGTTCCAAAATTATTGCAAAACTCAGAATTATGTGAGTCTCAAATCTATGGATACCATTATTTGGTTGTGGATGTGGGATTAAAGATATGCTGTTAGTCAGATTAAGAAGAACCGTTAAAGATGACAGGAAAAGAAATCCTGGCAGCCATTTGTCTGTATAAGATGGTTCTGTTTAATTTTAATAACTGTGATTTATGTTGATTTTTCAATACAGTTGAGCAAAAAGAATAATATCATTACAATTCACACAATTAATTTCCTGATACCATTGTGTTTGTCTACAAATCTTCATTCAAAAATTCAGTTCAAAACCATTCCCCCATTTCCTATCACTATACGTTCTGTGAAAAGTCCCTCTCTGGCTTTCTTGTAGCCCTCTTTGGGTACTGGAAAGCTGTGGTAAAGGGCTCCTCAGAACCTTCTTTTCTCCAAGCTGAAAGCACCTGCAGTACCGAATATAGCCATTTCAGTTTTGAAATGATGTATTTTCTTTTTTTTTTTCTAACACTTTCCTGCTTGGTTGAGCCAAGGATCGAAGCAGCGTTATCAGTATTCCTTGTAATAAAGAGATGTATGTGATATTTACCACTTGGTTCAATTAATTGCCATGCTAGTGGACAGTAATTTAGGGGCAAAAGACACATCACTTTAGGAGAAAAAGCCTGTAGTTCTACTAATACCTGGGTTGACAAGTGTCTGTTTGTTTTCATATAAATTGCTCTTTAAAATTTAAATTCTAGGTGGTTGTGTTTTATCTTCTTAAGAGTATATATGGGCAATCTTTCTGAGGTGCTTTTCTCTATAATACTTATCAAATATGTTATGTCAACTTTTATTCCTTATTTATTTAATGCTTTCTAAAACAAGTCAAAATGTCAGCAGAAGCCAATGGAGGAGTGCACTGCTCAGGAAGCATGCATGCTGCTCTTAGGGTATAGGAAACCATTTATTAATACAGCAATATAAGCAGCAGCTACGAGGTAAAATAGTTTGACAGGGTTAGGACCAATTCATGTTGACAGAACACAGAGTACTAACTAGACAGCATGAGTTTCAGGAATTAAGCACTAAAAAATGCAAACTTTTAAGATTAAAAAAGTAGAGGCTTATTTCTCTGCATTTGTAGGGAACTACAAATTCAAACAAAGAACATAAGTATTGAACAAATTATACTGAAGAATTACATACTCTATTTGTGTAAGAGCTGAGGGAACTTCTGTTTTTACTGTTTCTTTACATCTAGTAGCAAAAAATGTTCACAAGCTAATGTAAGTCTATAATGTAAAGTTTATGCAATTAAAGACCATAAGAGAGTTTATAGACCATTCATCATTGGATATGAATCATAAACTCTGAGTTTCAGAAAATAAGGAAGGAATTCCATTTGTAGCTCACTGTTGCCTGAAGCCTACCTAATGACATCTTTCTTAGTCATAGAATTAACTGAGTATCTAGCTGAAAATCTCTGAATATTCACTGTGCATATTAAATTTGAAAAGGTATAATAAAATCTTGCATCCTTGTAGGGGATTTTTGTTGGGCTCAGTTCAACAAAAATTAGACAGCACTTGTTCATTTAGTACATTCAAAAGGAGTCAAACCTTTCAAATTCCAAACTGTCAGCTCCCATCATTTCATATGACAGCTGAGTGTTTGAGTGTAATACACACAAGTCATAGTAAATGAAAAGCTGTTAATGAATAGAGTTGCTTTTCTTAAACCAAGGGAAAAGAACACATTTGCCACAGTGCTTTGTGGTTATGTGTTGTGATGCAAAATGGATTCTCTACTGTTCTTGCTTGGTCTTACCTGTGTAGCACAGCATTGGTATGGAGATATCTATGGATTTCATTAACTAGGTCATTAATCTTTTGTGCTTTCTGACTTAAATATGCTATATGATGTTACCTCACAAATACATGGCAGAAGGATTTTTTTCTAAAGAAATAAAAAAATATTTCTTAAGGTCTGTATGTAAATAGTGTTCTCTTTGGATCTCATTGTCTCAAGGACTATCTTCATCTTTCATTGAAGTCATCTGGGAAAGTATTCTTCATGCTTGAAATCAGGTCACACTGGAGTTGTGAAATCTGACTAATCAAAATTAATTTCCTGTACTTGTTTTCTCCTCTTGCACTTTTGTGGTAGAACTGTAGGAACTTCAAGTTTGATTTTCCTTTACCAAAGTTAACTGGTATATGTAAAGTTGAAGAAACGTATTTATTTAAGGTTACTTTTGTAGGTAGAAGCTAGAGCTTTTGAAATTTTAGAAAGCTGAATAGATGTTTTCCAAAATGGCATCTCTCTGCCATCAGTTGCCTTTCTGACTCTGCAGTGTGGCTTTCACTGGACCGTGTCTTCAAGTACCCATCATTAAGTGACAGCACAAGATTTCATGTACAGGAAGTTAGTTGCTTTAAAAATTACCCATTTTTTTTTTCCACTTAGTAAGAAGAGTTATTTTGATAATTCTGTCAGTAATATAATGTAGTATTTGGTATCTGTCTCTCTAAAAGAAAGGCTGTCATACTCTGGTTGTGCAATTTTCATCAATATTTGTGACACAAAATAAAAAGATACAACAGAAAAGACAGAGAATGTTTATTTTCTGAAAATAAGAGGACTGAAATATGGCAAAATCTAGATTCTGTTCTATCCTTTGCCTCTGACTTATTATGAATCTAGTGTACTTACTTATTTACTACCTTTATTTCCTCTTTTCTTAAAAGGTAGGTTTTCCCTACCAAGTCTTGCAAAGCCCTTTGAAATGCTTATAGAACAAAAAAATCTTGTTGAACTGCAAATTGTTATTTGATTAAATTTATTGAAGATAAGGCCAGAAAATTATGATCTGATCTTGTTAGCATAGGAAGAAATACACAATCATGGAATGATTGTGTGCAGTGCTTTATTGGAGAGCTCTGGGAGCCAGGGGTCCAAGGACCCAAATCTTGACTCCATCAGAAGTTCGGAATAGACACAGTTTTATACTTTCTTGTTACATAAGTATACATGTTAACCATTAAACCCCATTGTTCTATTGATTTTACCCAAGCATGAATTTGGAACAATTGATTCTCATGATTCGTATTTAAGATAATAATCATATTTAGTTACCAGATGCTTACAATTAACAATAAGGTAATTTATCATATGATTATGATACAGGTACAGGTTCACCTAGACTTACTAAAGAAAATCTAACTTTATTTCTAGGGCCTACATATTTAACTAAGGATTACATTCATTCCCCCTCCTCCCCTGATTATTACCTAGGCAAGTTATACTTGGTTTGATTAAAACAACAGCATGGAAATAACATCCTGGTTACAGCAAAGCTAGGTCCTGCTCTTATGCCTTTAGAAATCATTTTAACCCTATCCTTTCAATCTCACTTTCATACCAAAGACCTGTGAAGACTAAGTGGTGAAGGGATGTTTAAAATCACAATGAGAGGCTAGTGCTAAACACAGACAGGTGACATATTTTGAGATTTTGGAATATGGCCTGCATCAGTGCTTCAGAATCTGTCAATTGCCATGCAAACCAGAACAATGCAATCTCATGATCTTAAGAGATGCTTATGATTTCAGGGAGAATTAAAGTTAGGGTTCAGATTCAAGAACAGCAAAATCATAAACTTTTCTCAATAAATTTCAGATTACTAGCTGTTAACTTCAAGCATCATTCTCTTGTACTTTAAAGTTTCATTAACTTTCATAATCTCAAACACTTTTAATTTGAACTGATGTATATGCTTGGGTTGTTGATATGATATACCATAAATTTGTAAGAATATGTTTAAATCTGTGCTTTGAGCTGAAAATCTTTAAGCCATAGAAGATTCAAAGTGGTTTGCACAGGCCCAACTTCTGCTAATTGCTGTTATCTGAAACAAATGCTGCTTAATTTTAGACTTTTTTTTTACTTCATCCACTCATGTTATATGGTTTATTGTCTGACAGCTGGCTTATCATTCTGGAAATTATACCAATAACATCTGGTTAAGGATAAAAACCTCTAAAAAAGGAATTTCCATAGGGAAAGAGTCCTCTCTTCTCTTTGTTATGTAAAAACTTGGCAAGACTTAGAAGAAATCTGGAAACTTCCTGTTACATTTGCTTTGAAATTTCCATGATTCCACTTTCTTGGATTGAACTAGTCACCACTATTAGTAATGCGGAAAAACTCAATTTATGTTAAACTCTAAAATTACATGGTGGAAAAAACCAATTAATCTATGAGCTTTGAAGTTTGCATGTTTGTGGGTTTTGTGTGTGTGTTGGTGGTGCTCTGTATAGTATATTATTCCAAAACCTCTTAATTTAAAGGACTGTAAATAGCATCTAGATTCAGTTTTTCTAAAATGCGTGTTAATATAGAGGGCAGAAAGTTTAACATAGAATTTAATTTTTGTATTTCTTTAAAAAAGTCAGTGATAGGCTTTGTTTTCCTTATTTATAATCACTAAAAATATTTCAAAAAAAGGATGCTTTTTGAAAGTTCAAAGCAGAGATTCTTGGTCCCTGGATATGCTATCTCTTATAGCTTCAAGCTTATCCCTTTCTTTCATTTGGCTTGCCTAGATATACTTAAAGATCAAAAACATATGCTTTACCAGGTGTGCTTGTGAGCCAGCACCACTGATGGGGTTTTATGTAAAGAGATAAAAATTCTGTGCATGAGCTGTCATAAACTGTTTAGCTGAACAAAGTCACTGTTACTAAAGCACTGCTGATATTCTTAAATGGAAATGGAATGAAAAACACCTGTGTGAAAAACAGATTAGTAGAATTGAAAATCATCATGGATTCCAGGTCAGAATTAAGTAAATAAGATGGTTCAGGGAAGGTCAAATAGTATCAATGTTCTCAAGTGGTGATGAAAACTTCAATTGCAAACAGTATGGAAACAGGTGTGATGTTTGTCAGGCAGTGGAATGGAGACTTTTGCTTTAAATTCATTGTTTAAAATTCTGTAATCAAGAATGTTGTACCAGAAAAGCAGAAGATTATGCTTAGTCCTGTTATTTTTTGAGCCTGGATACGTTGCAGGGTGCTGTATAAACACAAAGGAAACACTGTCCAACTTTGCCTTGAAGGCCTCAAAGCCATACAGCCCCTCTGTGAAGGATTGTAAGAGAGCTCAGTTGCCTGAACAGGTGCACTGGATGGCATGATGCCTTACATTCCCTGCTGTCTTTTGAGCCCATGTAGAGAGCTATCATAAAACAAACAATGCAGTTTGGACACATATTGCATTATAAGACTGCAAAGTGAATTTGTTCTATGGCGCAACATAACCCTTCACCCCTCTGTTTTCATGCTTCTGCACCTATAACGCTTTTTATGATAGATTAATGTTGATGGGCTTTATAGAAAGCTGTTCAGAGCAGTTTTTGAATGAAGACTAGGAATGATTGCTACATGACAACAGAAAACTAAGATTGAGCCTACCGAAATAACGTTCGGTTTTCACCAAGGGATGTTTCTGTGTTTTTTGCTGTATAATCTGGCTGATCTATCAGGAAAAAAAAAAAAAAAAAAAAAAAAAGAAGTAAAAGAAGTAAAGAGCATTGGAGAGCAGAATACTGAGGTTCTTAATTAAGCCAGGCAGAGATTGTTTATTCACTTTAAACAGAGGCATATGGCAAAGATTGGTTCACTACTGGGACTGACAACTGGGCTCTGTTCTGCTAACTGCAGCAGCAGCAGCAGCAGGAAGAGAGAAAGGAAATAAAAAATGCAGACATGCAACTAACAGGCTCAGGGAATTACTGGAAGCTGTAAGAATCTGCTAAATTACACCTATACATTAACCTTCTTTGTTTTCTTGCTGCAAAGGAGGACATCTAATTATAAATAAATATGAAAAAACTTCCATTCAACACTACCACTAGAATGAAGAATACTGAATCCTTGCTTATATCAATCGAAATGTTAAATTACATACAAATATACTGCTATTTGTTTTGGTTTTGTGTTCTTTTAAATAGTTACGGTGTAAAACCCGCATAGGAAGAATTCAAATACAAAATTAATTACATATAGAATTCTTACAGTTGACAGTGCATCTTTGAAAAACTACCTGTGTTTGTTCCAAAGCCATCTATTGCTAGCAGACTGGATCAGATAGAAAGCTTTATATGAAACATATACAAACAATAACAAGAACACTGTTATTTATCACTGTAATTTTTTACATGAAAGCTTTTGTATCTTCTTTATTGAAAATACATTTATGTATGTCTGACTAGACTGGATTCCACTGTCATTGTTCACAACTTTTCTTCTATGACAGAAATATTTCAGGTTGACTTTTGGATTTTTTAGTGTATAATATGCATATATGCATTTTAATACATAAAATAGAAGAAATATGTGTTTCCTCCATATCTTTCTACAATCTCATACACAAATATTGTATGTTTTCCTTGATATACCATGAAAATCTCAAAACAGCCCACACTAAAAGTTAGCTCCCAATGTGGTTAGTCATAATTGGAGCTGTCAAACCTTACACCATTTCCTCTGTTGAGACTCTCTGGTCCCAGTAAGGGAACCAGCAAAATGACAACCAACTCAATCTTTGTAATTAAAGGAAGGTATATCTTGATTTTTCAGAGTTTTCCATTAGTGTCCCATCCATATTCCTCCTACGCACACATTCCCCCGCATTTCCTGGTTTTGCAGGCTAATGGAAGTTAAAGTAATTTCAAACAGGTAGATGTTCCAGATGGCCTGTTCTTTTCCTTTGCATTAATGCAAATCAGCACGATACTACATGAAAATGTGGAGAATGAGGTACTTTTGTTCTTTTCAGTGTTGAGTTAGGAACACCTTTAACACGTGTTCCTTCAAGTATTTTCACTGTCAATTATATACTAGTAACTACTGCTCTCAATCCAGAGTCTGATGCAGAACTGTTCAGTGAAAAGGTATAAGATCTAAAACTTTGGATCTAATCCCGGTCTAAATGAACTCAGTGAAAGTCTGAATTGTAGGAGAGTAAATAAGGCATTGGATTTTGTAGGCTTTATATTTTAAACAGATTGAAGTCCAATTACCCTATAAAACTTATTTATTCAAAATATTACTGACACCAAAAAGACACGTTCACAATTTGCACAACTAAAATTTCCGAAAAGAGTATCAAAAATTTGGAAAAGAGATTGTTCCTTCTTGGTTTAGGTGAGCAAAGACAACCAACCAACCAAACAAATAATAGGTCATTATGGAGGCCCGCTTATTCTGTCATTTGTATTACAGAATTTTCTTTCTCTCCTTTCAGGCCTGTGTAACTTGCCATTTTATCTTTCAAAGTACTGCTAGACAAATCTCAAAACTATAAATATAGCAGTTCTTCCACAAGTAAGCCAGAAGTGTATCACATAGAAATGCTACAGTCACTATTAAGCATTTACCAAAGACATTATTTGACTGTAATACGTTGTTTCAGCAGCTCTGAAGAAAATTGTTTCTGGCATGAAGAGCTGGGTGTCACATCAGAAATAAATATTTGACATCGTCTTGTTTCCATCATGCCTTGTCAGTATAGTTTTATAAACATCCATAAAGTTTTGCACACAGAATGGATAAAAAGGAACACTAATGATAGAGTATTCACTGAATGGATGTCACATGCTAGAATTTGTTCTGCAGTAAAATTTTCTTATTCTTGCCAATAAGAAATGATGTTATAAAATTAAATTTTGGCTTAGTACTGTTAATGATAAAATTATATTCTGTCAATATACATAGCAGCACAATAATATAACAGCTCTAGTTATGAAATTTGTATCATTTTAGGCTGGCAAGTAATAATTTAAAATACATTTATGGCACAATTTTGAAGTTTATTTCATTATTTAATGCCACACATTTTGCTAGAATTCTGGTACTAATAATAGCTCTGCATTTTTGCATGTGCATTCAGTGTAGAAAGCTTGTGCTCTTATTTTATCCTGAGAGCTAATTAATTATTGTGTCATATTTCATGGATGTGCCAACATGAAATTATGAAGAAAATAGAAAAACCCTACAATCTGTTATGATTTTTTTATATGAGCAGATCTTATATTCCAACAGCATAACAAAGATGAAAAAATTTTGAATGTCCTGTGTTTCACATCTAATACCAAATCTACATAATTTAGATTACCCCAAAAGATTAAACTTAAAGTACTTCATTATAATTCCTTTTGATTTCTGGCTTATATTGAAACATAGTTAGTACTCTTTAATACCAAGTAAATCAAAGTAACTTCATGTCTGGTACAGTTAGAAAGCTAAGATCTGGATTTTTTTGGTTAGTACATTATGGTACCCAGAAAAAAAAAAACTGTAGATTGTTTAGTTCTGATGTTTTTTGATTGGCTCATTTCAGCAAAAACTCAACTGAAAAAATCCCCTACTTCCCTCTATTACTGCTACTTACTAATATTTCTGTAGGAGGTGTAACATTGCCTTAGGAGCAAGAGTCTTAAGGGATATCAGTGTTTTTTAGCCACAGAGTTGGATATGGCCTTCTATGTCATTTTTAGGGTCATCTTCCTAAAGAAGTGGTATTTTTGATTTTTTTTAATGCCCTTTATTATATCCCAAATAATTTTGGAGGCTTCTGCTATGTAGCATATCCACAATGGAACCAAGATACTCTTTTGTACCTCTGATAATTTTTCCTAATTTTTCTAGTTCATGAGCTAAAACAACCAATCCTGGTTTTGAGAGCATTTTCACTGTACTTCTTTAAGAATTATAAAGCCGTGCCAAATTTTGATCTCAGATACAATGGTTCATGTACTATATTTAATCAATACATACTTATTAAAATTAAATTTATTATAATTAATTTTATTTTCTTAAGTTAATTTAAAAAGCAAGATTTTAAAGAATTCTCATTGTTTTAAATCTGAATTAATTTTTGAACATTAATGTTTATATGGAAAATATCCAGTAAAAAAAAGAGCGGCATGGTGAATTTCTGCACTATTTGGACACATTAAGAAAGGATAGGTGGCAGAGAAATTGTAACTAGTAAATTTTTGTGGTTTTGCACCAGTGAAACTAGTTTTAGTAACAAAACTGGTTGATTATAAAACTTTATATGAATTTCGTGAAGTTGTATTATTATTATTGTTATTATCTAATTGGATTATTTGAAAATGCTTTGGAAATGACGAAGCACATGTTTACCCTAAAGACATTCATCCTAAAAGACCCTTGATATTATTCTTGCAGTTATTCCAGTATCAATTTCTTTGTGGTAACTTTGTCATTGTTTTTTAATGTTTTTCTAATCATGGAATATATTTTGATATATGTAGTTATGAAATTACCTCCTCAGACAGTTCAAACCCTATTTTGCAAAAGTAAGCAACTTTGCCACTACTCTGTGTCAGAACACATGTATTTGTCATTACAAACTATTGACCAGTCTAAGGAAAAACCAAACAAATTGTAGGGAGAACCTGCAATCTAAAGCATTTATAGTTTTCTTACATTTGCAAGCATTCTTCTCATTTGTTTACACTCCTGTCTGTCTTTTCCACTGCCTTGCCTTCTTTTTATTTCAATATCTCTTTCATCTCTGAAAAAAACCCATGTATGGTGGTGTCAAATAATAATAATAATAATAATAATAATAATAATAATAATAATAATAATAATAATAATAATAATAATAATAACAATAACAATAACAATAACAATAACAATAACAATAACAATCAGTTTAGGCAATGTCTATTATGTGGATGCGAAACATACTGCATGATCAAAAATAAATGTAACAAGTGAGTTGAATGAGGCATATACTGGTGGAGTAAACCCCAGGATATTTAATATGTTTATTAGGTTAATGGTTATTTATTAGATCTATCTATCTATCTATCTATCTATCTATCTATCTATCTATCTATCTATCTATCTATCTGTACAGATAGAGAGATATCTGCAGGAGGAAGCTACTGTGCCTTCAATGCTGCTCCAGATTGTAATTTCTTAGTGTTTGAAGTTGTTAATGAACAAATGTAAGATGAATAGTAGGGACATTAATCACAGAATTGTAGAACATTTTGAGTTGGAAGGATCCTTTAAAGCTCATGTACTCCAACCTCCCTTCAATGAGCAGCGATATCACCTTGACCAGGTTCTCCAGAGTCCACTCAACCTGCCCTTGAATGTTTCCAGGGGTAGGGCATCCACCACTTCTCTGGGCAACCTGTTCCAGTGTCTCATCACTTTTTTTAACAAAAGCTTCTTCCTTATATCTAAAATAAAGATACCTTTTTTTCAGTTTAAAACCATTACCTCTTGTCCTGTTGCAATGAACTCTGATAAATTGTCTGTTTCCATCTTTCTTACAAATTCCTTTTTAGTATTGAAAAGCTGCTACAAGATATCCCTTGAGCTTTCTCTTCTCCAGGTTGAACAATACCAACTTTCTCAGCCTTTACACCCAGGAGAGGTGCTCCAGGCCTCTGACAATTTTGGTGTCCCTCTTCTGGACATGCTCCAATAGATCCATGTGTTTCCTGTACTGAAAAATAAGTGCAAAGGCCAGTGGAGAAAGAAACTGAAAAAGTCTTCAGTGACTCCCATGACAGATTGATCATTTTATGTCACTGTAGCAGGATCTCTGCCTGGAGTAGGGGTAAAATATCTCAAACTGACTTATTGCATAGTAATCAGTGGTGAATGGAGTAGGGGCATCATGCTGCTTTTGGTGTTTTGGTGTGAAATCAGCCTGACTCATCAATTCCAAAGTTAAACATCCTAATAGTGAGGCAAAGTTGTGGCTGACCTCCTAAAGTACCTGATAAAAGAATAAACAAGTAACACTACTGATATCTAAAGATACAGAGATGAGACAGCTAGGCTGAAACGTGACTGACAATCATATGATAAAGTGCAGTCCCACTTTTCAAGGGCAGGTTCTTGTAGCATAGCCCTTCTCACAGGATGTCTGTGGAGATTCCTCCCTTTGCATGGGGATACCCCTCAAGGCTATTCCTCGAAGCTGAGTGAAAGAGATTTCCCTGCAGTTGTTGATATGAGTGACTAATATTAATCTCTACTTGATAATTGTTTTTGCTTGCTTCAATATAATTGCTTGAATATTGCTTAAAAAATAGTGCACTATACTGTACTAGTAGTTACAGCTACCTGTACTGCGTACTAAATAATTCTGATTAAGATCTTTCAGTCCAACCCTTTTCATAATAAATCATTTATATAAGAAATTTGGGTTATCATCCCTAATCCTGCAGGACAAAGCTGTAAAAAGATTCAATTACACCTAGATAGTCCTCCAGACATTGTCATGGTTTCGCCCCAGCTGGCAATCAAGCTCCATGCAGCTGTGTGCTCACTCCCCCACCAGAGGCATTGGGGAGGGAGTTGGGAGGGTAAAAGCTGGAAAACTCGTGGGTTGGGATGAAGACAGTTGCATTTAACAGGGAATGCAAAAGCCATGCACACAGGCAAAGCAAAAAAAGGAATTAATTCAGCACTTCCCATGGTCAGGCAGGTGTTCAGCCATCCCCAGGAGAGCAGGGAGCCATCATGCCTAATGGTTACTTCGTCACTCCAAATGTCTCCCCCCCTTCCTCATTTTTCCTCCCACTTTATATGATGCAAATGGTGACATATGGTCTGGATTGTCCCTTTGGTCAATTGGGGTCACCTGTCTCTGCTGTGTCTCCTCCCAAATGCCCATGCAGCCCCAACTTCCCTGCCAGCATGGCTGTACAAAAAGCAGAAAAGGCCTCGGCTCCATGCAAGCCCAGGTCAGCAAGAAGAAAAACATCTCTGTGTTACTATCTCCGTGTTCAGCACAAATGTAAAGCTTCACTCGATACCAGCCACTTTGAAGACAATTAATTCTGCCCCAGCCAAAACCAACACAAACATAAATGATTGACAAAATCTGGGACTAAGATCAGATCCAGCTGCACCCAGAGCTGCACCCTGTCCTCTCTGAGAAGGACTTCAGAAAGCAAGAGGGTCCTTTCTGCAGCTCGTGACCCAATGGGAGGGAATCACTAATAAACCTTGTCTGAAGCTCCCACTCTGTGACAATTGCTCCTTTAATCTTGTCTGAAATTGAGCTTCTATCAAGCTCAAAATCCAGTTACTCTTTCTGTACTACCATGAAGGTATGTCTCATTCTTACTGATGGTCAAACTCCCCAGGGTCTAAGAATATTCAATATTTTCATGGAACCTTTCTGACCACAAAAATATTTACAGTCTGTTACAAAACATACCTGCTGTAAAAGTTTTAAATTTTTAATGGAAAATAAATATTTACAAAATGACTAGTTAATAGTATTTTCTATTCATAGGGATTACTATTATTATTTTTAGGAATTATTTATTCAGTGTATAAGTCCTGTTTCTGTTCTATTATTTACTTTTGGGTTTTTTTCAGAAGTTTTTTTTCAGATGTTGTCAATTCAGATGTCACATTTTGATTTGGACATCTAAGCGGTTTCCGTCTTTCCGCTTGGCCTCAGAGTGCAGTTCACACAGCATACACAGAAACTCTTATGTTCAAACTCATACAATTACATATATGTGTTTGGAAGGAAAATTCCAGATTAAGTCAGTGGAATTCTTATTTTACCCATCTTCTGAACACACAAGAGGATTTAAGTTTTCTATCTGTCCAATCAAAATTTCATCCCTCATATCTACCACAACAGCAACCAAATAAGATTTTAAATTCAATTTATTGGATAGGTATGTATTCCTGATTTTGATATTGTCATTCAAAAGAATGTTAGATGAACTCTGTCATTAGCTATGAGGTCTTATACTATGTTAAAGGCACAGCATATCCATTAATAAGTATTCGTGGGCAGGCCAAGGAAGAGGAATTATTTATATTACAGCTTTTAATGACATCTGTTCCTGTATTTTGTCTCTGAAGTCATAGGGGGAAGAAAAGGAATTTTGTAGAAAACATCTATTTCAGTATAATTAACAATGGTGATCCTTTATTTCAGTTCTTTACTGTTGACAAATGACAGAGAATTCTATGAATAACACTTTCATAAAATAATACCTTTTTAGGGCTTCTTTGTATGTAGCTCCAAGCACAACCAAATTAAAAACAGTTTCTTAAATCTCTGAATATTTTTGTGTAAAAACAACTAGTTTATTCAGAAGGACATGCCAAAATAAAGCAGTTTTTTTTCTAATGCTTATAATTTCAATAGGAAAGAACCTTTCAATATGTTTAGTACATAATTGTTAATGAGTATGACAGTTCAAATTCCCATCTTACCTTTCCCTTGGTATGAATTAATTCTTTTTACGCAGTATAACTTTAATTTGCAAAAGGTATAAGCATTTGAAAGAATTAAAACTAAAATCATATTAAAATCTATTTCCTAAATGGGTTATTTTCACTTTGCTGTGAGCAGAGTGGGATCTTCAGAGAAGTTTGTTAGTGAATCCCTCCCTGTGAGACACGAGGTGCAGAAAGGACCCCCTTGCTTCCTAAAGTCCTTCTAAGAGAAGAGTGTGAGTGTGGCTGGATCCAGTCTTCACCCCAGACATTGTCAGCTGCTTATGTCTAAAGGATTTTATTGGTGTAACTGAACCTTTATACAACGTTTTCCTGCAGAATTAAGGATGGCAAACCAGATATATTCATATAAAAATACATGATTTTTTTATTGTAAGAAAATAATTTGAGATTATGGGAATAACTTAATAGCAAAAGAAGCAATTCTATCTTTAGAACTTGGATAGTGTTCTATAAGCAAGACCTCTGTGACACATGAAGTGAAAAGAACAGAAGAAAATTAGGATTCTTTTTATTATTAAGCAGATATTTTCTGCTGTGTCTTTAAAAGAATGTTTAAGGGATTATGATAGTGCATATGTTTATGTAATTTATGCATACAAAGTCAAAGAGGAAATTGGGTTTTTCTTGGAAAATGTTACTAGCCTTTTTAACATTGGTGTTTTCCATCTAATCTGAGTTTGAAATAGATCACTATGGGGTATCATATCATCATATCATATCATATAATCATATCATATCATATCATATCATCATCTTGTCAATTAGCTCATCAAATTGTCCTGTATGGTCAGGGATTTAAAAGCTTGAATGTGTGCATCATGAGAAACAGTATAAGCAGAATACCAACTCACAGACAGGAAAAAGTGGTATTTAAGAGAAGCAACACTGCCAAGACATCCCAAAAGCAGCAGCTAATGCCACTATTTTTCTTTTCTTTTACAGAAAAAAAAAAGACCCCTGTTGATTTGTCCCAGTTTCACAGTTTTATGGCTTGAACCACTTCTGTTAATGATAGAGAGTAGAAATGCCTTTGGATCAAGTTCAAACAAGGCAGCTGACTAACAACCCCTTCTGTTAGTTGACATGGGTCCTCTATGAAATACCGTTTTTTGGTAAGATTGCATTTTTGTTAATTTCACATTTTATGAGAAACATTCACTAGGGAAAGACATAGCAAAAGTCTACCCCTGGGTAAGATAAAGGTTGTGGGAAAATTAATCACCTGGATCTGCTACATGGTTATCTAGAGACTACAGTTGTGACCCATATATGTGTTACTATTTTTAAGGCTCCAAAGAGCAGATGGTATTGGTTGACAGTCAGCAAAGACAAGTAAACATGTTTACTGTTGCAAGGTTATGGAGGTGAATTCAAAAACAAAGGATTTAGAAGTGATAAAAAGTACAGAAAATAGTTGGAATGGTAATAAAGTTGCTTCCTTCCAGGGGCAATATCTTTTTTTTTATTGTGTCTGATTGCAAATTAAGGTGAAAAAAATTAACTCCAGGCATAAAAAAACATTCAATCCTTACCTCGCTAGCTTCCAGAACAAAACCCCTTAGTCTTTGATTTTAGATTTGATTTTTTTTCCCTGCTGGTTGCCATACAAAGAGATATAGCTCAATAAAATGAAAGATCCAGTACAGTGTGGTTCATATTATTGGCCTGAAGGAATTCTTAGTCAGGTTAATGGATTTGATGGTTTTCCCTTCATTGATTTTTAAGATGATTATATTTTATTTATAGGTGAGAAAATAATAGTTAATCTTAAAGTTATGGAAAACTTATTGTGAGGCTGCAGGAATTGATAATGATAACACATTCAGGGAAACCAAATTACTCCTGTCTTTAGTCCTGTAAATGCTAATGTGAGCCAAACCTATTGACTTGAAATTAAATGTTTTTATGTACACCTCTGTCCAGAACAAAAGAATTACTTTTTTTTCTTTTAATGAAAGATTTCATTACACAAAGCATCAATACACCTCAGGTGTTTCTTTTTTGAAAACTGTATATGAAATATCCAAGAGCCTAAAGCTCATGGAAGAGAGCATCTTGTCCTCTGGAGACTATAAGATCTGATTTTTTAAGTTAGCCAAGCCATTTGTCACATAAAAAGTATACTGGCCAACAGTAATTGCGTCCACAGGTTTGAATCTTAAACCACAACATGTGGATTGCAAATTTATAGTGAAATTTGGAAAACAGTGTGCACAACAGCTCACTTTAACGCAGCACTCTGTGCTTTAATGCTGTTATAATTTGGTTTTGTGCTCTAAATGGGCTCTGAGACCTTTTTCACTTTTTTTGAAAGTCAATAGATGATAACAGAAAACCTAGCAATTTTACAGTGTATAGCTATAAAATAGCATTCATCTCCCAGTTGCCCTGAATTTCAGTACTCAGCTCATCTTACAATAGTGCATTGAACTAGGTGGCTAAAGATGGAGTGAAACTGAATCAAAGTTATGCCTCAGGCAACCATAAGCCCTTGTTACAGAGTCCTAATGTATGGTGAAAGTTCTAGAGTGGCATTATATTTTGACAAAAAAAAATCCCTTCTCAGCAATTTCATTAGTCATAATGATCCAGATCCAGTGCATTTCTTTGGGGTAAACTAGCAGAAAGACCAGTTTGGGAATGTGCAGCAGATTCTGTAGGAAACAAAGTAAGAAAAAGGGAGAGAGATCAGAACACAGCAATGACTGTTGAATTTTTCATGCTTATAATGCATTATCTCAAGCTGGTACTGCCGTTAATGGCTGTATAAGGCCTCTGACTGGACACCTACATTAATTTTAGAGCTCTTCTATTGTTTTGCTTGAAGCAAAATTTGACATCAACACTATGTTTCACCTTAGATTGAACTTAGTGGGGAAACAACATGAAAGTAAATTAAAATCACTGCTCATTTCCCACTACTTTTGCAATAACATCTTTTTACTTTACACCAAAAGCTGTCTAAAACCTTTGGAAGAGATTTCCAAGAGGAAAACCTGTTTTTTTAACTTCCTTTCCCTGCCTCCAAGATGCACTCAAGGCAACATATTACAAGTTTAGGCAATATACAAAAATAATTAGATACACTGTTTGTCTTCAGTGTGTTTTTACACCGATGGGATTATGCGCTGTGTGTTAGGCTGAGCCTGCACAAGCATAACTGAATAGAAGGGGAGGCATATTGAGGTAAGAGAGGGAGCTGCATGTTCTGAGTCTGAAATTATCACATATGTGTAAAGTATTTTCCTGTTGGAAAAAAACAGCTGTCAAAATAGATTCACAGGTAGCGTGTTAACTGGGCACAGTGGGACAGGAAGAAAGGGCAGAAGTTGAACAAAACCAGGTAAAGTTTGGCCTCCAGATTTGGCTAAAATAAGAGATAACCTGAATTAGTGCCCAGAATTCAAACTAAAGCAGAAGTGAACTTGTCAAAGGCTTCAAGAAATATTTCCTATTTTCTTGTTCCTCTGCACTTCCTAGTTGTATTTGGTTCTCTGAGTCAAGGGCCAAGGTAAAACTAAAAGTGCTGGTCTTGCATTCTTTTACATACACTGGCTCAAAGAGCAGAAGAAATCTCACATGGAGTCTGCTCTCATACAGCTGCTAGGTAGATACTGCAGTTAATTAAATTAGTTTGAGTAAGAGCCAGAAAATTCATCAAATATCAAGTCTGATTTTCCCCATAATTAGACATAAAACCATTCCTCTCATTTTCCTAAAACTCCCCAAATTTCACAATAACTTGAGCAACTATGAGTGTCAGAGGTTTCAAACTGGTACGGACCAAGATTAAGGGGTCCTCTTTCCTTTCTTTCCTTCTCTTTTTTTTCTTAAAGGTATTACATGAAAGAGAACAATCATGTGGCATTTGTACAAACAGTACAAACAAAAGCCTTGGGACTACTCAAAATGCATAAACTTAAGCATATGTGCAAAGCTTTGCTGGATTGCGCCCAAAGGGCGCATCTATAAAGAGCTACAAGTATAAAATACTGAAATTACTTCCACATGTGCTATTTAGGTCATTATGTACAGCATTTCAAAGAAAAAGAAGGAGCTTTTTCTGTTATTTGTGTCTATTTATAGACTTTGCCCAAGATTTGAAAGAACTCTTTGTGAACTATTGTTAATTGACTATTGCTTATCTGTTATTTCAGGACCAGAATGATAAAAATAGTAAGCAGGGAAATGCTAAGTAATTAAATATCTTCTTCTGTGATATGAAAGGATCAACTAACTTTAAGAATTAGAGGAAAATTTGATCTACGGTGATATTTTTAAAGAACATTGTTTTTTAATTTTAAGCCCTTGGATTTACATACTTGCATCTTGAATTTTTTTTCATAAACAGCATTCACTATCTGTGTGACTGTGAGTTACTTGTGTTTGCTTTCCTACCAAGAACAAAGAAATATTTTTATTTGTCACATCTTTTTTTTGACATCTATAATGTCTTATTAATTTAGAAACATTTTTGTTTCTGGACACTTTACTTCTGGATACAATGATAAGGTAGATCTCAATCTCTGTCCACATTGTTTAGCAGTACAGAATTAATGCAGGTTACTGATGGGGAACTTTAAGCAAAGGCACACAATTTCTAAGAAATTTTTCTTATTTCATAATATAGAATGCTATTCATAAAATTGAAAATAACAATAAATTAAAAATAAGAAAATAATTATAAAATATGCCAATCTCTCTTTAGGAGAGTTTAATGTAATAATCCCTATGTACGTTTCCTGCATTGCTTAACAACTCCTCCCACCAAGTAAAATAACTTCTGGAGAGACCTTAGTAAACTTGCCCAGAGGAATGTTCTAAGAGTATTTCATTTATAGGTCAAGTTAACCGTAATTTTCCAAGTTTATAAATTTCAATACAAATTTCAGTACTATAAAATGCATTGTCATCTGCAGTCTGTTCAAGATAGGAATACAACTGTGATGAAGTATACAGGAAATGTAAAGAAAATTATTGTATATTAGCTCACATATAGACAAAGCCTGGAACAAATACAGTAAGCTTCCACAGGCAAAATAGACAATGAACTTCCTACTTCACTCCATATACATTACTACAATTAAAAATAGGAGGTCTTCACTTGAGAAGACACTGCAAATCATGGACTGTTTTCTTTCTTAAAGGGCAGAGATGGGAGACAAGCTTATCTGAAGGATGAATATTACGCATGAAACTTATGTCTACCATAAAAAGAATGAGACATATGGTTTTGTACGTGGAGATTTAAAAAATTTGCACAGTAGACAGAGATTGAATTATATGCAAGAAGATTGAGAAATATACACAGATGTTTGGAAGAAAGTGAATAATTGTATACTAAGCTCTGGGAAGCGATCCTTTCTAAGGTATGCATGAGAGTTGTCCTTAGTGAAATAAAGGGAAAGGGATTTATCACCCACAAAGAAGATACAAACCCTCTGCAGATGTGGCTTGTTCAGGTTAAAATGCACAAGCAACTAAGCTGAGGATTTAAGAAGAGAGTGAACAAATAGAACAATGTATCACATTAAAAACACATGATTGCATACCCATGCTCTTACACAAACTGAACAAAAGGGGTTCAATAATTATTTTATTTCTTCTTGTGTAACTAGGCAGCTACGTTTACTGTATTTTCACATGTTTAGAAAGTATGATTCCTTTTGTTCATATTCTTCTGTTGAATGATAATAGTAATAGTGCTTGAATAAACCCTAAAACTCTACTCCTGCCATTGCTACAAAGGTATTTCAGCAGTTGCTGGCAGTGGTGTTCAGTGCATCTTCTATCACTGCCCCATTTGTGTCCACTTTCAGTTCTTTCCTCAGTAAGTATGCAATCATTTAACAAAGAAGCTGATTTTTGCTAGCGCTAGCTTCTTTTTTTACAAACTCTGTCCTTAGCAGTACAAATTCTGCATTTTTGTTAATTTGCTGTTAAATATGAAACATACACCCATTAAAATAAACAGAAGATACTGATGCTGCACAGTAGTCCTTCTATGAATTTTCTATGATAATTGATGTATACAGTTTTCTTCTCAATATTTTGTATTTTAGTCTACAATAGAAAAATCATGCAGAGATGGTGCTTGCCTTTCATCTGCCCTTATTTTGAGAAACCAGGACTACAGTTTTGATGCTGTGTGGGAAATCCAATTGCACCTGCATCAGCTTTGTTGTATGCGTAAAGGGCACATCCAGGTTAATGAATGAAAATGCAGAGGCAGAAAAAAGCATTCTTTATGAAGAGCATGGCTGAGTGGAGCAGAGTAGATAGAGAGGCCCACTTCATGCCTAACTAGACTTCTCAGATAGTATAAAATACATTTTGTGGTTGCTACACATCTTTTTAAAACAATTGTGCAAACAGGACTAAGAAGAATTATGTACTTGCAAGTTTTTGCACTATCTTCTACAGAGGGAACCATGTAAGCTTTGGGTTTGACCTTGATGTTGAGACTGGCCCTTGAAAAACTGGCCATTTATGTCACCCTATAAATCTTGTTAAAAAATAGTCTAAATGCTGTGTGTATGTCTTCGCTACAGGACAGATGGCTATGTGTAAACAAAGCAAATTGCACTTGATGTGTAGACATGCCCACTTTACTGTAATTTTTCCTAGAGAGAACTGATCCAACTGCTTGCAAGTGCAGAGATATGTATCCCCATTCGTTAACTAAACCAATGACTACTGGTTCACTCAGAGAACCATTCAGACAGATTAAGCCTTCATGCTTAATTACCCCATTTTGGGGGGTATATTGCATAATTTAATGTACAACTTAATTGTTTAAGTGTGATTTTCAGAAATGAGAATCAATCAAAATGTTATAATTTTTTTTCTTATAAAATTTGGTGGTTTACGTTTTTATTTATAAAATGTGGTTTACATAATGCTTTTAATTTTGGGTTTTTTTATTGAAAGATCTTCTGTTTTATGCATATGTAATGTCTACATTTAATTCTCAGGTTTTGACAACAATAAAGTCTAAATCTTCTTGCAACAGGTATTTTTACATGAGACAGAGACTAATTAAATAATACCAATTGTAAAGGCTTTGTTGCCTTTCGGTTTTTCACATTAATAATGAGTAAAGTTGATTGATAGAGCTTGGGGTTGCATTAAATCACAGCCAACTCTTAATCCCTTCTTCTTTCTTTGAAATTCAGGATAGACAAAGCATTCCAAACCACTCCTATCAGACAGCTGTTCAAAATCTTCTCTTATAATGCAAAGGTCAGGGAGTATGGTATTACAGAAGAATGCTGAGTCATCAACAAACACAAAACCAGAAAAAAATTCCAACCCACCAACTAAATCCATAATGCTTGGTTAATATTTAGTGTCTTATAACAATACATTTGAGGTTTACTTTATCTTTTCATTTTATTAAGTAGAAACTTTTGTTCCTGCATTCCTACTAAGAGCAGCAATTGCAATAATTTTCTTTACCTATAGTTCAACCTGTAATAAAATGCTGTTTAGTATTTTTCTCACAAAGCTGTTCACAAAGTTCACACCAACAAGAAAAACTGTGCAGTTGAAGGTGGAGATTGCAACTCTTTAAAGAAAGAAAAAGGAGGAGGAGACAGGTATACAACTGTACTTTAGCTTTATTGTAGCTTGATGATTTTTCCAGTGTAGTAGCTGTGTGGAGTAGTGGGAAAATGGAAAATGATTAGCATAGAATCATGGCTCTGCATAAATTTATCTCCTAGGATTTGTATGAAATCCCATTAAAATTAAGAAAACCAAGAACCCTTAGAACCTCAGAAATCAGCTTGTGTTTGGCTTACTATAGTCTTGTATAATGATCTTCTTGACATTTGATGACTTCTAAGACAGTTGTCTGCTTACATAAGTTATAAATTGTGGATAAAATTATGTCATAGATAAAGTAGAAAAAGATAAATTATTCTTCCCTATAACAGTGTTTAGACTAACTAGGAATCAAATGGTAGAGCTGGAGAAAAACTGGTATGTCCCTTTTCCTTGCAAAAACGAAAATCTACAGTTAAGGGAATCTCATTCACAGGAAAAATGTGCATCAACCATGTCTTTCTAGTTTTAGAAATACACTGAAAGTCCTAATTCCTCATTCTTTCTAAATGCATCACCTAACTGTACTTTTCGTGGCAATTTTGAGGAATGCTATGTGTATTTTCAATTGTTTGGTGAACATAGGAATGCAGTTTCCATGTTTGCTTAGAAAAACATTTTAGACCAAGGAATTGCAGTAAAGGAATAGGATATTTTTAACCTAATGTAAGGGTAAAGCAGTACCACCTTGAAAAGAACTCTACCTCAGTGGCACCTGAATGGTATTTTTAAATGGCATCTTAAACTAAATAGTATCTTCGAGTTAAAGAGGATGCCTTCTATTTCCTTTCTCATAAGGTTTGCAGTAGTATAAACATTTGTGACAGAATTAAAGCAGTGTCTTATGTTGATATAATTGAAAATGTTGTCCTTCCTAATCTAAAGTCTTACTTGAAACTCTTCAGAATATACATGACTTGCAGGGCAAGTATTTAAAATTTAGACTGAAATTAGATAAGTCTCATTAAATTCAAGAAATGTTGACAAACAGGAAAATCTTTGTTTTGTGATTCATAGCTTAACTCAAACTTAGATGCTGGGTTTAGCATTCTTAAATATAGCAGAACGAAGCTCAAAATAGAGGTTTGTACTTAATGATGCCCTTTTTTATTTTGCTCTAATTGTGACTTCTTGTAACAATTTTTGATTTTCTGAATGCTTAATTTTTGGGGAAGAGGACGGTTTGTGCCTAATACGGAATAAATACTACACAAGTTCTGCAGAAGTGTGAAAAAAATCAATATATCTAATTTAAGGCAGAGAGGTGCCACATACAGACCCAACAGATATTCATCAAAAATCACATAGGATTTTAACGTCAACATGTTCCCATAGATCTGAGCATTTGGGAACTCTCTATGGCCTTAAAATGACGAATGGTTATGTATTCCTGTTGGATCACTTCTAAATAAGTAATATCCCATAACCCTTATATTAAATGTGTAGGCTTCACAGATGCTCTCTTCAAATCAACTGATTATTGATCTGTACATGACATCACTCTAAAAGATGATCTTGGCTTGCAGCACTCATACATAAATAAATACCAGAAGACACTTGGGGTCCACTGGTTTCAACAGCAATATCCAGCACTACTCTAATCTTTTTTAGTACAATTTTTTTTGCCATTTCCAAAATTATGTAATTTCATCCCTGTTTTAGCTTACATACCCCTACTACCTTGTTACCATTACTCACCTAAAAAACGAAGGTCTTACTCAATGTTATCTTTATACCTGTGTAAACAAATATGTTTCAATATCCAAGCTTGAAATTCAAAACCATACCTTTTGCTTACTAATATATCACCATTTTCCTCTTTTATCTAAGTTGCTAGAAATGGTGATTCAAAATATTGGTTATATGGTTTTACTTGTATTATTGCATTGCACCTTGGAACATTTATGTAAAATGGATGCTCCTCAGCAGAAATATATTCTTTTTCCCGTCTTAATTCAGCTTACTTTCACTATCAGAGGTAGATTTTACTACTACCTTTGTAATAAAAGAATGATTTATAGGACTGAAAAATCTTACATCTATAAATACCTGAATCTAAATGATATTTGAATTCCAGGACATAACAGAATTATCAAAAGGACAATTTATTAAATATATTCAATGTATGTTTTAATGGAAAAGTTGCCCTTTTTAAGAAAATGTTTATCAAATAATTATGATTAAATAGATTTCATTTAAACACTGAGTGTTGCAATGGATCTTTTAACATGTTGCCTCTGGTGCTTTAACACTTGTTGAGTCAACTGGTATTAATATAACATTAGGAGAATTTTCCCTCCTGAGAGGAAATCTAGCTAAACAAAGCGATGTTTAATGTTTCATATTATATTTATTTAACTAAAATGGCTGATTAGACATTAAACAGAACAGAGGTTAATGATCTTTGTTATTGGCATTATAAAAATTAAGAAAGAATAAAATAGGGTTAATGATGTATCCCATTATTGTTATTGTGGAGAATAAACACATGCTGTTGTCCGCTGCACTGAAAAATCGGCCCCAAGCTGTAATTAGCAAAATTATATTATTGTCTCACCTTATGCTGTAATTAATTACTCATGACTGTACTTTTCAGTGTGGATTCTATGTGTTTTAGTTGGAACTTCACCACTGTATGTAAAAAATGGAGGAAATAAACTCGTATCTGATTTAATACAACCAGTACATTATAGCTGTTATTTATTGTGTAATTAGAAAAGAGGAGACTTCATAGGATAAAAGGTGAATTTTAGGTAGACTATAATCTGAATTTGTTCCTCATCTTGCCTTTTCATTTTCTCTTTTGTTTTGAATATCTATATTACAGTAAAGTGTCCACTGGGAATTAAAAAAGAAATCAACTGGTGAGATAAAACTGTTTATTATTGGTTTTAAAGAAATGGTAATAATTTGTTTTCAAAAAATATTTTTTTGTAAGTTTTGGATCTTGTATTTTCTTTTGTCAATCTAAGTTTTTATTAACAACCTTTTTTAAGTTTATACTTTAAAATACTTAACTTTTCTAGCATAATGAATCAAAAAAGCAGAAACCCTTTAATTACCTTACATATATTTCAGGTCTGTTAAAATCAAGCTTTATGTATACGGATTATGTAACTATCTTGTGGAATGTTCAGTGGAGGCATTTTGAGGTAAAGATATTCTCAGAAAGACAAAAAATAGAGGTTGTTTATTTTGATTTTTTACAAGTCTTCTAATACTTTTATACAGAAAGAATGCCAGATGAAAAGAAGAAATTTTGTGGGAAAAAAGAATAATACATTTTAATGAAAGACTAATTTTTAAAGCATATATATTACATACTGTAAATTCTTTCTTTCCACTGAGTATACACTCACGTGTAAGCATAATTCTCTATTTTGAACAGCCAAATTTTTGCTGAATCCCTCATTTGTGACTGCTGCCAGGCAGATTAAATTCTAGTTCCCTCTAATCTCAGCCATAAAGGAGCATGGAGGCTGTTCAGGAAACACTGCTACATTAACCTCTGGGTAGCATATGGATTTCTATTGCCGCTTGTCATTCATTGTGTATTTTATTTTAAGAATATCATTTAGAATTTGCTGGCACAGGGAATCCTGACCATTGGGACATCTATACCACATTACAGTAAAAAAAAAACAAAACTAAAACAAACAAAAAAGCCCAGAACATAATGTGACTGAAAGTACGGATACATCTGCAGTACAAGCAAGCAGAGCTGATATACATCTTACAACTGTTAGCTATTCCTTTAACTATGAAATCATCTGCTGGCAAAATGTCCTGTTTTGATTTGTTTTTCCTTGTATAAGGTAATGGCACACCAGACACCAACTAAGATAGCAAGGAGCAGACTGAACTATTCCTATTTCCTTCGCACTGCACCTGCCTCTCTGGATGGTCCTAGAAACAGGAATGGGACTCCAGAAAAAGAAGATGCCCTGAATATTACTAAAGACTACACTGACTATTTCTCAGTAATTGTTTTGATGTCAAGCCAAATGCTCAACTTGTGTTGTTTGACAATACTGTTCACTCTTTTTGATCTGTGAAAGACAATTTTCTAACCAAATATTGCATTTATTTGATTAATGTGTGCTTGCAAAATCCATATTTCATCAACTGTTTTTCTCTGTTGCATACCATCTATTTAAGTCTGTTTTTTCCTAGGCAATTCATGAATTATTTTTCTGGCTATCACATGCATTGTGCAGTTAGTCTCCTTCACCTGATTAAGAATATGAGTTTCAATAAGATTTAAAAATTATTTGAAAGGTGTCAGATCTTGCCTTGTCTTGAAAAAGCTTGTTTTCCAGAAGCAGGTGTTTAGTACCTTCCAACCATTAGTCTTTTACCCAGTGGTGTCAATAATACTGAGAAAACTCTGCAATCTGTAAAAGACTCTGGGCATTCACACTGTTAATCTTTCATTTGCAAATCTTGACAAAAGTGAGTTGACAATTTTATGACCTTAATGGTGACTATGAATGAACAGATACAACCGTAAAAACCACATCCTTTGGAGAAACATTTATTTTACATGTACAGCAATAATTTAATTTTTCTGTTGAGCAGAATGGAGCCATTGTTTTCCATGTTGGTCTGTGCTGTATGAGCAGAACAGATAAAAACAGAGAAAATTATTGGATGGACAGCAAAAACATATATTTAGCTAGGGACTTCAAACTTCAGTATTCTCATCATGTGACTCACCAGTTTAAGCTTACTCTTCACTGTCATGCTGGTAAGGTACTTAATGCATCCATGCAGCTATTTCTGTATATTTCTGTACAGTCTGCTTTGCTTAAGCAGACATGAGATATGTCTGCTTCTTACTTCATCTGCATATTATCTGTAGCAACAGGCTCCTCAGTTCAATGAGGTATTTTGAAATTATGACAGCACAAGTTGTGTCAATAAGAAAATGTCCTAATTTTTTTTATTTGCACTTTTATTTGTTACAGAATATTTTTTAAAACATGTATGTGTCATGCTTCAATTTATAAAATCATCCCCTTTTGCTTTTATTTCAACCTCAGTGAAGATATTTCTTGGGTAAGGATGGTCTTAAGCATTTGTCAGGTGGTGTTTTGATTCAGAAGCCATAATGTTTTGCACCTGACATGTAGAGTTATGCAAATATGTGCATTATAGACACTTTCAGAAGAAGCTGGCAGTTACGATGTAAGCTGAATTATTTCTTCCATAAACTGACTGTTAGGATATTTTGTATTTAGGATATTTTGTATGAAGAAACAAAACTAGAAAGAACATTTTATGAGTAAAGGAAAAGCAGTAACTCAGACTATCAAACAGAAGACATTATGTAATTATTATTTATATGTTTTATTTCCTTCCCTGTAACCAGTCTTTTTGTAAATATTAATTTTCCTGATAATTGTTCAATTTTTTCCTTCCATCATTAGAATAATATTATTGATACAATAGGTTAGTATTTCCACAGATGTAGCAAATAAGCTTAAAAGAAATTGGTAACATGAGCAGAATCAAGAATCTTTATGTTGAGCAGTACATTTGGTTAGACAGTGAACCCATATTTCTGATTCAGCCACTGTATGCCAGCATGTTGCCCTGTTGAGTGGAGATGCAAAATGTCCAACTGTAAGCAGCTTCTCTTGCAAAATGTAAAGGGGTTAGAAATTAAACCTTTCAAGTCAGAGATTTATTTTCCTATATGCCTAAAAGCCATAGTTCATAGGCTACATTTTTTATTTTCTAGTTTTCTGTTATCAGCTATGATCTTAACATCTTTAACCTTCCACCATTCACCATTAAATGCCAGATTAACTTGTTTCATAGGCTAATTTTTCTTTTTCATTTTTCCACTTATGTCAACATCTATGACATTACAGCATTTTAACTTCTCCAGTGAAGCATGGTGTCAAAAAGAAAAGATTCTAGAGCCACATCCTCAATAGTGAACTTTCCATGTCATCTAGCAATGTTTTCTCTAAACAGTTTGGATTATAATCTATTGTTACTTTTTCTGGGAAACAGCCAGTAATTGGTATGTCACTTTGGCTATAAACACTGTTCTAAATCAAACAAAGAATTGTTATGTGTGTATTTTCTAAGAATTAAATATGTTAATTCCTTGAGTGCACCTCAAATTTGTCAGCCTATAGATAATGTTATGCACAGGCATATGGAAAAGGTGGGGAGGAGGTAAAAAAATATCTGTCCTCTTTGGCAGCTGAGAAAACAGGAAGCAATGAAGGGAAGTGCTGGTTTAAGGAGCATGGATCTCACCTTCTCTGTATCCATTTCCAAAGCATTGCTGCTTTAACACGTATTTCATCTTCCCTTCATTATGCTCCTAACCTGAGAAGATAGAGAGTATTGGTCTAAAGCTTTGCAGTGAGGGAATTATTCTTTTGTCCTCTGACAGTGGACAAAAGATCATCAAATGCCAACAGAGAAGCATAAAAAGACTGAGTCTGAAGTTGGGTGTACATTGCCTGCATTGTAATAGGGGCTTGTAGTGTATTTATTGAGTTCATATTCAACAGGCTCACAGCATGCAGGTGTGAAGGGTGGTCCCCAGTTTCTAAGTTAAACATCTGGTGTCATCTGAGATGTTCTGAGACACCTGGGATATTCATGTGGAGACAGAACATGTGCTGCAAGACGTATGGAAATAATGACTGCTTCTGGAGTGGTGGCTGGAGGCAAGGTTGATACCATAGAGTATCTAAAATGGTACAGGTCTATTCAACAGCTACAGCCACATGCCTTTGTTGAGGCAGTAGACCCCTTTATGTATTTCCTTCTTGTTTCTTTTATGCAAGCCTGGTTAGAAAAGCTGTGTACCACTGTAACTGGAAAAAAAATTAAATATATATATTTCTACATTCTAAATTCAATCTCTAATTGTTTTTCAGATCCATTTATTTTTCTGTATTTCTTGGTACTTGTGCACCTTTCAGGAAATCCCAGTGAACCAGTACTACTGAGAAACAACAAATCATAGCACAGGGACAGGAGTGAGCCATGGCAAACCAGCCAAATTTAGGTTCTTGCTCTAACCTGCAGTTTGAAGTCCAAGTTTGAAGGAGAAGATGTCCTGTTTTCCTGTGTTTACGTGCAGGGGAGGCTGAGACATGAGCAAAAATAGCAGAACCCTTGTCCCCTGTTCTTCCCTTAATCCTCCAATAACATGTGCATTGTTCACTTTGTAGTGCATTGTCACAATTCTCTCCTGGCTTCTGCATCTTGCTAGAAAGATATTCCCACAGGTAATTGGAGAAATCCTGCAACGCTACCCTGAGAATGATAGGTGTGCTATAGTGAGGGCTCAGAAGATAGAGATTAATGAGAAGGAAGCAAAATGTCAGCAAATCTCTGCCAGAACATCTATGCTATCTACAGGAGGAAGTGAATGATGGGGAAGAGGGATAAAATGCATTTATTTTTTGCTGTAAGAAAGGCCAGAGATGACCTTATCCGAGGTTACTAGGATGTGTTCAAAAATGAGACATCCATAGCTCTCAAAGATTAAAAGTTCACTTTTTTTTTTTCTTGTTGATGAGGAAAATAATAAAGCTTTTGAAGAAGCCTAATGCAGCAAAAAATATTAGCAAAGGACATGGCATCAGAAGAATTTGAAATTTTTTTAGGGGAGGCAAGGAAATATAACCTGATATTGGATGAAGGAGCAAGAAGATCTAGACAAAATTTGCCAATGTATGCCACCCTCTCTCCAAAGTATTTACCAGATGAACTTAGAGTACTTTATAAATGTTGGTGACACTGATTATATTTTATATAAAGTTGTATTTTGCTTATTTTACAATGAATATATATAGAAATATATTCTAAACATATAAAAGAGATTTAGATGTAAATACTTGTCTTTCCTCATCAAATAAGTCCCAAGCAATTCTAATAAGCTATTGTAAAAATATGTCATCTGGCAGTATCAGACAATATGCTGAAAGATGATAAAATTGATACGGTTTATTCATTAAGAAAATGAATGGCAATTATCTACTGTATCTACTGCATCAAGTAAAGCTGAAAATTAAACCAAAAACGTATAGATTAACTCATAATGATAATATCTTCACAGATAAACTGAATTCTATGTTTTGAGATATCCTTTGGATCATTCTAAGTCTGGAGCTTGCCATCATTATTTCAACTCAAACAGTAATTTTGGAAACTGCTGTGTATTATTGTAAGGTGTATTTTTAACCTGGGGTCACTACAAGGTAAAGACAAGGAGTAGTACACAAGTTGACCTGCCACAGGAATTCCAGATAAAACCCCAGAAGTTGAGTCAGACATAATCACAAGATCTGGAATCTGCAATAACAAACTGTTCATATATCTACCTGTCAGCCGTCTTCCTCTAAGGGAGGGACACAAGGTCACTGAAATGGCCACTTTCCATCCCTTGTTTTTACTGGACATATGGCGGGTAAATGGAGAATCAAATATTTACAGGAAAATACTTATCTATGAAGACTGAGTGATTTAATTTCAAATGTTTTTTAGTTAGCTTTTTTGTCCTTTTTTGTAAGTTCCCATAAAAAGTAATAAGCTAATCAAGGAAATACATTTAGTACTATTCTCAAGAGTATTTCCACTCTCAACAGCATTTCCAAGTCTAATTAAAGGAATATGTTTCAATTACATAAATTCGGTATTAATTTTTTTAATAAATTGAAATGAGAATGTGTGCAAGGAAAGACAATCACAAAAACAGAAGATGGATCACTGAGTTCAGTAGAGCAGTTCTGCCTGGAACAGTACAATACATATCATCAAGTGTATGTCACGTACAAGCAGTACCACTACCCTCCCAGTACTATTCCCTTACACATTTAAAAAAGTATCTCAAATGCCTAGATCCAAAAATATTTCGGCTTAGGATACTTTAACATAGTCATGTCTGTGGCTATTCCAGTAATAAGAGAGGTAACATTTAACATCTAATAACAATGGTTAAATGGATGGGTAATGTTTGGTAGTAATGTCACAATGCCAAGCTCCCAGACTTTGTTATTCTCAGTTTTTTGAAATGGTTGAATGTTGAAATGGTTAGAATCAGACATCTTTATCTGTGTTGGATAATTTGAAAGAGAAAGTGTATTTGTATATTCCAGGTATGTTACGCAGCAATATTTCTGTGAGCAACTTGAAGAACAGAAATTATTGTACTGCTTTGCCTGTGATCCCACCCCTCACACAATCTGGATATTTTGCAGCCTCGTATTTATTTATCAGTGCCACAGCTGGCTTTAGGAAAATGCTATTCTCATTTTTCAGGGGCAAGGAGGGAACTGTGGGCTACTCAGGTTCACACAGGACGTCAGTGCAAGAACAGGCACTGGACCTCTATTCTCCTGAGCCACAGCATTGGCACTCTGACAACTGAACCCAACTTCCTTCTCTGGGAGCCTGGACAGGACACAGAAATGTATTCATTTGGCAAAGGGGGAGGGGAACCCCTGTATCCCTTCCTTATTTTGTTTTTATTTTGGAGGGGACAGTTGCAGTTCTCATGCAGGGCAAGGTTATATAAACTTGATGAAAAGTAACCACATGTTTTTCAGCATTTCCTAAAGTCTGTAAGGGGTGAATTCCAGACAGAGCACGGAATGTCACCATGCAAAAAGTCATACCTATGCTTTTACCAAAGTATATAATAAATGTTAATCATAATTCATTTTTAGTCACTGTGTGTCTCTATGTACTATAATTTATCTTCATATGCATCTAGTATATCTATAAAGGTAAAAGAAGCAGCATGAATAGCATATGTTTAATAAAAAAGGTTCTTTCCTTTTCCCTTTTTTTAACTTGGTTTTATAAAAATACATTAGAAAACATATCTAGAAGCTTTTTATAGTTGAGAGAAAGGTCCATTGTTTTGAATGACTTCATGATCATACTATTTATAAAACAGAATTTGTTTTCCTGAACTTCTGAAAAATGTGTCTTCCTGGTTAGGTTAATTTTATATGTATGTAATATATTGCTGTTGTACCAAAATAGAGTATGGTAGTAGTATTTTATCATACTTATCAGTGTCAGTATTTTTTCTTGCCAGTTCTGTTAAAGTGTTGTTTCCAAAAAAAGGAGACCATAGTTTCCTTGTGGGAAAATATATATTTTTCTCATATACAAGGTGTGGGTCTCTATTGCTTTTGCAGATTTACACATTTTCATGATTTAAAAAGCTGCATTAATTTTCTGCATTTGAAGAAGGATGCAGAACATTCTAAGAAGTGTAACTGACTTCAGGTTTTCTGTGAACCTGATAACTCTGGTTTTACAACCCAAGGTATATCTTGGTAGTGCTTTGTGTTTTTTACTTCAAACCAAACTGATTGGATGCTGACATATATTTTTGTGAAGTAGATTGTGCAGTGTTCATTGTAATGAGCTGAATTTAAGTAGCAGTTGATAGTAAATGTTGAAATAGTAAAAGCGACAATGTAGAGAATTATTATTTTCCTAAGTTTGTCAGTTCTATAAAGAGCTTAAAGCAGAAAATATTTTTCTTTTGGAAGTGCACTGTGTGCATCACAGCAGATGGTGGAACTAAGGGGCAAAACCGATACACGCTTAATGCCTTATAGTCATCTTTGCCTTGACTTAGTTATTATACATATACAATTTCTCATAAAGAAGATTCTAAAGGCAGGAAATGGAGGTAGGAAAAATTTTAAGACAATTGCAAAAGAAAAATAATTTGATAATCAGCATGATTTTTTTTAAATTCCACTTTGTTATATTAAGTACAGCAAATTCCATATTAAAGCCATATTTGTTGTATGCAGGAGGAAAGTGAATAGAAGAAATTCTGAATAATTGCATAGGGAAGGAAGGGGATTTTAGAAAACTCAAATAGTGGTGAGAGAGGGGGCATTATAAACTAAAGATTACTTTTAAAATTAACATTTTTTTCTTTGTGGAAAACAGAGACAACAGTTTTTTCACTTAAATTTTGCCCTGGTCACTGTAGTTACAGCCTGATCTTTCAGGTTTTGTAAGCATGTCTCTTGAATGGAAGAAACTTCTAAGTCAGCATGTAAAACATAGTACACCAAAAGTACAGTTTCCTATTGTGGAGAGCATGCACTATATTCATCCTTCAATCAGAACCAATAAATCCAAGAGAGAAACCAGAAAAACATCAACCTTCCACAGAACCTGTTGTGCATTTTCTACAGCATTTTGATCAGTGTGTGGGATTTTTCACAGCTGCTGATAAATGATACTGACCAGTTAAGATTATGTGTAATTTTTGGATTTACATTGTGAGTATTCAGTGAAGTAAATGCTGTCACTTTCACACGCTTTCATACTATTACATGTCATTCTACATATCATTAACTTTTCATTTTGGTCCACTTCAGAAAACAGTGCTTGCCTGGTGTCACCAAAATAAATGTGTCTGCATATATATGACAGAAACATTTTCTTCACAGAGAATACTTCCAGACTTCTATAATTTACAAGTCACTTCTTAAAATTCTGACAAAACCAAACATTCCTGTGATGATATCCACTTATGTTCAGTTTGTAGTACGAAACCAGAAGTTAGTATCTACCCAACTGGACCATAAAGAATTTTTCAGTAGGGTGCTACCCAGTCTCTTTGAAAGTTCATTTTGTTCATAAATCCTTCATAACAATACTGATTTAGAGAACCTGGAGGTAAATACCACCATCACCAAGGAAACCATATGAAGAAAGGTATCCAGCTTTTTCATACTTTTTAGCCTTATCCTTAAATGCAAACTACTTATTTTGATTGTGCTAGACCTTCTTCCTTGTGATCTTCCTATCAGAGATATTTGAGGACTTTTTTTTTAAGTGGAAGACAGGAAAATTATAAGGAAATGCTAATATTGAAACTGTTTCTGATCTTTCCTAGTCTTAATGCACTTACACAATACTTTCACATTGTCAAGTCAGTAGATTTGAATTATTATACTTGTGGATGGAAACTAATACCAGCAATCTAAGCACCAACAAAGTAAAACAGTACCTACATTCATCTAAAGATATTGTGTTTTACTAAACGGTAACAAATTAAGTGGGAAGAAATTATGGATTCTTACAACTACTTTCTCTCATAACAACACACTGTTCTGAGCCCTGCAGTTTCTGGTAGGTAATGTCACAGAATTGGCTTTCTTACTAAATATTGGATGTTGTAGTTAAGAGAAACACAAGCATGGAAAAATAACATCACCTAGTATCTCCTGGCATACTCTTTGGTCTGTCAGTCATTTTTTCTGAAAGATGAAATCTAGTGGTCCCTACCATGTTGCACTATGCAGAGTGACTGCAGTAGCCTCCATCTCTTTAGCATCACTTAAAAACAAATTCTTATTAGCATTCTGCTCCTGAACATGTCAGAAGTCATTAAATGTAGCCAAGCAACTGCACGTAGCTATCCCTTACTTCATGTATTCAGTGTGTCTGTAGGTCCATCCATGTATCAAATTTATGCAACCGTAATATGAATCAATATTATTCTTCATGCATCATCAACAGCAATCTCATAGGCTAGCACAACCCATAGGTTAGAATAAATTAAGTGATAACTTCCCTGATGAGATGGAATCAAGGTGGATTTCCAGAATTCTGTAAGAACATTATTTTTCTAATGGTTAAGGCTGATTTTTTTTCCACATTGAAAAGATTGAGATATGGAGGTGAGAGAACGTGCTGTCATCAGTTTGGAGGGTAGTAATAAGCCTATTATTAAAATTTTGTTCAGGAAGAAATTTTATGCTTTAATGTAATTTCTGGTGGCTATACAAAGAACCATCCACTGTATTTACGAACACTGTGAAAAGTGGGATCAGGTTTTCTGGAACTCCATTTATAATGACTTTGTTGAACTCAGGTTAATTATGAGAGAGGCCCATCTGAGAGAGAAGGTACACCACAGAACAAAAGGGATCAATTTTTTCGTCTACTGTTTGAATTTCATCCTTTCTTCTTTCATCTGTTTTCATCTTATGGAAGCGATTATAAGTGCTAATGAGACATTTGATCTTGCTTCAGGCAGTCATTTTCTGGTTAACACAACAGAGGTATCAAGCATCTATTTTGGTATTATAGGAAGTCAGCAGGCTGGGGTCACATATTCTTTTCTCTTACACCTACCTAGTTGCAGCAATCCTTTTTCTGGTACCTGAAATACTTATTGCACTATTTTATTTTTCTGTCTGCAGTTCTTATATGAACTCCTCATCACTAATTTATGTCAGGAAAAGACATAACTCTTACAGGTGTTTCCAATTTATAAGCCAGTCAGAAGTATTTGAAACTTTTTTTTGTGGGGGAACTAATTCTAGTCAAGTTGAAAATTACAGATGTGTTGTTTAGTTCAAACAACAAGTGGTGACTGATGAGCAGAAGTAGCATTTGAACCTGGGACCCAATGAGTACAGTTCAATAAATTGGGGCATCATTCTAAAGAGAACAATACTGTTTGAAAACATTAATTCTTTCACGTTGACTTAATTCTTCAGAAATCATAACCAAACCTGGCAGTTCTGAGCCATTCTTTTCATCAGTCTTATCTATCAAAAGAAGGCCAGAGAATGCTTTTGGGCCTCTGTTCCTCAAGTGCTGATCATTATGTGTATAGACACACTGCTTGCATTACATAGTACACCCAGTGGAACTGGGAATACTACTAAATTTAATGGAGGCACTCTTGAGAAGACCCAAGGTATGTGAACCAGAAAAACCCCAAATATTTCATCCATTAGGATGAATTTTGTTTTTGAGGAAATAACCCGTGTTAATCACTACTGCTCTTTCACTATGGTACAATCAGTTTCTCACTGCTAACTTGAATGTGGATCTCTTCTAGTGCCTACTTTCCATAAATTAAAGCTGGTGCCAATTAGCCATTTATAGGACACAGACTTGTAATGCCTTTTCAAGAAATAAGCACATGAGAACACTGAGCCTAATTAGTGGAAATACTTCCCTACAATCCACCTGTTCTAGGTAATACCAATAACTTGTACAAACACTCTTGCTCTGAGGCGGACAGCAAATGCTGCTAAGACTATGCCGTATATGCATAGTCTGGTAGTCAAAGAAATGTGTTCCAAAGTCTTATTACAAAGCAGAATAGTATTGAACATGCCTATTGAGTAGGCAAAAACAAGTTCAAGAGATGCCTTCATTTTCTCTCACCTAATATTGGAGAAACTTTGCGTTTACCTTAAAAAATAGTTTTTACTAGAACACTCAGAGCATTCAAAAATCAGGAAAAAAAACCCCTCTGGGCTTTGTTTTTGATATGTGGAGAAAGAAGAATAAGCCTAGAGAGAAAAGAATAAATATCTCATACTATACTAAATCTTTAAAAGCTGGTGGTTTGTCCAGCATTTTCTAGGGTTTCTTTTCCCTCAAGTCCACAATTTAAAAATCACCAAATATTGGTGAATTCCTTATTTGGGAGCACCTTTTTAAGCACTGGATTTTAATTCTGTGACTGGACACTGTTGTTTAAGTGGATAACTGTGATCTTTAAAATCAGGCTTCCAATGTATTAAATTATAAGCATGAATTTTGCTTATATGATGAACCATTACTTGATGAGTATTTCGACTTACAAAATTTCAAAGAAACTTTAGATTGAAAAAATTAATTCTGATGTAAAGACATTTTGAAATTCTTTCAAACTTTTCAAATACCTCCAATATTATTAATATTTCATAAAATGCATCTGCTAGGAAACATAAATTCCTGAAATAGAAAGACAAAGCAAATGTGAAGAATATCAAAGCACAATAATAAAGCTGAAATGAAAATGTACAGAAATCCTGTTTTCTGATTATCATGCAGGAGCATGTAAAACTGAGGAGTAGAATGTAGAGCCACTTAGTGTATTTTTATTATTCTTAACTTTACCTTTATGTAGTCCTACACAAATTAGTAAAGACACATGCATACATAATGTTAGCTCCAGTAAAAAACGTCAATCCTAAAAAAACCTTATGCCTTTAGGTAACAATTAGATGAATTAATTTTACTCAGAATGTAACTGCTAAATACAGTTATTGAAGATTATTTTCTGGATCTAGACTCACATTAGCAAATCATTAAGTTTTAAAGTGGTTTTTGACTATGTTAGATTTTGTTAAGTCTACTTAGAGGAGTGTTAGGGAGGACATGTATTTTTTAAACTGGACAAGTTTCTCACACATGCTGTCATATTTAGAATACTGTTTCCTGACATAGCACTTTTTTGCTCCTTCAGAATATGACTACACATTTCAGTAGTCTTCAAATTCACAGGCACATGTCAGTTTTACCAGCTGCTCATTAGTTTGTGTATTTTAAAGAAGGTAGGGAAATGTGGAAAGCTTGTTTCTTATCGAGTGAATCAAGAGAGCAGTGTGAAGGCAATAATGAGGAAACATAATGGGTTAAGAGGAGAGAACTCCCACACTTAATTCCTTCCTGTTAGATGAGCTCCTTCACAAGAGTGTGATCCTTGTACACATTTATAGCAGTGTTTCTTATTTTAAAAGAGCTGTGATTCATTGCATGGGGGTGGACAGAACTGAGCTTTTGCATGTTAACAATTTTAGATGAAGAAAAAAACCCTTTTTTCCTTGCCTTTGCATTTTTGGTAGAACTTTATAAGACAGAGTATTTAAGCATGATGGTTAATTTTATATCAATTTGATGCTGCCACCAGTTACTTTCTACTTCTGCAGGCTGCTTACTTTGTCACCGAGTATTAGATGTATTACCCACAGAGCAGTAATTACATTTGACACATAATTATTATGGTTTTGATGACAAGAAGGCCTTTTCTTTTCCTGCTTTCATAACATATACTCCTGAAAGTGCTGGCTGGCTGAATACAGTTAGTTTAAAAGCACTTGGATTTAAATTGAACCCTGAGACAAAGAAAGAAATGAAAAGAAAGAGCGAGCACATTTGAAAATTCCAGATGATCTCACACAGTCGATTTTGAAAAAGAAAGAAAGCCTTTAAGTGTTGTTAATGCAAAAGGAGAAAGAGCTGCCGGGCTGCAGCCATGCCAGATCCCCAACAGGAAAGGAGTGCTTTTAAAGTTAATAAACTGAAGGTTTGGAAAAAACGGAGGCTCCTGGCAAGGCCATATAAACTACACAAATGAGTTTCTAATCTTACCACATGGGCATTTTTCCAACTCTGCACTCTGAGTCACCTCCAGCTGCAGGCCTGGATGAGCAGTTTAATAATCCTTAGCCCTTTTTTTCCTTAAATGATCAGCATCAGAGTATCATGTTTCTGGAGCCTGGAGGCTGTGTGGCATTCAAATAGGGTGAGTTCTTGAAATTCCTCCAAACCTACCTGCAGCTGCCTCTGCCTCTCTGCTGAGGTTAGAAAAGGTGGACTTGCAAACTTTGTAATTTGCCATCATCTTCTTCCTCCCTCACCTCCTCTTGATTTCTCACAGTGTGCATGGGGCAAAGCCAGGCTGGGAGGATGCAAAGTGTTCTTCCTATCTTTTTTTAAAAAAAGAAAAGTTAACAAGGCATGGATGGGGTAATGTCAATGCTAGGAATCCTTCTCTGGGAACTGAGTGGTTGTGAAGGAAACCTGAGCAGTAAAAAATGACCTGACTTCCTCCTTGGACCCAAGAGCTGAGCATCAGCACCAGGAAAGCTTGATGTAAAGGGTATCCCTCCTACTGATGTGAGGTCTTCAATCAGTGCTGAGATAATGATAATCAAATTAATGTACTATAAAGCAGCTCTAATTTTAGCCTGGTTTGTTATTGTAAGAGTTCGTAGGGAAGGGCAAAGGGGGAGGTGAAGGCTGCTACAAATGACTAATGCTGCATTTCAGCCTCCTAAGCCATATTTAGTGATGTGGGATATAAACATAAGCTCTCAGTACAATTTTTCCTATTTGACTTCTGTTTCCTTTCTTCTGTTCCCTCTCCTAAAGATAGCTGCTGATAGACCGGTATTTATAGCTGGTGCTGTGTGGCAGGCGCGCCCGGCTCCCCCTGGGGCCTATGCCGGCATTTTGTGGCTGTCTGGAGCATTCCCATGCCTGGCCTGCCACAGCCCCAGTGAGGAGGCTAAGCGGGCAGGCCCTGTCCCTGTCCCTGTCCCTGTCCCTGTCCCTGTCCCTGTCCCTGCCAGCGGCGGGGCGGCACCACGGAGCTCTGCCCAGGACTGGGCTGCCACCACCCACACTCCCTGGGATCCCGGGCCTGAACTACCGGCACGCCGAGGCCTGTTCAGTGTCACCAGGATGCCCCTCTTTGCCAGTTTTGGCCATTGGATTTGCTTGGGAGTCAAAGTTTGAGTTCATTATCTGCCTGAGGTGGCTTTCGTGTACCTCCATGGCATTCTGTAAATCCTGAATTCTTTTTCTGCAGCGACTCCACACATACACATTAAACTGCAATTCTCTGGGGCTGTCAGAATTGCAGACCAGCCTGAGGCATGGCAGTATGATAAAGTTTTCAGGCCCTGTTTAGTTAAGGCTGAAAATCTGGGACCCAGCCAATCTATACCACTCAGGGCTCTTTTCACAGTCCAAAATGATTTGGCTTAAACATTTCCAACTGTGATGAGGTCTCATTTCGGTGATTATACAGTCATTCACTTTTCCACATCAACATCAAAGTCATTAACAACTGAGTATTATTGCATTGGCTGGAATTCAGTTAAGGACTAGAGGGATGTTGCTCTTTATTAAGATAAATCATTGCCTTGGTTATGTCACCCATGAAATAATCAATTTACTGTGTTGGCTAATTTCCTCCCTCTTTGATCTGTGAATTAAATTCAGCAGATCATTGTTCCACACAACTGCAGTGGAAAGGATGCTTTAAAATAAATGCAGCACATTTTCTAATGGTGCAAGTCTGGTAACTGTGTAAAACAAGACTGCACATGGCCTGATCTATTTCAACAGTTTCCTTTGAAATCTTCAGGGGAAAATGAACTAGGAGCACCAATTTGGGTGATATTCCCTCAAAATTCCTGAGGAATGAACAAGAGGAAAGAGAAAAGCTAGCAGAACTGATTCTGAGACCTTCAGAGGAGTTAGGTTGATTGCCATACCAAATGAAAATATTTCTATTGAAGTGTAAGGCCATTTCTTGATAGCCTTCATGAGCTTCGCTTACTGACATGCTTACTGTAAGGATTTTTTTTTCAAAAATCCTACTCATAACAAGCCAAATATTAAAAAAAAACCCCAAAACCTGCACTGATACTGATTGATGTTCTAATCTTTTGCATTGAACTATGCATTCTGAAATTAAACTACATGTATAAATAAGTCCATGTTGACTGTGGAAATCACTATGCCTATCAATGAGAAACTGATGATGAGGAACTAAAGCCCCAACCTGACTCTTCATTTTGCAGAATTTCACATCAGTATGAAAGAGATTCAAGTCTCACTTTTCTAATATTGAACTCTAACTTTCCACAGATTAAATAATCCATGCTAATTTAAAGCAACACAGACTTCTTCAGTATTTCTCTAATGTAAGTTCAGATCCATACCTCTTCTAAAACCTGAGCTCTTCTCACATATGTCCTCTAAACTCAAGACTATGATCCATCATAAGCTTTGAAAAATAGGAGCAGCATGTGACGTGATTTTAAGAAATTGATCTCAGTTTATGTTGTAAAATGTGCCTAATATTCTCCTAATGATAGCATTGCTGGGCTGGGCTGGCCAAGGCTAGATACATCTCCTTGGCCAACCACTGCTGCACTTCCCAAACAAATTTGCAATGGTGCCACATACCCAGTGTTAGGCACGTAAACCCCTCATGTTGCAAAAGCTGCTCAATCTTTGAAGGAAGAGAGCGTACAAATTTGATGAATTGTGTTATTGCCCAATCTCACTATTGTACTGCTAAGGTTACTGTAAAATGGACAGCATCTAATTTTGTTAGACTTTGAGGTAAATGGAATGTAGGTTTCTGGTTGTATACAAAATACAGAATTTCTTCCAAATTTTTTACATCTTAAAACTATATTTATATAATCTTAAAGATTCTAGAACGTGTATTAGCGAAAAGAAATGCTATTATTTTTGAAAGAAAATGCATATAAAAATACTATTGCTAAAATAGTTGAACTAAAATTCCTGATTGAACTAAAAAAAATCACTTTATTTGCTAACTCCAATTCCCATTACATGAGTAAAATATTTTCACTAATTCTCAGGTCAAAGTTACGAATTAGAGCAATGGATTAAGAAGATATAATACTGTTTCATTATAAGAAAAGCACCCCCAATTCACTTAAAAACTAATGAAAGCTGATTGCAGATTTGTTTCTATAGCAATTACTTAGAGTGTTTCTCCTCACATTTAACAAAAATTGTGTGTGATTTCATGAAAGAAAAACAATTTGCATTAACAAATTAATTTAGTGCATTTGAAAGTCATCTTCATGCAACAAAATATACCCTAGTTGAGTATGCAGAAGAATGAACACTAATGAAAGTTCAAAGTCAGGACTACGTAGAAATTAATGGTAAATCAGTCGGAATATTCAGAATATGTGAGGAAGCTTAGTATTGAACAGCCAATTGCAACTGCAGTGAACTTGATTAATGCACATGACAATTCTATGTTGCTTATAAACCTTCTCACTTAGCAATCAAATTACTGTTTTCTAATTAATTGCATTTGTTAGTTTCTCCTTGTCAGTTGTTTCATATTCATGGTCCTTTTGCCATTAGTTTTCATTTCTAAATGAATCATTCTAAAAGCAGAAAGTGAAAACATTGCTATTCCTCAAGCGTGATTTCTTATTTTGTTGACATGAATGCATAGTAACTGCAAGTTTCTTCAAGCTGTTGTGGAATATTTATTTTTTAGTTGCCATGAGGTCATACACTTGGAGTTTTAAGATGACAGAAACTCCTGGTGGAATTTTGAACACATTTAGCTTTTGTAATTCTGCTTCAGGCAGTAGCAGGCAAGTTAAACAATCACTGATTGACTTTTATTAACCGATCTGTAAGGCTGATAGGCTCAGGAATGCAACTTATAGACAGATTCTTGAAATACAGCCGAGACAGGAATCTTAGAGAAATTCCAAAAATAGGAGGTAATACTCTTCTTGCAAACTAATTTTTTTCTTAGATCATATTCTTTAATTTATAAGATAATATTATTTTTCTGCTTTTATTTGAAAAGTTCATCAATAAATCTATGATTAGTAAAAAAAACGCAAATTACCTATCACGGACCTAATTTCAAGCCTATGCTATCTTACATGAAAATAATTTTTTTTTTCCACAAAGGTAACGGAAGAATTAAAGTTAAAATGTTAGCTTATGTAAAATTAATGTAATGATTTCTTTTGTATAAACTAGCTAGAAGCCCTGAAGAAGATGCTGCATGGTGAGACTCCTCATCTGTCCTTGGATTATCCCCTTGCTCTGGAGTAACCTGGAGCCAAGCTGTACTTGGCATGCATTTCTCTCCTTAGTGACCAACTCCATTCATTACACCTTTCCCTAGGCTAGCCACCTGTACAGGGTGGCTAGAAACACAGAAACACAGCCCTGCTATAGAACACATTCTCCCATCCCACGCTAGTTTTCATAGTTATTCCACATATACCGTGGTCTCCCTTGAAAGATTAGAGCTGTACAAGCCAGTTCCTAGTTGTATAAACTATAAATTATGTGATATCATAGATTTTGATGCCTGTGCAATCTCAAATTTTTGTTTTAAAGATTTGTTTTGGATTTATTAAATACATGGCATTTATTTAATTACTAGAGCTTGTAAATCAAATTAATTTCTCCTATGAACATATAGTTATCATCATATATTCTAAGAACACAAATGTAATTAGTGATTTGGATTTTATGTCTCTCTTTTATTTTTCATTTTGATGTCAAAAAGCATCTGTCATACTGTTTGGTCCAGCAAACATTCATGAGTCCCTAGACTGAAGCAGCAGTTCTACAGTTTTGAAGGGCATATAGAGACAGCCTCAGGACCTCTAAGTGCATTTACACATTTGACACCAAACACATTAGTAGAATCAATGTCAATGAAAATGCTTAACATTCTTAAAAAACAGAGGTACAGCAGGGTCTGGTAAGTCTAGTCTGTGTTCTCTGAACCAAAAGAATGCTCATGGTGGGTACTTCTTGCCACTTCCATGTAATTAAACTTTTGAGTAGTATTCCTTTGCATTGGAGCACTACTGTTAAAGGTCCACAGTGGGGTACCAGGAAGAAGAAAACCAGACAAATTTATCTAAGCATTTTCATTAATAGTTAAGATGACCTTGCTGATGAGAGGTAAAGACTCAAATTCTGTCCTTAACTGAATCAGAATGGAAACTGCACAGATATGAAAGCCTTCAAATTTATAGTTATTTAAGCCTCCATCTCTTTTAAAACCAAAAGTTGAAACTAGATCAAACTTAATTGCTGACATTTTTAACATTTTTTCCCTTTTATTTGTCAAAAGAGGGCATCTAGTGTGGCATACACTAGAGCTCATACAATTTGATATTTGACTGCACCAGCATGTATTGTGCTGGGAGCTGTGGCTACAGCAGGTATCCTCCACATCACTGAAATTATCTCTGAAACACACAGGTAAAATCTGTTATACTAACTTTTGTTTTAATTAAGCCAACTGTGTCACTACCTAAAGTGCACTGTACGAAGATCTTGTAACATGCAGTGAAAATATATAGGTATCTAGTTATTTGTGAATAATATATCATACACAATAATTACTGCTGAAGAGCTTAATCAGTTTTAATAAGCATCTTTTAATTCTGCCATCCTCTTGTGTTGATACAGGCCACAACTTCCAGCAACATTCTTCCATACTCTCACTAAACACAGATCAATTACAGCATATCCTTTTAAGAAGTTTGGAATAAAATATGCTAAGTATATCCAAAATGTGCCAAATATGTTATGCCCATTGCCAGTTTCAATACCAGTTATCCTGTTTTGCAAGCTATTGCCTATTGCTATTCACAGACTGTGAATAAACTTCTAGCTTTCATTCATTCTAGGCTCTGGAGCCTACTGATGGCAGCTCTGGAAAACAGCCTTTGGGCTGAGGGCTGCCCCCTTTGTTTTTTGAATGCTCTGCACAAGGGATGGTTCTTGGGGTTGCTATAAATATGCTGCAGGGTAAGTACCCCCTTCTGTAGGATGCTTCTGGGGGGCTGTTATTATTGGGCTCCAGCTTTAACACCTCCAACCCACTGCAAAGCTTTCCTCTGTAGCTGTTATCAGTAGGCTTCAGAGTTAACTTACCATCACTCAAGAAGGCTGTTTACTGGAATGGCTGTTTTTTAAGTCTCCAGAGTGAAAACAATGCCCTAAGTCTGGAGAAGCTGCCATCAGTAGGTCCAAAGCATCATCTAAACAAAACTTAATTGATAGCTTTGGATTGATACAGAACACAGAAGAAAGCAGGAGGAAAAAAAATGAATGCAGAAGATTCAGGTGAATGTCACCAAGAACACAAAAACCGGTTAAGCCTCATGAACTAATGCTGGCATTTCTAATATAATCCAATAAGAAATGTGATTAGCCAGGTAATGTATTAGCCAGGTAATGCACTGGTAATGTATTAACTCTTGCCAGTCTTCTCAATATCTGCTTCACCTATGGTAAGAGACCAAGCTCATATACAATATTCTTAGTTCATCAAAGACTTCAAGTGTTATGAAAACTGCTGGTTATACTTCATGAGTACTTGACCAGTGGGAGAAAATTCTGTCTGTGTGTGCCCTTGAAGTTTAAGTGCCCATCACTCTATGAATCATCTTGTGTTAAACAACTTTTATGCCTTCTAAACTGGTTTGCCACTCCATTGTTTTACCTCACCCATAGCATCTCTATTCGAATCACTATTTATATGCTTCAGAATGTATTTCCTAATGGGTGCTATATTAATGACAGCCCATGTAGTGCAGCAATGAAAGAAAAGCCATAAGGGTCTCAAACCATAAAAACTTGGAGACTAAAAACCTTAAAGGGTCACTAAACAAAGCATGGGTAATGACTGGTACTATTAACAAAGAGCCATGAAATCTGGGGACAGAAAAACCTGGCGAGAGCACTCATAGTGCAGACGTAGACATTCACACACTGCTGGCAAAATCAGAATAATGAAACTTAACTCTGTCCAACTCTCCCAGAAAATCCTTGAAAGAGTTCATGTGTTCCTGAAGCATAAACATTGAAAATCCTGGTGACCATGACCTCCCAAAACAACCTGGAGAAGTTGGCATTAAAGGGAGAACTGCTTGAAGACACTGGTAGCATCTGAGGAATAATGCAGACACTGAAGGCCCTCAAATGAAGAGGCCAGAACAACTGACATTATTGATAGCTTTGCTCTGTCTCTCATTTCTAATAATAAGATCGTAGCACAGAAACCTTGGAAAAGCATCAAAAGATACAAAGCACAAACTGGGCATTGAACACTATCAATTCCCCAGCTCATTTGAGGGGATCTCCCATTGTAAATACCTGCAGGCACAGTAAGCGGCAGTTACAGCTAACTCACAACATTTATTCACCACCAAAGAAGGCCATTCTTACATTGTTGCTAAATAGGATTAGGAGCTCAGTTGTTGAGCCCGGACAGAAGCTAAGCCAGGTCAGCTGGCTGACCTTCCTCACACCTTACTCACTCCTTTCTCCCCCAGAGCTGGAGTTAATGGAAGGGCAGAAGCAAGAAAAGTGCAAAGTTTGAGACAAAGCCTGTTTAATTCTTCTAGTTCTTGGGGAGGTTGTCTTTTCCCCTCTGGCTAAGTGGTGATGTCAAAAGGATTCTCCCCGGATTTCTATGGAACGGGGTGAGAATTAGAGTGGGCAGCCCTCAAAGAGGCTTTGAGACAGAAGCCGCTGTCAGCTCTCAGCAGTTCAGCCCTCCCAGCTCTGAGGACAGCAGTTCAGTCAGACTCAACACATTTCACAAAAGCCCAGTGCTGAGGCACTGCTGGACAAGAAAGGGCTGTGCTGGATCTCTGTGCACATGAGGATAGAAGCAGGTCTGCATGAGGACAAACTGGGGCTGCCCCACACTGCACTGAGCCAGTTCCATGGCAGCCCCATGGCAGCCCCAGAGGAGCCCTGCAGGCAATACGGCAGTGCTGCAGCACAAACAGCTTGAGGGTCTCAACATCACAGTGGGCTTTGCTCATCACTGGGTCAGAATGGCCCTTTGGGATGTCACCTGCTGAGGGACGTCAATGATGATGGACCCACCTAGCAATGGATTATGATGTCACTGAGGAGCTGGTGTCCCTCCCTGCACCGCACCACGTCAGTGTCACACTCCAGCTGAGCAAGTTTGTGTGTACACATGCCGGAGGCTACCTCCCTGCCAGGCCAGTGCTGCACTTTTACACTGCTGCTGGCCTAGCCAACAGTTGCTGCCTGAGGGCACAGCTGGGAGTTTTTGCTGCATCTTTGCTCCTAACTTGCTGCTTCACCCCATTCCTCCTTCTGCTCCAACTCCTGCTCCTTCTTCTTCTTCACTTTCCTTCACTTTCTTTCGTGATGCTAGTTTCACTTTCTTCCTGCTCTGGACTACAAGAAAGCTCCGTACCAGGGCTGTGTCAGGAAAGCCCCTCAGTAGCTCTCCTGTTTTTCCTGTAGTTTCTCTAGCCACCATCATGGAGGGACCCTGGGTAGGCAGCTGGAGACCTCATCCCCGACGGGGCCCAATCCTTGCAGAGTTTGCCACCCCGGGTCCCAAGTACTGGCTCCCTGGGACCACAGGTAAGCCAACTATCATGGGGAGGCAGTGGCAATGGGAGGCACAACACACCACTTGCTTCCACTTCAAAACTTCCTTTCACTACACAGTTGCAGGCACATGTCCTTTCACAGGCTTTTCTTCCCAGGTCACACGGCTCATGACCCCACCAGATACAGAGCCCCCGCATACTCATTTCGAGGGACCAAATGTCCCGCAGCAACTAGCTGCTCACCAGGTCCTCGCTACTTCATCCATTCATCCATCACCAAGACTGGGAAGCACGTGGCTCCATCGGCACATGTGACAGCACGTCCCAAGACCAAGACTGAGGTCACCCCTGGACCCAGTGAGTAGCATTTCTGCAGCCCTTCTTCCAGGCCCAACAAGCACGCCTTACTGCTGCCCTGTGCCACTGGGGCACAAAACCCTCCGCTCATGCCCCAGATGGGCCTCAGAGAGTTCCAGACAGAAAATAAGCAAGACTGAGCACCTCCTCCTGACTCCTCCTCTTTGGCTTACAGTTGGGTCCCCAGCTTAACTTCTTCTCCCGCCTCCTTCTCTGTCCCAGGTGATTATACCACGGATAATGCCAACAAACACGTCTACCAAACTGCACCAGCGAGTAGCATGAAGTTCCGACCCAAGGACTTAAAAGGCATCCGAACGCCAGGTACGGAACTTGGGGAAACAGACCTGCTTACAGCCTGTGTGTCCTCCAGGGAGTGGCTGCACCTTTTTCAACAGGCCTAGCAAAAAGCCTTGGCAGCAACAGGACACAGTGTGTGCTCGACAAGCTTCTGGCTGTCCCAGAGCACCAACTTCTCCCATCTCACAGAAGAACCAGCAGCTCTGGCTCTGAACAGCCAACTCACACCACATGCAACAGAAGCCAGAGGCACTGGGATGAGGGGCAGGATACCCTTCCTGCTCCTCACAGCCAGCTTGGCAGGTTGACTCTCTTCCACCCAGGCATTGCACTCTTTCCCAGGGGACTCACTTAGGTTCTCTTCCTATTCCATTTCCAGGTCCTGGCACCTACACCCTGCCCAGGGTTCTGGGACCCCACACAGTGTACACCCATGCCGAACCCTCCTACTCCATGAAATGGAAGAGTCTATACCAGAGCTGTTTTCAAGACCTGGCAAAGGTGAGCTGTGCTCCTCTGCTCTCTCACAGCAGCAGCAGCAGCAGAAACTTAGCTGCTCTCCTCAGGGCAGAAGGCCCCAGTGCCTGCTGTATCCCCACGTAATGCATGCTTCCCTGCACCTGCAGCAAAGCCCAAGAAGCCACAGGGCCTCTGGCTCTGCTATTATCAGCAACACAGACACCTGCAGTCCCTTATTTTTCCACGGTACTGCTCACTGCCACTAACGACATTAATATCCCTCGTCCTCTGGGAAACAAGGCTCCAGACCTCCCACTCTGCTCCTCTGGCCAGCCACCTAATAAAGCAGCACAGTACTCATGGGTACCTGGCAAGAATCCACATGGCCTCTTAGACCCACCAACTTTATTGCTTCTCTTGCAGACACCAGGTCCTGCGGCGTTTGCCAATGTGGACATGGATGTCTACAAAAGAAGCGCTCCCAAGTACTCAATGGGACTAAGAACCAAACTTGCTGGCATGGGTATGCTTCCAGGTCCAGCAGACTACTTCCCAGGAAAGGTAAGGCAGCTGGCCCACCAATGTGTTAGGCTGGACAGCCTTCACTTGAGGACAGCTCTGGAGAATGAGGCACCATCTTTACCCCTTTTCTTCTCACTTTCCCCTTCCAGTTGTCACTGACCAAGGCCCGGGATCCTGCTTTCACTTTTGGACTCCGACATTCTCTCTACAAAGCTTCTTTAATACCTGAAACACATCTTGATTAAAGATGGATACCTGCAGAGATCTTCTCCTGTTCCTCCTTTGCGGCAGGGTAGGGTTAGGTGTGCGTGAGTGCAGACCATTGGCTCTCACTGTCTCATGTCTATGCCTCAGCCAAAACACGGCAGGGTGAGGGTGAGGGGCGAGCAACAAGGTGACAGCGTGAGCCAGGCTGACATCTCCAACAGCACCGTTTCACCTAACCAGAGCAAAACACTGTGAAAGCTTTCCAGACCTGTCTTGCAACCTCTCACCCCATGGCCCATGCTGGCCCCAAGGACAAAGCCCATCTCAGCATCCCCCTTTTCAGTGCACACAGGTGGCATCTGCCCAGGGTGTACCCAGAAACAGAGCTGCCCTGCATCATCTCCCTGCTGCAGGCAGGGGCTCACTTCCACAGGTATGTCCCCAGACCACTGACAGTTAAGGAGAAAGAGCCATTATTCCCAGTCTGAAAATGCAATCATCATAGGATCCTGCAACAGCCTAGGTGGGAAGGGACCTTGGAAGGTGACCTCATCCAGCCTTCATGTGAGAAAGGCAGCTTGGAAGAGACTAGCCAGCACCTAGCCAACCACAAACTTGATTGTGCCCAGTGATGGGACTCTACTGCAACCCTGGGGAGGCTGTTTCCTCTTGCTAAGTGGTGATGCCAAAAGGATTCATCCCTGATTGCTGGGGAACAGGGTGGGAATTGGTGCGGGCAGGAGCCACTCACATCTGCTCCAAGGCAGGAGCCTCTCTCAGCTCTGGGGCTATCACTTCAGACTCAACCCATTTGACAAAAATCCTGTGATCAGGCACCATTGGTCTAGAAAGGGCTGTGCTGGGTCTCTGTGCATGGGGAAGAAGCAGGTCTTCGTGAGAACAAACTGGGGATGCCCCACTGCGGATGGAGCCATTTCCGTGGCAGTCCCATGCCCAGCCCCAGGACAACCCCGCAGGCAATACGGCAGCGCAGCATCACGAGCAGACCCGCGGCTGGCCCCAACATCCCGGCGGCTGCGTCCGGGTGCTGGTTAAACCGAGGGAAAGGCAGGGTGTGACAGACTGAGAGCAGCCGGAAAGCAAATTCCCGGGACCACCACATACGTTCCCGCCGCGTCCTGAGCGGACAGACGTCCCTCGGTAGCTCTTGTCCGGCGGTGCCGAGCTGGAACAAGCTGGATGGAACAGGCTGTGTCCAGGGGCTGTAGCGCCGGGAGCTTGGGCAGAGCGGGCCCTGGCGCTCCTGAGCTCGGCTCCTAGCGGGAGCTGGCAGTGGCGGGGGCCAGCTCCGACGGCGAAAGGGGAGTAGTGGGGTTGGATGGGTGGTAGTGAGGTTTAATTTTCTTCACTATCTGAATAAATAGCAGCAAATTACACTAATTTCCTCCAGCCGAATCCGTTTCACGCGTCGTTATCTCCATTCACGACCTTTTACACTTAGTCTTCCCTTCCTGTTTTCCTGCTGAGGAGGGAGCGTGGGGACCTTGGTTGCCTGAGGCTCCTCTCAGTCGAACCCTGAGCAGGCATTTTCTTTGTCAGGGCTTCAGGTGCCCTTCTCTTTATTTTGAAACGCCTGTGGTTAATGGGAAGTATTTTAACTAAACTTACACGAAGGTCTAAGTGAGTCAGAAAGATTACAGGAGAACACAAAGAATAGGAAAAGATTTGTTAAAAGTTGCAGTTGCAGGGGAGGGACAAAGGCAAATGAAGCTTTGATTAACAGACTGGATGTTCAGTCCTGGTGGTGCAGGTAAATTTTAGAACTTGTTTTTTTGATCTACAAAAGAAATGTTTTCCTACGTGCATTCACAGGTGAGCAGATGAGGTCAGTGATTCTGTGCTCTATGGGAACAGTGCTGAAGCAGCAGTGGACAGATTTTGCTCTGGACAGGTTTTGTGCCCCTATGAGTAAGGTGTGCCTTTCTTGTCTGGAAGAAGGGCTGGAGAAATGGTACTCAGGGTGACCTCGGTCTTCATATTGGGACATCCACAGATGTGCAGTGCTGGACCTGAGTCCTTGCCATTCATGGTGATACAGAGATGAATGTAGTACTGAGTACCTGCAGAGCAGCTGTCTGCAGTGGGATGCTTGGCTCTGATGGGATGCTTGGCTCCTTGCAAGGTGTTAAACTTGCACAGTTTGTTAAGTGGAAGCAGCAGATGTGCTGTGATTCCCCCAGCTGTTCCATCCCCCCTCTGCCCCTTCCCCATCCTCCAGTATTCCTGGTTTACCTGTCATCTCAGGGATTGTGTACATGAATCCCAGGGTGGGATTCTGCGACGATGGGGCCACATGGGTGATGAAACCCACAGGTGCCCACCTGGGCTCCATCCATGTTGGTGGCTACAAAGCCTACAGCAAGAATAGGAGTCTGGGACTGCTAGGCCCAGTGTCACACAGGAGCTTTCTCTGACGGGTCTTCTCCTATTTTCTCTTATTGCCAGAAGGTTCAAGGGTGATCCCCTCAGCTCAGCACTCATCAGGCCTCATTCAGGCATTATGTCCTCTTTGGGTTCCTGGAGGCAGGCTGGCAAACTTAAGAGGCTCAGGAGAGGCACAGAAGGTCTGTGTGGATGGGACTGGTTCAGAATGGAGTAGAGAAGGCCTTGGTGCACCTCACAACCTGGTGCCTATGGGTAAGGCACCTAATATGTTTTCCTCTTGAAAACACAACAAGCAGACCTTGACGATGTCTGCAAGGCAGAAACATGCAATGAGAGAAAAGAAAAATGTAATTTTTTTGTTTATCTCAAAGCTGTATGTTCTTGTAGTTTTGGGTCACATAATATGGATGCATGTTTGAATGCCTCAGACTTCTGCTTCATGTCTTGTTTTTCAGTGATCCCTTAATTTATGTTTTTTCCTGAAGACAGTGATTTGGGTCTGGTGTTTGTAAGCAGAATTTTCTGATGAAGATAATGTTTAGGAGCACCTCTGTGCTGCCACTTTTGGGAGTTTGAGGGCCTGAGCATCCAAATAAATGCAAGAGAGGCCTTTCCCCAGAGTGCAGAAGAAAGTGAACAGACTCTGGTGTGCATTTTCAGATCATGCAAAAAAAAGCTGAATGTCATCCACAGAGTGTTTTCAGACTTCTCCCCAGTAAATAAATATAGATAAATTTTCCATACATTAGAACTGCCAGTGTTAGCAATTATCCAAAGTATTGGTGGGTCTAATAAGTTATTTTCATGTTTAAGTTTTAGGGAAGAGTTATTGATGAGGAATTTTTCAAAAACATTAGTGACAGTGTTATTACCTCACACTGATGAGGTAATGATGGGGAAGCACTAGTGATGGGGAAGCAAGCAGCACATACACTCTAAGACACTGAAGCTGAACCACTCAAAAGGCAAGGCCCAAGACAACTAACTCTCTTCCTGAGACTGTGACTTGTGATTGATCTGGGCTGCTGTGTTTTCTGAGCATTAACCTGAATAATTTAAATATTTCCAGACTGAAAAGCTTTTTATAGTGAGAAAATCTGAAGTAGCTTCCCATCCTCTTTAAGAGAAGCCTGTGTACTTCACTTTTTATGGATATGCTTGTTCTGTAAAAGTTTACAGAGAAGAATTTTTCACAGCTCTGTTTTGTTTTCTGTAGTTGTTTTTGGACATGCATGACCAGAGGGAGTTGCTCTCTGTGTGGGGGAAATTCTTTTTTAGACTAAAATGTGATGAGGTGGTATATCCACTTTAATATGTTCCTACATTTGAGAATAAAGGGTAAGCTATGTTATACACCAGGAAAAGAAAACCAAACAAAACCAAACATCCTTATTCCATCTTCACTTTTTCTCTGGAAGGGATTTAAGGACTCTGGCCATCTGGATGTCTGGCAACTCAGTCAGAGCTGTGGCTACTGTGTGTGTGCAGATTAACTGTGTAGCACATGCACAGTAAGTCCAATGTGTCCAGTACACATCAGACCTGCTGCACATGTGCTGCACAGATGGTCTGTGCATACACAGTAAATCAGCTATGTTAAGCCTACTGCGCATATGCAAACCATCTGTGCATTGCACATATGTATATTTTTGCATGGGAAATCCCTAGTCAGAGCATGAAAGGTTGTGGCAGAGAGGAACTCCAGTGGTAGAGAGACCGTGAGAGAGTCTGACAGTGGCATAAATTAAAGCAGCTCCTTGCCTGTTTTTGCTCATGTCTGGGCCAAAGCTGCAAATAAGTTCCTCAGAATCAGAAAATGTGGCTAGCTGCTCAACAGTTTCAATCTCTGTAACAATTGGCTGCAGGAGAGAATCTGTATCAAAACCGTTAGTTTAAAAAGCAGTGATTATCAGCTAGAGCTGCAGCTAGTTCATCAGGTAGCTAAAAATTAACAAGGGTTGGTACTTTACTTATCCAATAAAATAGTGAGGCTTATGGTGCACCCTCAGGAGTGTGTTTAGCCAATTATCTTTTTTCTTTTTATTTCCCAATAATCCTTTTGCTTCTCATCTAGTATTCAGCATTTTTACGTAGGCTGTTTGAGCCTTTCAAGGATGCTTACTGCTTAGTACATAGGCACAGGTCACATATGTATAGAAAAATATTATCTTTTCAGTGTATATGCAAATTATGGCTTATTATGTTTATGGTACATCTTTAAATCCCAGTTCTGACAATGGCAAGAAGACTCTTTAAGTCTGCTTTAGGTCTGTCTTTAATGAGTTCGAACGGTCTGAAGTTGAAGAGCCCCTTTTTAATCTCACAAGGCATCACTGCTCATCTAACTGTAACACACTTGAGGGAAGAGATACCTTCACGGGCTTGAGAAGTGGGCCAGTGTGAACTTCCTGAAGTTCAACAAGGCCAAGTGAAAGGTCACACACCTAGATCGGAACAATCATAATTTTCAATACAGGCTGGGTGGTGAATGGATTGAGAGCAGCCCTGCAGAGAAGGACTTAGGTATACCTGTGGATGTAAAATTAGATATGAGCCAGCAATGTGTGTATGCTGCCCAGAAGGCAAATTTTACCCTGAGCTTCATAAAAAGAAGTGTGCTGTTCACTGGGCTCAGGCTTTCCCCCACTGCAGGCCTTTGCACTGTTGTCTTACGTGTCCGGCCTGCTCTAAACAGCTTGTTCATTTCCTCCCAACCTTCTCACCAAACAAACTCCAAGCCTTCACTGCCTGAATTTCCAGTCTCAAATTCCCAGTATATACCTCCTCTAACAAGTCATGTTCCCTAATTAATAATCTCTTCCCTTCCCACTCCTACCTGTCTATGCTTTATGTTATATTTCTGCTTTTATTCCTGGTTTCTCATTGAAAATTGTTAATAGCTATATGCAGTGAATTTATCCCTACTTTTATTCTGAGAAGAGCTGCAACCTTCTTGGTCAAGAACTTCCAGAAAAAATCAGCTTCAATCAAATACTATCAAGGCCAGGTTTAACAAGTTTATTAATACAGTAATAACACTACTGTGTAGTAAATCATATGAAGTCAATGCTAGAAGTGCTAGATTCCACTATGCCGTAAATAATCCATTGAACCAAAAGGAAATGCCTGAGTGAATAAAAGAGGCAGGATTTTTCGGTAATACAAATTAGAAACATATACCTCATAGTTGGGCTGATTTTGAAAGAAGATGCTGGAAATGGGATAAAAGTGCAACAAACGATAAAGTGTGACATATGAAGTGATCTGTCATTTCTAGTCAGAGTTCCAGTCTCAGTAAGCTGCAAGATAGATGAGGCACTAAAAGAGAAAAAAAAAAAAAAAAGATAAATAAAGGAAGGCTCTAAGGAAAGGGGGATAGGGATAAGGTTAGGAAAATTGTAGATTATTTGAGGCCATCTCCTTGACCCTAACCTACCTCCACTGGTGCAACCACTGGTCAGGGTGAAGTAAAGCTGACAATAGCTATTCATCATACTGTAGACTTGAAGGTAAAATGAAAACCACAACTACCTCATATGATGCAAGTACATACAGGAAGGGATTAAATCAATGAAAGATGTTATCCCAAAGCAAAATAGGAATTCCTATTAAATTCAGCTCTTACTAGAAGGAGCTGATTTTTCCCTGCCTTGAGGTACAAACACATACATATAATACACCCTCATAGTCAGGTGTGTTGAAATTCCATAGGAGTTTCTTGCCCCCTCCCCACTCGAATTACTTTTTGTCATTAATGTTCCCATAATTTGCTTTCAAAGATGAGCAAATAATGTACAGTGAAGAAAAATAGTAATTATTTGCTTTGAGAAAAGCTGCTTAGTTTTCCCATCTTTGTTTACTTCAAAAGGTGGTAATGGTTTTAATTTTTTTGAAGAGCATTTCTTCTGAATAAAGAAATAAAAAAAAATATCCTTAGAACGCTTGACATTTCTTCCTGCAAAATCTTCTTCCTTGAAAGGCAGAGGTACAGCAGGTAACAGATCATAGTCAGGGAACTTCTGCAACTGGGCTGGTACATGAAAGTAAAAGAGCACCTTTAAAGAAAACCAAACCAAACAAAATACCACACCTCTCTTCTTCCTCCTGTTTTTTAGCATCCCTAAAGGAGGAAAATTCAACATCAAATGTCACAGTATCATGGTGTAAATATCTCAAAACAGTCTATTAATCTTGGCTAACAAAACACACATTTTTCAAATTTCTCAAGGCTGTGCTGCAATCCTGGGCCAGTCTAGGAACATCTTAAAAAAAAGTGTGTGCACACACATGCACACATTCTTTGAATGATCCATTCATTCTTCAAAGAATGGGATTGTCCATAAATTTCTGTTCTTTGTACTAAAGTACATTAATTAAAAATATCTGGTTAATGTGACCTTGCTATTTTTAGACCTGCAAAATGGATTATCCATATACAACTACAGCTTCACTGTTTAAACTAAATCTGTCTTAAAATAGCTGCAATGCCTTCTCTTCCTTCCTTTAGCCCTAAAAATAAGAATTGTCACAACCAAAGACTACAGCAGTACTTCAGTTATTTGTCACAAATCACTCACAGACAACAGCTTCAGTTCCTTGTAATAATTAGACAGTGAAAATGTTGAAGGGTTTCTAAAATAGAGGTGTTGGCCCCTTTGATTGACAGGTACCATGGAACTGCAGTCTGTCCAACCTTCTTCCCAAAAGCCAAGATCTCCTTCAAAACCTTGGAAAATTTTTTATACTCAATGGAAGTTATCTATTTAAAGCATTGGTGCATGGAAATGAATAATAAATCAATCAGTCTTTGCCATTGGTAAGCAGGTGGTGAGCAATTAAATTGTGCATCACTTGATAAGTTGTTTTTCTTGAATGCTGCCACTCTTTTACTTTACTGTTATTGTAGAGTTTTTTCATTTCAGTTATTTAACTGTTAACCTAGAAGTTTCCCTTTTGCTTCTCCTCCCCATTCCGCTGAGAGGGCATGTGGAGTTTGGATTTAGTGAGCAGCTGTGTAGTGCTTAGTTGGCAGAAGGGTTGAAATAACTTCTGGCCAGAGTGTGTTAAAAGAAATTTGTTATAAACATTCATTATATTGGTTGAATAGACCAGTGTTGGTTACAATGTTGATTTCTTTGCTCTCACAGTTGTGTCCTGGAATACCTGTAATGCCTTACCTGCAGTTTGTTTTCCCTGTGGTCATGTTTATTGCCCTTGGGGCCTGGGCTATCACTGTAGGTACTTTCTAGCATTGGTTTATGATCTGATAGCATTGGTGGTTGGAAAACAAATTTGTTGTACGTATTCAATATTGCAGACACCTCTGTTCTCTGGGAGTGATCTACTGAGAGCAATTAATCACACCTTTTCTCTTAGGGAAAAGGCCTTTTCTCCTCAGAGAAATTACTTACAGGGGGGATACATTCCTACATCTTTCTTCCTTTCTTCCTTCTTTCCTTCCTTCCTTCTCCAGGCTGATTACAGTAGTGTTTGAGAATTTTAAAGATTTTGGACTACATTTAAACACCTTTGAAACCAGCCTGGTACTTCTACTAGGTCCTTTTACATGTTGCTGCATGTGGTTTAGGTCTTGTTTAAGGTCAGACAATTCAGAGCTCTGACCATATATTGGATAGTTCTGAGTGGTGAGGTGTGTGAGATAGTATGGCCAATTATCTAGGGCAGTGGGCACCTCCATTGTGTTTGAGCCTCACCTCTGAACAAATTCCTTCCCCTGCACGGGGCTCCAATTAAGGCTGTCATGGTTTAGGAACAGTACTGCCCAATTTAAATGGAAAATCACATGCCGGTTCCCCCCACCCCCATCCTTCTTGTGGGAAACAGGAAGAAATTATGGGTTGAGATAAGAATAATTTGCTGGAAATGGCAAGGAAATAAGAAACAGCAACAATATTAATAACAAAAGTGTACAAGGAAAGGGTGATTTATATTCAAAAATGCTCACCAAGCCCAGGACAATGATAAACAACAGTGGACAGCTCCTCTGCATGCCACGCTTTCCCCTGACCGCATGCCATGTCCACCTTCTTCTTGGACATGAGAGTCCCTTCCTTCTGCCCAACAGCAATGAGGTGAAGTGGTACAGAGCAGCAACCTAGATATTCCCTCAGAGCTACTGCAAAAAAATTAACCTTGTCCTGGCTGCAACCAGCACATATGGCTGTAGTGCAGTTCGAGGGCAAATCAGTGTAGTCTGTGTTGTTTATGTTCCTTGAAAAAAAAGGTTGTTTGCAGTCAAGTGATAGAAAAAGGCTGGAATCTTTGGAGATATATCCAAAATTGCAGTAATACCAGCTTGAAGAGAGAGTTTCAGAAATTTCTTGCATTTAAAGCCAAGGAAAGGAGAAGACAGCAGCCAACGTTCCTCGCACAGATAGAATATATAGCCCAATCCACGGCCCACAAAAAAAATATTGGTGCTAATAGAAGTTTTTCTCAATTAAGGAGTGCAGAATTGGGTCTTGGGAGAATGCAAGTGGTTAAAAGGAAGAATGCACTTACAAAAAGAATAGTTAATAAAGTACTGCAGTGTGACTACAGTCAATTTTGTGGTGGTGAGGTGGTTTGTTGGTTGAAAATGATGAGGATTATGGTGCAGTGATTTAAGAAGTTCTTTTGGTATTCACTGGTTTGTTAAATGTAAATATATTTGTGAAGTTCAGCACAAACCAAAATAGCTGTTGTGAAGAAAGTCTTTGGGTCAGTTGGATCCATCACTGAACAGAGGTGCATCTTTTCTTTGTAAGAGATCTGGCTTTAAATAAAGCTATTCTTCGCTTCCAGACACAGGTCCAAATTTCTTGTTGTGGCCATCTGGCTAATATTAACATCGTATTTAAAACTGTGTTCTTGCTATCTTCCCAGACTTGCATCAGTCTTTTGAAAAAGTTTTATTTTTCATGATTAATGATTCACATATTCATTTTCAATCAGGAGAAACAACCGTATTTCATCCTAAGAAGTGACCTAGCAACAGAACACGCGAGGAAATGCTGCTTTATTGTTTTGTTTGTGGGCTGTTCGTTTGCTTTTATTTTCTGACAAAAAAAATTAAAAAGGAAAAAGAGTAGAAGCTAATATGTGACAACTGGTGAACTGAATTTTTATTTCCACTGCTGGGAGCCAAAAAGTGGTGAGAAGTAAGAACACCCAAGCTATGGCTCTTGGAACCCCTTGTAAGGAGTAGTACAGGCAAGTTTGTAGTCCATGAGTCACTTTTTATCCTATGATGTTTTGAGTCAAAAGTCTGAGCTCTTGGGGCACACTTAACACTCAGATTACTCAGACACTCTTGGCTTTCCTGCTGGCACATTTCCTGCTACATGTCAAGAAGCATGGAAGCCTGTAGAGCCCAGACTCAAGGCAGCACTTGTAGACTTAAGGCTTTGGAAACCCTGATGTCTCCATGGCTACAACCTTCCATATACTAATAAATTAAACAATGCTGGGGCATGTGTTTGGGCATTATTTAGCAATCATTTAGACTGTTTAATTGTAAACAAGATCCCTGGTATGGTTTTAGTCCAAGAAAACTGCAGTTTCCTAGTCAGGATCTGAGCAAGGTTCAGGAATCACATTAGGCCAGGGAACAGAGAGTGCATTGGGCATTGTGGATGAGAAATTATTGTGGTGGAAGAGAGGGAGTTTGGTTTCATAAACACACACCATGCCATGGTGTTTGGTTTAAAAGCCAGAGAATGGTTATTTAAGAGTTTGGTTTAATAATGTATCATAGCCTCAAGGTATCCCATCACGTCTGGATTTTACAGAGTTTCCCTGTCATGTTTTGCAGTTGTTGTGGTTTAACCAAAGCCAGGATGGCAGGTTTCCAGGATCTGCAGCTCTGGGTTGACTTTGCCAAAGGGGCTGCCACAGATTTAGGACAGAAGGTTTCATGGTCTCGGGCTAGATTGTCTGTAGTGAAAGGACTCTGCATAACACGGTTGTCCTAGGGCTGTGATAATCCAACGTTTCAAATATATTCTTGCTCTCCATACCAAGTATGACCCAGCTGATGCTCTGTAAAATGGTACTTTGATGATGTTTCTTTATTTATATTAGAGTTTATTAAGTTAATTCTTTGATTGGAAAATATGAAGCTCAGATATATGTTCATATATAAGGATTGAGGGTTTTTACGGGATGTACACAGAATGTCTTGTTTTCATAAACTTCAGGATGCTATACTAACTCTTTTCAAGACTTTCACACTTGTCACATAAAGTGTTTAATTTATCTTAGAGATGTGACTGAAACTGTATCATTTGAAAAGGTTTGGATAAAGGTTGTTTTTGCCCTTCTATCTTCTTTTTCATTTTCAAAAAAACAGAGCAAATGAAAATAAGCCACTGGAATATTCAAATTCAGTTAAGCAAGTGAAGGTCAAGGTTTGCATCCCTATAGCATTTTTGTTATATAAGTAGACATTCATGTTTATGATTTATTACTTGAGGAAAATACCTTGCTTATTATCTTTTTCTTTAATCTCATCATTCTTTCTACTGAAGGTCTGAATTTTGGATGGTACAATAAAGCTTTGCAATATATTATTTTAAGACTCTGCAATCCTTTACTTCTCTATCTCAGTCAATCTTGGTAGCTTTATTGTTCACAAGACACAGTGGTAATACTACTAGTGTGGTCCCAATCCGTGGTTACCTTCATGAGATTGTAATATGGTGCTGTGGATTTAAAATGCATTTCAAATCCATAAAAGGCAACATATTCATCTGGCAGGATTTTAAGCTAAGGCTATTTGTCTGGCGTATAGTATGTTCCCTGTAATATTTGTTCATCTTCAAAGGAAGATTTCCAGAGTTCATTCTTGGTAATGGAGGTAGGAATAAGTAAAATCATATCCCAAGACTCAGAGAAATTCTATTATCCCCTATGTCTATTAAGACTCTGAGCATTCCAGGTATCATTAGAGCTGTTTTCTCATGAGAGTAATGGTGTTCTATCACATACACAGACTCAAGAACTCTGTGTGGGAGCTTTGGTGTGACTAGCTGCACTATTCAAAGTGTAAAATGTGTGATAGATTCCAGGGATATGTTCTTCACTGCCCCCCTGTTTGAATTTGTCCAAAAACTTTATGTCAGAAAATTTTCAGTCAGCTACTGGAATCTGCAAAGCAAGTACTATTCCTCAGGTCCTTGCAGCCACAGCTAGCATAACTAAACTTTGCACCATTTACACTGATGGAAGTTCATCTGTTAATTACCACCACTTGAAAATTTGCTTCACCTTATTTTTCATGAGTGTAAATTCAGCAGTAACCTGTTTAAATAATTTTGACTTGGTTAGCACACAGCCAGGGTGTAACTGGAAACAGGAGCTGATGTAGAGCAGTGAACTTTATTCTGAGGTTTTCAGGCCAAACTATATTTTTTCCTCTTCATTAAAGTTTCCCGTGATGGAGGACTAACACTTCCAAGATGTTGGCACATCATTTGGGCTATAAGTAGAAAATAGAATCTAAAGTATTCAAGGTTGCTCCTTTTGGTTATGCTGCCATTATAGCAGCTTTCAGAGATACAGAAAAAGAAAAAGTAGGATTCCTGGGAAGACCTGGAGTAGAATATGGATTCTTTTTTTTAATGATGTTAACTCCTATTGGAGTTTGTAAGTGAAATTTTCTTTGTTTCCAGGGGAAAAAAGTTAATTACTTTTCTGTGTTTTAAATAATGAATTTAAAAAAAAGAGTGTTATTTAGGATTCTAAGTCTTGAGGAAAGACTTGTATTCTTACCATGACTTACTTTCATTAGTTGAGGAACTTTAATGGCAACTGAAAATGATGCAATCTTAAGGCAGTGTTTCACAAATTATTTTGTGTTGCCTCCACTTTCAAAGGAAATCAAACCATATATAAGGCTTGCTACTTGCTTTTCAGAAAATAGGGCAAGACAGGCAAGTCTTTTCTCATAGTTCAGAAAATCCTAGAACATTCTTTTTGGCCACATGGGAAATTATCTCATGACAATGACTATTGGAGTGAAAAAAAATGGTCTTTCTAAAAAACAGTCATTTTATTTAACTATAAAAATAACTAGAGTTTTTGAAAGAAATATGCCATACAGTTTCCTCTTTAAAGCAGTGGGGAAAAAAGCCTGTTGAAGTTGGACATAACATAACCTGTGAAATTAAATAGAGATAGGAAGGCAAAGTTGAAGTATTAAACTATGTCCTTAAAAAAAGCTAGTTTGAACAAATGTCAACTATAAACTATGCTTACAGGCACTTAAACTCAGTAGCAGATGCTGACATGACAGACTGTTACTTTTGCTGCTCTAGTCAACACAGGAACAAATTACTATGGTGCTCTACATCTTTGATTCCTGTCTTTGCTTTGGTGTTGAAAAGGGTCTCAGTTTTTAGTAATTTTATATTAGTTCATAGCTTCCTCCTTATTCTTTTTGTAAGTTTAATTCAATATTGTGTTAGGTGAAATTTGCTTTATGATAATAGTGGTAATAAAGACTGATGGCGTCTTTACTTAATGGAGCTATTTTGTGAATCTATATCAAGCTTTTCTCATTGTGCCAAGAGCAGAGCATCTGTGATTATTGCAGTGTAGTTTAAAGCACTCAATTTGAGACCGAGACACAGGTTCTGCTTTTGGCTGCCTAAGTAAAACTCTCTTTCTTTTCACTAGAAGTCATATATCTGCAGTGGAAAACAGTATTTGACCCCCCAGCATTGAGGCTGACCATGAGGGCCAGAACAAGAAATTACCTGGAGAAGAACTGTGCTTCAGTTAGTTCTCTTTTTCAAGACATAGTGAGCTTTAAGCTGTAATTAGTATTTTCAGATATTCTTTTGTGAAGTTCACCCATTAACAGCATTTCCAATTCTATAAAATTTTGTTGAAGTACATTCTATTCTGCACTTCTTATATATATTCCATGACATATTATTTTCCTATATTAATAATGCATTATTAAAACAAAATATATTAGACTTAAAAATAAAAAAGCAGTGCTTAAGTCCCCCCAGAACAATTGAAATACCTTACGGACACATTATTAAAATCTCTAGAAAAGTTAAAAGGATATGTTTTCACATCATTCTTTCTGATTATTTTTTTTCATTCAAATAGAAGAGACCTTCCTTAGATAGGTTTTTTTTTTCCTTTTTCTAAACAAAAATTGCAAGATGATTTTTTTAAAACATCAATCCTTTTATTACAAGCATTGTTTAGCTGAAAGAGATCAGTAACTGCACTAAGACAACCAGCCACTTAGTGAGGAATCTTCCAAGTTTGCTCTGCCATACAGGAGATGGTATTAGATGGGGATTTTGTCCTCTCAATTTGTAGCCCTTTTTGTGAGAAATCGTGTCATTACTTATGACAGTAGATGGTGGCAAACATGGCTTTATGTCACAGAGGACCAGGATAAACAAGAGAACTTGACCTAGCTTTTTTTGCTTTGCTCTTTTTTTCTTTTTTTTTTTTCTTTCCCCTTCCCCAGAATCTTTGTGCTAAATGGGTTGAAGTAGACTTGGTTTGTACTTCTCAGAGAGGATTCAATGTGACATGTTATGGGAAGCTCTGGCAGAAATATGTGGTAAGTAGGTCACAACGACTCTGTTGATTAGCATATTGGTGATTTAAAACCACAGTATCAGTTATAAAGTGGTGGATAGATAACATACAATCTTGTGTATTTATTGGGAGAAGGAATTTTTACAGCATGAGACCAAGCTGAGTAACCATGCTGTACTAGGAATATATTTATTTTTCTTAAAACCATAACCCACTCATGAAATGTTTTTAGCCCTCAGCTTAGCCTGAGGCCAAATCCAAGGAAAGTAGCCTAAAGCTCATGATGAATGTTTACTGACTTTTGTGGTCAGTGTTTCTCAGGAGTAAATTGTAAAGAGCACATGAGCTACACTTTATGTTTCCAGCTTCAGGCTGTGGAAAGGAGTTGAAGGAAAAGGTATGCCATTTAAAATTACCCCCGAATTATGTTCACAAAATATACTTCACCTTTTCACAACTGTGCATGCTAAAATTCCTTAAATATTGCATTCCCTACTAGGAAGTCAAATACACCTACCTCATGTGGTTTAAACAAAAAAAGAAGCAGGTTCATGTAACAAACAAGGCAGATAATTCAACATGAAAATCTAGGGGCTGAGAAATTATCTTGGGAGTTTCTGGGTGAACCTCGAGATTTGGCACAAGGTAAGTGTGCAGCAATCCCTTCCCTAGAATACCAGCAGAATGTGCATTGCCTTTTTCCTACTGTCTTTATTCATGTTTCAGCAGCTTGCCACAAGCAATATGCCAAGCTCATACAAAAACCTGTCTCTGTAGCACACAAATGTGTGCATACAAACACACATACACCACTTATTTCAGAAGATTCCGTGTAACCTTAACAAAAACTACTTTCTGAAGTAGAGAATATATTGAGCTGCACTTGCACAAGCTCTTTGCTGAACAGAGGAATTTTACAAAATATAGTTACAAGATTGTCTGCTGTGAGTGCCATGGTTATGATCTATTTCCACAGTTCAATATTCTTCCGTATTCATTTTAGAGTCATGCATATGCATATCAAATAAAGTGTCACTAGATGTAAAAGTCAATATTAATAATCTCTTTCCACATAACACCAATATGTATGCATGTTATACTTACCTGTACAAGACTTTGAGAGAATTTGGATAGCATATCAGATTGGGGGTGAATTTTGAGTTTAAAGTAAGATAACTCAGCATTGATTGGCTGAAAACACACAGTCTATTCCACACAACAATGAAATTTTTTATTAGATCAGAGCAAACTGTCTAGTTTTAAAATGATTAAATTTTGCTCCAAGGTCAACTGTGATAAAATTCTAAATATAATTTTTGAATACTTTTAAATCATAACTTTAAAATGTAAATTTTTTAAAAATTTGAGAACAAGATGCAAAACAGCAACTGCTCTGAATGTTGTAATCTGAAAGCAAATAAATTATGTATTTTTTTCCTTTGCATCAAGTAAAATCAGAAATATCTTCCAATCAGATCTTCACAGATGAATAGCACACTGGTCTGCATAACATGAGAAATAAAAACATTGATATTAATTAGAACTGGCTTTTTGCACTGTTTCATTTTTAAGTACACAAATCAAGAAAACACAGAATACTGACGAAAATAGGTCCATCTATGTATTTTAACTCATAATCTAACACTAGAAACTATCTTACACAAATTTGAGAGAATGGCAAATGTCAGCATACATTCAGCTGCAATGTGTCTGTTCCCTTTAGAAAAAAAATTCCTTTTCAGATAGCTAAAATTTAACCTTTACTTATGTATAATAGGACCCAAATCTGTTTTTCTGAGTGAGGTTATAGGAAAAACTGGGCTCCTTCCTCTCCTCTGACATTCTGTCTAGCAGAATCTTCTAAACAAGTAGCAGAAGAAATTTGTATAGTAAAGCAAACTCCAGAATTAACTACAGGTCAGTTATAGTAAAGGGGTTCAGATAAAGAAAATATATTTTAACATATATGCGTATATATACCTGCAAATACATATTAAAAATTACTTTCATGTATATGAATATTTAAGAACTCTTATTGACTACTTATGCATCCTCCATTTTTTCAATTCTCTTTGTTATATTTTTTATGAATTTATTCTTGTAGTTAATACAAAATCATGAGCATAATCTTAACTTTTAACCTCTTTGGCCTCACTCTGTTCTCCATTTACAGATACCACTGAGTGATTGCTTATTGTTGTGTTTTTTTGGTTGGTTGGTTGATTGGTTTTTTTGCTTTAAATATTTGGGAGCATTCAGAGAGTTGAATATTTTGGGAGTTTTTAAGTCACCCCTGTGGAGTCCAGTGCAATCCAGCAACATGTAAGCATTGGGACAGTAACCAAATGCATCCTCAATATATAGTGCCTCATTTAGCTATGACTGACAGGTGCAAAATGCTACTGAATCAGAAATGACAGATATAATAATGGCCAGCACAGGAGATTCACAGACCCGTTTTTCCTGGGAGCATCATCTGCAATGAATGTTCCTATATACCTAATATGGGAATATCTAATTACAATTTTCATTTGTTAAAACAAGGGAAAATATTGATAGAATAAAATAGAAATCCCCAGAGAACAGAGCCCAGATGTTCTTCATAGTGATTTTAGCCTGAGGGAAGCTTGGGGAGCAGAAGTGACTAGAGGCTATGGGTAAATTTTCTGGGTGGTACGCAAGGAATTACATATATAATTCCAGCTGTTCTTAATGGGATGGAATCATGATTATAATAATGATTCCTTAATGCACCCAGTTGAAAAATTGCCCACAAACTTTCAAAGAATTTACTTTCATATAACCTTGCTTCTTTAGGTAGAAGCATTCAATGAATTAGAAGCAGCCAAGAGTAGGTCTTTTTTACCTACTTCTAGAACAGCAAAAAAAATTAATTCTAAATCTGCCACTGTAATGTTGGTGGCATTCCATTTTCCTGGCCTAGGGCACTGTTTGAATAAGAAAATTCTAACTAATTTGAGTTTTTTACCAGACAGAGATCACTACAGGCCTAGTGATTACATCTTTATTTGATGAGACATAGCATTTGGAAAGACCTCCTAAGTAATTATGTCCAGTTCCACTTGCTAGCACAGGCAAATATGTAATGTAAAATTAATATCAATCATGTTATTCAAAACTCTTTTAAAGTGCAGGGGTTTTATTTTCCCTTTCTGTGATATGAAAATAGTACAAAAGCAAGACTTAGATCTTGAGAAGAAAGTTTCACAGAACAATTTGCATTGAAATAAGTCTGCAAATGCTGATTTTCTGTCTTGGAAAGGCACTACTGAGAAATAGTAGAGAAACACAAACCCACATCTGTACCTTCCATTCCTCTCTCTCTATTATTTGTGTCGTGTGCGAAGGTTTTTTTGCTGATCTTTCCGCTTCTGTTGCCATTAATTTATATTCTGAAAAATAGTTTTTGCTGAAAAGTTAGGGACCATAAATTGGTTCTTTATGACCCTTCTAGTCCATTTGGTTATGGAGTGAAACAAGATTCAGCCTGAAAGGGAAAAGCAGCTGAGAGTGACAGTGAATTTTATAAAGGGCATATAAGAGGCTGCAAGGAAGAGCCTGAATCCTCCCCCATCTCTGCTTCTGAGTTATTAGGCCACATCTCACTCAAAAGATTAAACATTTTATCTCACAGGTCATTCCATTTTATTGCAGTGTTGCCTTTAGCAATGCTATAGTTAAGGTTCTGTCAGTGTTTCTATTATAGGCCCCTATTTTCTGGAATTTATAACTTAGGGCTAGAAATTCCCTCTGGGTTAAAACTTGGCAAAATTGTAGTAGGTGTTTTTTGCAGCAGAGAGTTTTCCTCCCATACACTCTCCACTTTTTAGTCTATGTTTAAAGCAAATGGGAATACCACAATTGTTTGCTTATAATTTTAAAATAAACTTCTTTTGCCTGAATCCAAGGAATTTCAAAAAGTATGTATTAATTACATGCATGGCAGTGTGAGCTGAGAATCAATGAAATACTAGAAATGCAAAATGGGCACTCTGCATGTGTGTATGCATGAAGGTGTGTGCATGTGAGCATCTGTGCATGCCTACACAGTCTTGCATTTTTCCACAGAATTTTATTGAGTGCTGTGTTTCAAATGAAAACTCAACAGCTAATGAACTCTTAGTGAAATTAATTGCACACTATTGCATGCACACAGGATATTCAGTAACTATTGCATGCAGGTATGTTTGACTACAATCAGCAATCCACTCCTGTGAATTTAAAGTGGATATTCTTAATTTAAAACCATTTAAAATCTCACAGAACAACAACAAAAAAGAAACTGAGGTGGCTACATGAACTGCTTTGCAAGAAATTTTTCTCAAGATCCAGCTGAAGGCAACAAGTCCAAAATGACCCAGAAGTAAGGAATATTATTAAATTGAGCACATAGATTAATTGGTTTGCCACTTTCTTATGTTAAGACTTAGTTTATTTTTTAAAAAACTCAATAAAAGGTCAGCTGCTGAATAGTGAAATGAATAATGTGTTGGGGCAGCCAAAAAGTTGTTACTTGATATATATCCATAAGCTCCAATCGCCACAGCTGGCGGACTGTGGGCAGAGTGGGGTTGGTTTGTGTGAGCTGCTGCTCCTCTTTGGAGAGAGACTAAACTGCTGCAATGCCTTAAGGGTGGACCCTGGGATGGGAGGTGAGTGCCACAGGCAGGGCCAAGTTTGTGGCTGTACAGGAGGCCTGTGAGAGCTGGATGCAGATGCCCTCTGCCCAGGCTGGGGAACCTGTGGCTCCCCTCAGCAGCTGTTGCAGCCATATGTGAGCATATGGGTCTCCTGATCTGGAAAAGCTCAAGCAGTGTGCCCATGGGAATCTCAGGAGGCTTAACAAGACCAAGTGCAAGGTACTGCACCTAGGCTGGGACAACCCCTGGTATCAATACAGCCTGGCAATGGACAGCTTAAGAGCAGCCTCATCCCTGGAAATATTCAAGGCCAGGCTGGACAGGGCTCTGAGCAACCTGTTCTAGTGAAAGGTGTCCCTGCCCATGGCAAGGGGTTGAAACTGGATGATCTTTAAGATTCTTTCCCACTTAAACCATTCCATGATTCTCTGTCAAGGTCCTTATGAAGGGTTGCACAGCACACGAGTGGAGAAAGAAGTAATGGTGGAAGAAGAAAGAAAGGGTAAGCCAGCTCCTTAAAACTACTTTTATTGGCAGCTGTAGTCATCACATTTTTAAACCGAGCTATTCTTCATAATAAAAATACAGACAAAAATGGGGGAAAAGGATGTTAAAGGGGCTAAATAGTTAAGGAAACTGTGTTACTTCTATTTTTAGCTCAGTGGTTCAAAATCAGCCTAGATCAGTAGTGATTGAAAATTGTTTCCATCTGTTTTGATTGTTTCCTGAAATCTTCTGACGATGTTGATGCATTTACTACTGCACAGTTCCCCACACCATGAGCTTCCTCCAGAGCTAACAGTAAGTGACAACTTTGAAATTTCAGAAGATATGAGGACATGAAGAATGGACTAATCCTTCTCTTGATCCCCTGGTGTTGCCTGAGCCGAACTGAAACAGATGGTTTGGATGGTGTAAAAAATTTATGTTGCTGCTGCTCCCACTTAACTCACAGTAGGCCTCTTATTCCAACATGTCTTAAGATAATTAAAGCTGATATGAAGTAAAAGGAAGATGGTGTGGTGAGTTGGTGGAGGAAAGTCCTGCTATGCTAGACCAGATGCACTTTTTTACACAGGTTTTACTTTCATAAGTTGATTAATATAGGTGTTTACCATCTCAAAGTGATACTCTGGCAAAGGATTGCTAGAAATGAGAAGCACCCTGCAATGTGGTTTGTCAAGAGCTTTTATCATTTCTCCTGTGAGCAGCAGAAGAGAGAATAGAATCTTGCATGAACACTACCATAGGAAATTTACTGTAGTCTTTCCTAGAACAGCCATCGCACTATTTTCAAATGCCAAACTGCAGTATTACTATCTGAGGAACCAAGATTAGGATGAACTTAGCCAAGACAACAATATATGGACAGGGTCAGTCTTATATCAGTAAAACAGATACAATTAATGTTAAGATACGGATGTAGACACTGTTCTCAACATGCATTATGGGGAGCTATGCCAAATTTTTAACAAAAAGTAAAATACATATGGGTATGTTCATCTTACATCCTTGTCTCATGTTCCTATATTCTTCTTATACTTTCCTTGTTTAACAAAATCTCTGTAAGAGCATTGTAGAGATTGTTTAAAATGAATGTTTTCCTCCCTCTAGCACACTTTCAGGATGCCATGACTCTTTCCATTATGGAAAAATAAGAAAAAAAAAAAAAAGAAGAGACATGAAGAATAAAGAAGACAAAAATTGTGCAGTCATCCTACATAATATGGTAAATATAGCATAGTTTTTAGTCAGGAAGAGAAAACTGAAATCAAAATGCTTTTTCTACAGCTTGAAACTTACGGAGTATTTAACTAAACGTGTTTCTTTCCTTCAGAACATTTAATTAAAACAAAAATTACTTCCTCCCTCTTGATATTGCCAAGAGGACTCTCACACCATATAATTAAATCTCTGTTTTAAAGTACTTTTCTCAGCAAACACAGGCTTCTAAGTTGAAGGCTCCATAATAGATGCTATTAACTCTACATATAAATAAAAAATATGACTTGTAAAGCATTATATTTGCTGAATGAATTTGCCTTTTTCCAAAGTCATCTTCTTATTAATGACTCATGAGTTTCTTTTCTATTATTTAAAAATAGTGCAATTATGGACTATTCTGGAATAATTTGATGTATCTTATGTTCATATCCAAACCTATTAATTAAAAGAAGCATAAGTATTTATAAGGTGCTGTATGCTTCCATTATTCAAGCTAATCCTTTTAATCCTATTTAAATTGGAAGATAGAAGTTAATCCAAATAACATCTCTCTACAAACAAATATTAATAAACCTCTCTTAGTCTCCCTTGTCACCTGCCCTGGAAATGATGAGTGACTTGTCTAATTTTCTCTAGATAGTAAACAATGGAGATGAAAAGCAAAGAATGCAAAACTGCCATTGCATCTAAGGCCACAATACCAAAATGTGGAGTAGAAACAGTGTATAGCATTCTTCTGTATGAAGTCTCCTTAAAAACTAAGCTTTAAAAGGGTCAAAAAAGGAAAAAAAATAATAAACTAGAAAAAATCTTCTAAAGATAATGTGATGGTAGGAGTAGTGCAGTGCTGTAACATAAATGTAAAACATACTGAAAAATGTAGCAAATGCTGGGCTTAGTGAGCTTTTGAGCTAGCAGTGAGGGCTCTGTTCAATCATTTTAATAACTAATTGAAAACATTCTTTATACAGTGAAATTTTTAAAAGCAAGCAATTTATGAAGAGAGAAAAAATTGTAACAAAATACTCAAATAAATCAATAAATAAATAAATGGCTTCATGCTAAATACCTGTGTCTGGATACCATCCCTCCTAAAAGCTAAAAATGCAGTAAACATTTCAAAGTGTATTGTTAAAATGCAGCAAAATTCTGTAAAGACAAAGATGTACAGAAATTAACAGAATAGAGAATATATATCAGACACTGCTTAAAACCAGTAACAAGAAGATTTGAAAAACCCTTAAAAATCTTCCTTTTGTCAGGTTTTGTTTCCTAAACTTATAAGTTTAGTAATTTTTCTGGAAGTCCTTTTCTAAACATAGTGAAATGCTAAACTCTGTGAAACTCATTTTCATAATGAGCAGTCTTTCACTTAGTATGATTCTTATGTGATATATGCATACATAATGTCATAATGGAAGGGTTTCAGAATGAGTTCATGGAACTAATTCTACTGTCAGATTTTGAAAAAGAGGTTATTCTATAAAAGTAATTTTACAGTATTAATAGAAGATTGTGACTTCTGCAGAAGCAGAGCACCAGGCAAGAGATACTCTTTTTTCTGATTAACACCATATCTTCCTACCATGGGCTTCTGGGCTTGAGCCTACCTTCTGGAAATAATTCTGCAGCATTAAAAGGCATACAATAAACCTGCAGGTAGTTTGACAGGATAGCAGAGAAGATGATTTGTGTGGTGTGTGAGGCATGACAGTAGTGAACGCCAGGGACCAGGTTATCCGGCTGTGTGCTTGAGCTGGACACTTGAACATCATACTGCACAGCCAGAGGTGAAATAGAGAACATTTGCTTCCGTTTTCCACCCACCGTTTGTAACCAGTGTTACAAATGTGTATTGTAACACAGTTCTTCCAATTAAAAGCTTTTGAGCTTAGACAGCTCCAAGCATGATTTTAAGCTGAGAAACTGTGGTCATTGAACATTGAAGCCTGCTTCCAAGTCTCCTCTACCCAAATAAACTAGAAGCTAGAAGCAACTTAACAGCTACTGGATGCAAATTTTAAGGAGATTTGATTTTTCATGCCTTATCTTGATATTAGAAGCCAGTCTTTCATTTCTTCTACATTCAGGTATAGAACAATAGGTTGGGACAAGCTAGATTTGTTGGTTTTTAGCAGGCAGGTGGCTTGCCCATGATTTCCACTCTAACAGTGATGGGTGCCCTAGGCAAGGAAAATTTCACATGATTTTGAACAGTGAAGCTTTCTGTCAGCACCGAGTTCTTATCTTCCGAAGCCTACAAATGTGTGTAGGTTTGCCAGTTTACATAAAGACAGGTTTCATTTTTTTTAATTACTCTTTTGGAGGCAGGAGAAAGGAAGTCATATTCACAAGTGCTAAAATGATCATACTGACGCAAGTCAGCGTGCTGCTGCTAGTCTGCCTAGCCTCAGCCTCCAGTCAGTGGTGACAGACAGGTTATTCTAGAAAATGAATTAAAATATAAGCTCCTGCACTATTTCTGCTCAAGCAAGTGATCTCTCCCTATTTATACTAGAGGAAGCCTGGAGACCTTGTCCTTTCTAGGCTGAGGTTAGCCTTTGGGAATAGTCAGAGCGGCGAGGATCAAAACCAGTTATGTCAATTTAGCTTTTCCCTAAACATGTTATACTACAAAATATACTACAGAATAATCCAACTGCAAAGCAATGGAAGAGTGCTTGGCATAAACTACCATAGTACAAAGCATATAGATTAAATCAGTTCAAGAGATGGATTAATGACTGAGGCCACTGCATTTGAAAAAAGATCCTGTGTATATCAGTGTTTTTTCAAGAAAAGGTCAACTAGAGAAATTTTGAAAGAACCATATTTTTTCCATTTCATTAATTAGATTTCTGTGTCTTGTCACTTACTGCCACTGCTCATCTTAATTAATCACTACAAACACATGATGTACAACTGAATTTGAAGATACAGTGACTATTGAGGATACTAAATTGCAGACAACACACATAGCTTCTGATCAATCATATCTTAATTTTCAAAGTCTGCCAAGAGATGCCAACCCTTAATGTTTATTTGTGCCATGGTGATAAGAAGTGTTCTTAATGGTAGTTCCCTTGTGTTTTGTTTTCTCTCTCCAGGGCCTCATTGTAAATAAGAGGCTCAGTTTTCACGTGTTTTTATGATGAAGCATTGTAGCTAAATGAATGCCATGGGACACCTCTTAAACAAGTAGGCTACAGAAGAGCAAACCTGTTAAAAGAATATATTTCCTCTTCATATAGAAAAACAAGTCCTGTGCAATGAATGCTTCTACTGACACTTTATGCACTTAAAGTGTAGTTTAAAGAAGTGTTGCTTGTTAAGGGAAATTACCTAACAAAATTCTTATACTTCAAGCAGCATTACACCATAGCATACACTGGAACCTTTAATAATACACGCTAATTACAGATTTATATATATTTTAAAAGAAATGCTTTTTTGTCCACTTTAGAAGGCCTTCAAATATGCTTCAACTGTATGATTAGTAAGGATCTATGGAGTAGTCTGTACAAGAGCAGTGTGTACACAGCTGGTCATGCATGCATATAGAGCCATGGAGTTGTCACTTTAAAATAGCTTTGCTATGGCCCCGCCTTGCACTTTATCTACAAAAATGTTTACACCTTGAAAATAATCAGGGTCAGAGGCATCCTGCAAAATTTAGAATTTGCAATGACAGTATGAGTGTCAGGGATGGGAGAAGGCCTCTAGAGCTCCTGAACTCTTCAAGGCTGTAGGAGACCCTCAGAGGCCAGGAGCAGTTGGACTTGTTTTGGGGCTAAGCATTGGGGGCTGGACTAGAGGCTGCCTGCAGCAACACCTGCAGCTCACTGAGGTGTCTAAGTCCATCATGCATTGATTTAATGTGTTTTGGATCTGGACTCCAAAATCTCAGCAGTCAGTACAATAGGAAATGAAAAACCACATATAGTATATCAGGGAAGATAGTCCCAAATGTTTAAAAATATGTATATGCAGTTTTCAGAAGTATAAATCTGTTATATCTAAGTAAAAATTTTTCAATCCTTATTCACAATTAAATTGTCTTTTTAGAATAGTTAATATTTAATTTTTAGCTTTAATTTAAATTTAATTTTAACTATTAACTAGTTAATACTTATTTTTTCTGTTTTTACATTCCATCCACATCACTGACAATCTGTTATTTTTTGCTTTGCCAATGAATGAAAGTGCAAAACATCCCTGCAGTATGAGTAGCTTGGTAATTATCCTCTTGCCATACAGCTCCCAACTGGTTGTCACATTGCAGAAGTTATATTTAAAGAAACCATATTTTATTAAGTATTGCCAGAAGACAAAAGAACTGAAAATAGCAGAAAAGAAAAATAGTCACCAAGATATTTACTGCTGAGGAATGTGTGCTGTATTTTTCACTGTTCGCTGTATTTATTGAAAAATCAATGGCAGGTCTCCTCCAGTGTGACTGTTTTGTGACAGACTTTTATTATAGGCTAACATTCCATTTCACCAGTTCATTTGTGTAAAACTTTTTGCTGGAGTGGCAAATATTGATAAGATTTCAGACTGAAAAGCAAAAAAGAGCACTTTTTTCAAAACAGAAGGAACATTAAGTGCAGTTCCTTAAAAGGGTGGAAACAATGTGTGAAAGATGATTTCTAGTAATAAATAAACAAGTGTTTCGTTGTTTTTCAAGGTAGAAACAAATCTTTTATTCACAACTGGTAGATTTTTTTAGCACACACACATATGCACACATGCTAAAAAACATATAATCTACACACTCCATATTTAAATTTATTTATGCCTTCAGTTGGAAATGTTTTTAGCGTTGGAATTCTAATGTTGGGGAAAGATTTTAAAGTTTTTTAGTAGTTTCTTTTCATCTGGGGTGGCTGTACATTTTTGAGCTTTTTCATCACAGAAAGAATGTTGAAATGCAATGGAGTAACTCACGTATGTGTTCAGTCTGAACTGTGATTGAGTCACCCAGCTTTCTCACTTAGCAGGAAATTGTTGATATTACATCAGCCTTTGTTGATGTTAGCACTTACAGAATCAGTAAGGAACAAAATGTGGACATGGAAGTGACTCACTTTATGTCTGTGGCTCTTGTAGGTGTATTCGGGAGTTCCGCGCAGCTTATTGAACTGTCTTTATTATTCAACATTTAGCTGCATTTCTGACTTACACTGAGCTTTCAAACTGGTATCCTCCTGACAGTTTCAAAGTGGTTTTGACTGTGTTCAACTCCTTTCTCTGTAGGGGTTTAATCTCATAAAGATTTCAGCCACACAAGTACTGGTGTCAGGGGTATAATGATCACTTTGAAGTTTGTTTGCTTTGCAGTGCATTTAAACACTTTAAGTGTTCCAGAAATAGGATTAGATGCCCCAGTGAATTCATTTCATTTACCCCCAGCAGTGGTTTTCCAATACTATATGGTGTTTACATGGTATCAATTTAGTGGCATGCTGGTCTCCAAGATTCATCCTCTCCCCCACCAATTTTCTACCTCTTGATCCTATTTGAAAATTTCTGTGATATGGGGCAAATAATACAGACAAAAGAAATATTTAGATTCTGGTATTTTGTCAAGGTTTTTTTTTGTCACTACCAAAGCTTTTTGATACCCTAAGCAAAGGAGCTTGACGTGAATTTAGTGAGGCAAACCAATCAGAAGGATAGCCCTACTTTTTTTCTCCATGTATTCCTCTCAGATTCTGAATGTTTTCATTGCTTTTTTCCATAGAGTGAGATTCTGTGCTTTTCTCAAGTCTTATCGTTTGACACTCATTTTGGAAGTATTTGCTACTGCAGTGTCTGTCCCAGTTTTCCTACTCTTCTCACTCTAAGTCCTCAGTGAGAACTAGTTGATGTGTCTCCACACTTCTTTAACTGCATTAAACTTCATTTTCTGGGACAGAGACCTTTTATGCTTTTTAATGACTGATCAGAAAATGAAACTTACCTGAGATTTTTTTTTTTACTTTTATTGATTTGAAATGGCAATTTAGCATACTCCCTAGTGTTCATAAAGAATAAAAGTAATGGGGAGAAAAAGTCTATTATCAGGTAGAAAGCGTTGGGGGTTTTTTCTGCAGCATTTAATCTCTAATTATTTTTTCCATAATAAGACATTCTATGCTGCTGCAGAATGAGCTAAATGGTTTATATTTGGGGCAATAAAGGTTTTTCACTCCTATTACCAAAGGGAAATATTAGGGAGGCCTTTGACTGTCCATGCTATATGAGCAAACACCACTTAAGCCAGACTGTGCTTTCTAAACAAGTATTTAATCTCCTCATTAAAGATATATGAAACTAGAAATCAATGAGCACTGGTGGCTAGAGCTTTATAGCGGAACTAATGGCTACACCTTGTCTAACATAAGAAACTTCACTTGTGGTTTACAGCTGCTACATACAGAGAAACATGAACCTGAAAGGAAAGGCTTTCCGTTATGCTAATAGAGTTCTAGATAATCAGGTCACATAAATGTGTGACAAAAATCTTGCATTTTCACTTTACATTTCATTCCCTGAAAAGACACTGCAAGCTCTTACTATAAGGTTTAGATAAAACCAATAAAAATGCTGCTCCTTGAATAAAATACTTAATTCAGCTTGTTATAAATCTTCCTACAGCAGAAACAAAGTGCTGAGGATTGGAAACACTGTGAACTGGAGAGTACATGACAAGATTTAAGTGAATATATGCAGTGATAATAATTTTGTTTTCAAAATCAACAATAGGCAAAAAAATTAACCCCATGAACAGAAAAGAACACATCACTGATACACGATCTCTGATTCTATATCTTCTTTGCATCTAAATGATTTGCAAGAGAAATAATGCAAATTTTTTCACACACTTGAAAATGCCTGAAATAATGAAAGAAGATACCATAGTGTACAAGAGTACTGTGGGATGCATTGCCTGTATTTTGTGGATGTGGCATGAGGATGTATGGCATTCACAAAGCAAAGCCTTTTTGTACCACTGGTGCAGAATTTTGGGGTGTTCCATCACAAGGAATCTCACTTGTTTCACAGGAAAACAGTTTTTCCTGAACAAAGAGGTTTTTTTAATTTGAATATTGCCTGACCTAAGCTAAGGTGGGATAGTTAAGAAAGAAATAAGTGATACAATTCTCTCCCTGTACCTTGTACATTTACAATTTTAGAATTAGCTATTTGAGGTCAAGTGATGCCATTTTACCTGGATGTGTAATGTCAACGCCTATGGACAAAACTTGAGATGTAAAGGTTGTAGATTTGCATAAAATTTTAGCAACTTTGCAGAACTTCAATTACAGATCAGGGGACAGGATGAATTCCTGATTTTATTTAAGTTGGGCCAGAACAGCACTGCTGGAATGGTAATCACAAGCATCAGAGATTACATGGTTTGTTGTTACTAAACAACATCAAAAACTGACTAAAAGTCATCAGTTTGGGAAATACATTATAGAGCATTATCACAGATTTGTACCTATTTTTAAATGGCTTCCTTGATATTTTTGGATACTATCAGCATAATAAAGGTAAATGGAGAATAGGAAAGGTTTAGTTACTGCTTTCTAGTGATAGTAGGTAAAACAATCCTGCAGGAAGCATGTATTGGTCACTTAGTGCCAGAAATAGCTCAAGTTAAATTTTAATTCTTGAAAAGTATTGCCACCCTAAGCTCTTTTAGTAAAAGTCTCAAGAGGTGACACTGGCCAGTACAGAATAATGCAAGATGATGTGCACCAAGGCCAAGCACAAGTACAGGGCATTCATTGATACCCCAGCTGATGCACAGATTGATTGTATAGGTGGAAAGAAATTATAAATTTCAGAGGAAGAAACTCCATTTTTATGCATAAGTATAAAAACAAATTCAAAGGAAGAGATAAGAATTTTGATTTAGACATGCTAAGAAGATTGTAAAGAAGGCTACAGCAAGAAAACAACAGGGAAACAGAAAATAATTAATTTGGATAGAACATAAGGAGAACAACACAGTATTATAGCTGTTAGCAGAGATGTTATGCCAATTAAAAAAAAAAACAACAAAACAAACAAGGCAAAAGAAGGGATAGGGAGAAAAATTCCAGTCTAAAATGAAGTTTTATAGTACTTTGAAAAAATTGAGTATGTCAAATGATGTCTTTATTTAAAGTCGTTTCTGACTTAAGGTCTGTAGCATTAATTTCATATCATAACAATATATAAGATTTTGATATATGTGCTGGAATAAATGAATCAATACGATTGAATAATAATGTATAATAATAATTAATAATTATTAATAATAATTAGCTCTTTCTTTTTAAAAATTCCTTTTATGCTTCTGAATTCTGAACACAGAGCCCATCTTCAAAATTTTAAATATTTTGACTTTTCCTTGAAATTTGGTCTTTTACAGCTCATGTTCAACCATTTAACTTCTGAAAACCTGCTCTAGGGAGAGACTTTACAGATTACACTTCAAATAAGTGCAAATATGATATTTGCAGTATTCAGGCAATGTAGAAGCTTGTGGCTCTCTCATAAGCAGTCACTACAAGATGGAGCAGTGATGCAAAGGAATGGACAAAAATTTTAATTTTGGGACTATTGGTTATCCGAAGCAGTGCTTGTATATCTTATATTTTATTTGAAAAGACTGTGAAATTATGTTACAATTTCAGAGATCTGCAGACTTTCTGGTGTAAAGTACTATTGTATAATGCTGCCCATTTTTGTCAAAGGGGAGGTGAAGTACAAGGTTTCCTAATGTTATTTCTGATACTATGACTATTTTGGAACAATTTGCCATCACTCATAAAGGAAACTTAGATTTCATATTAAATTTAAATGTCCCATACTGCTCCAGAGCTCAATGGTTCAAATGGACTTTAAATGTCTAAAATTCTGAACTAGTGATTGTACCTGCTGGCACAATTCAGTGTTATACAAGCATGTGTAGAGGTATGCTTTTACACAAACAGAATTTTGGGTGTAATCAGTATTGCAGAATTTATGCCAATTAGTTCTTCACTGTTCATAGAATCAGAACTGATAAAGAGGATTTGCTACTTTGATTTTTGGATTTTACCAGTAGGGAGAACCAACCAGACTGAGCCTGTAGAAAATCAGTGGGACTTGGAAAGGGACCTAGCCTAGTTCTAGTCAACCTCCTTTGTCAGACTGTGCTGCTTTTTGGGCACAGGATCCTCTCCTGACCTGATCTGAACTCACAAAAAATCCAGAGAACTAGAAAATTTTCCATACACCTGAATTCTCACTTTACACACATTGTTACTGGTTGCATTGACACATGTCATAAATGCATAGCCTGTTGACTAGCTTTACATGTCATTTGTTTCATCATCATTTGTTAAATGGTACCGGTGTATGGCTAATTTGCAAAGCTTATGAAATTAAGTGGAGATCAGGTGAAGTGACTAACAGTCCCTTTGCTTATCCTGGGCTTCTCACTTGTGAGAGCTTGTGCAGCTTAATTTGAACCCTTTTATACATATACACTCTAAAAGTGTGTTTCCAGTTTTACAAAGCAAATCTGAAGATCTAAAAAGGCTTCTACACTGTCACAGTATGGTCACTATTTTAAGACTCGTAAGTGGTTAATAAATACTGCTGTTGATGTTTGTTCCAAATATTTGGCAAATCTTTGATAACTATGAATTTATGGTCTCATTTGGAAATGCCTCAATGCCAGATTTGTAAAAATAGCCTATTCGAAGAAGGTATTTCAAAGTTTGTTTTATCATTAAGTATTAGCAGTTCAAGTTCTACAAATAATAAAATAATTTTTTACAGCTAATATCAAGCAAAGCCTCTAGAATAATTCTTGCTGAACAAAAGCTAGGCACTTTAATATGTCTTAATGCAACATGGGAAATATTTAGGTCATATTATAAAAAAGCCCAAAAGTCCGGTCCTTTTAGGGTCCCCTCATAATAGGTCAGGATCATTTTTCAAAAGGAGAGTGTGTCTTTCTTTAAAGTAATATTTTTAACATTAAAAAAAAAAAAAAAAAAAAAAGCCTGGAGCTTTCAAACCACGTATCAACATAGATCCACAGGTTTTCTGCACATGTCTAGGATAAAGAGGTCTGATTCCAGAGGTGAGACTGGATTATTTTAAAGTTGCACTTTTTTCTTGACCCTTGGCATTTCATTTCAGCTCCCATGCATCATGTGTCCTTAATCCAAGTCTCTCTAGAAATAGTATAATTTGCCTCAATTGCATAATTTGCTCAATTTGGTTTTTTAATGCAAATGAAGTCAGCTGAGGCTTCCACCCTGTTTGAATCACTTCTGCTATCTTCCATGACCATTGATTAATTCATATCTACAACTGCATGAGTATTTTTTTCTCAGTTACTGAGCCTAAAGTCATTATGTCATTTCTCCATTTAAATTTAGATATAGTTGGAATGGAGATATCTGGAGCGGCATTAAAATGAGAATAAAAAGGTTTTTCTGTATCATATACCCAGCTAATTTAGACAGAATGGATAAGTCTTTTGAGGCTATTAGAATTATTGGTTTCTTTTGGATGCACATTTAATTTGGGAGGAATATGCTTTCTATTTTTCTATCTCACTAGTTAAGTGACTAACCTAGGAGCTCTGTGTTGGTCTTACTGTCTCTCTATCAACTGTGTTATACCACTAGATCTGGCTTGAACTAAGACATAACAGGGAAATAGAAGACAAAAAAAAAAAGCCAAGAAACACCTATGGGGCTCATCTATGAACTCGTTACAAAGCTGAGATTGCTTTCCACAAGACAGGAAAGAAGGAGAGCATGGAGATAAAGTTGCTGTACCTTTGTAGGGATGAACAAAGGATTTTAAGTTCCTGGGCTGTTATAAATGATCAACTAGCCAATTGGACAGAAAAATAATAAGTTTTATTTTTCCATTTTAAATCTATCTGGGACAGCCACAGGGAACAACATTTGAATGTTGGGTGAAACAGCTGACCGACAGCAGGGTTGCTATTTCGCACTGTTCCACGATTTGCTGGGGTTTGAGTCTGAGTTCTTATACTGTATTTTGTGCCTCCCGGCAGCAGAGGTATTGTGTTTTTTAAATTCAAACCCAGTCTTTTCACTTGATGATGAACTCTGAACAGATTTCCTGGTGCTGGGCCGAGTCTGAAAGGACCTTCCAGGAATCCTCCTTTGGGATGATGATGTCGTCAAATGCAGAGTCCACCCTCGGAATGGGTGTCGATGTGTTGATGGTGGGTTGATGGTGGCTTGATGGTGGGTTGATGGTGGGTTGATGGTCTGGGTGCCCAAGATCTGATTAGCTCAAGGAGCTACATCCTGGCAAGCCACCCTCCTTTCTGGTGTAAATTGAGATGTTAGATTGTATACAAAGCATGTCCTGGTATTTGGTGAACGCCCCTCCCAGTCCGGGAATCAAGGTTACTTTTTATACTCACAGGGTTATAGAAAATATACATTCTATCATCTGCTATAACTTCCTTCTATGTTTTAATTGCACGAATTTATAATCACATCTATTACATGGGCTAATATTCTTAACATTACTAAGATTCCTCTTTATTCAAAACCAGACATGCTATGGATCATGCTTTTGACAGAAAATGCAAAAAGAGCTTGGAATTTTTCTTAGCAAAAGAATCCAACATTTATGAAAAAGAAAAATCCATAGCTTTTTCTGCAGCCGCTTCTGAATCTTGGATGTTCAGGGAAGTAAATCCAGACTTCTCTACTCCACAGAATTACATCCAAAGTCATGAATCAGAGTCAACAAAACTTTCTGCTAGTTTTCCAAGTACATCACAGTACAAAAGTGCATACATTGATAAATATTTTCCATTAGTCACATTGAAAGCAAAGAAATTGAATGCATTTATACAAGTATTAGCTTCTAGGTTTATTCTATTCTACGTATAATCTGTATAAATTCAGATTGAACAGTTTTGGATTTTGTTCTATTGTCCAAAGAGAGTGAAAGGTCAGAATGACACACTGAAAGAATGGTTTTTCATTTAAGAATTAAATTGTTAAATACTTTATGATTTTACTATGCTAATATTTAGTCTTTGTTGTGGTGTGTGGATGAGGTCTTTGAATTTGTATTTGTATTTTGTTTACTCGTCTGTACTTGGTTTGTTCCTTCCAAAATACCCTAGCCCTGTATCCCTGATCACACCTGGTATCACCCTGTCCTGGACCCACCCCTTACCTTCCCCGATTGGCCCAGAGTGTGCTCCGCGCAGCTGCGACCTGGTAAGAGGAGGGCACAGGGCCCTGTTCTGGCTCTCTGGCACGTGCTCTGGCAAGTGCAGCTCCTGGCACATGGAGCTGGACTGAAATAAACACCTTTTCCAACCCAAGCCAGAGCCCACTCCTTCTTCCAGCCTTATCCACGCTCAGCCCGCAGATTTGGAGGACCCACGAACTGTTTCGGGTTGGTCTGGGGAACTGCTTTGGCTGGTAAGCACCCCCACGGAGATACCAACCCTCAAGTCTTCATTGTGAAACCTGATTTATTTAATTTATTTTCAATGTGAGTGATACAAGATTCCACTTTTTACTCTTTTCCGAGTAATTGCTTGATCGAGGTCTTTACTGCTTAGGGTTACATGCCCTCACAAGTAATTTCTCCAGATTAGGACTGACAGCGCAATCATGTGCACTGCAAACATCTCCCTAAGATCTCACAGACACTGCAAGGCTGGGTGTTTGACCAATGAACAGAACAGAGGATACATAGATGCTTTCAACAGAGGTAGCTGTTTTAGGTGCAACAGCTGTCCTAACTGCCCTCACTGCCAGCTGAAAGGTATTCCAAAATGAGAAATAAACATTTTTTTCCTCATACTATAATATTGCTCTTGTTGCTACTGTTTGCTTCAATATTACACGAAATACGCAAATGTAATTAGCTTTAGTGTTTGTGTCTGAGAGTACAAGTGAAATATTTTGGAACGTGAAAGATGTAAATGTAAAAAATGCAATGGAAAAAGAAAGCCTAGTATTGGTGGATAAAAGGCAAGTATTAATTTACATAATTTCTTAAGAAATTTTTATTTTTAAATTAAATATTCTTCATGCGTATTTTCACACACACACACATGCAAAAACCACAGTCATACTGATGTTCCTGTCCTTAGTAATGAATAGGCAGTCAATGGCAAAAACCACTGCAAGAAAATAAAATATTCTTTGACATGACATGGATTTCTCCCAGTGAAGGATTATCTTTTACTTTATTTCTTAACAAATTGATTTAGCCCATATAATTTCATTGATGCTGATATTATAATTTTATTTCTGAAATTTAAACTGTGTGGCAAGAAACCCTAGAGATTTTGTTTTCCCAGGGTGTAAGTATTCTGGTCACAATATTTACCATAAGTGAAATTCTTTCTGTTTATACAGAAATTTCTGGTCAAAAAAAAGGGCATTTTTATGTAGAAATAAAATGGTTATATATGAAGAAAATGCCATTTACATGTGACCATTATGAATTTAATAGTACATAGCCAACTGACTGCACATGCGACTTAAACAAAATTTTACTGAGTTTAACATAAAATGTCTTATTGTAGTGAAAACTTTGAGTAGAATACTGCTAAGCACAGTGAAATTTTCCCCTCACAGCTTGTAAATTTATACAGGACATGATTGTGTACCCAAGAGAAAATCAAATAGTTTAGGGCGATGTGCATAAAAGAAAAAGCAATTTGATGACACTAAATACTGAAGATTTTGCTCTACATGACTGATGAAAATCACTGTTTTATGCCTTTGCAAACAAGTTGCTATTGACTAGAAAAAGAGAAGAAAGAAAAGAGAGGAATACTTTTCCAATTTCAATACAAAAGGGATATCAAAAGGTAAGCAAAGCTTACCAATTATACAATCTGTTCCAATTATCTCTCTCTCTCTCTATCTATCTATCCTGGACAGGAGGATTTTAGAGCATTTTTACCCCCAAATATTGACTTAATCAAATTTTATTAAATGACCTCTGGCACAACACATATTTTCCTTGGAATCAACCTACAGACTGCAGTAGACATTTGCAGGATGTCAGCATTTTTTCAAGCTATACGACTCAACTGTAAAACTTGGGAAATAATTAAAGACAAAAGAATTTGAAGTAGTACCATTCCTACTCTAGTACAGTTACCATATGTTTGGGCATCACACATTAATTTTGCCTGCATTTTTTAGCACTGTAATTTCATCTGTAATTTTTGTGATTCAACATTAAAACATTTCAGTGTACTGGGTGCTTTAACTTAGGCTTAGACATGATTTAATACCCTCCACATCCCACAACACATTCTCATTTCCAGGCTTACTCCACAGAAAACTTTCTGCAAATAAATCAATTTTCTTTCCTCCATCCATGTCTCCTGGATTTATCTCTATCTTTGTCCTACTTTTACACAATTTTCCATGATGAGTCAGTCTCTTCTTTGATTTATTAGAAATACTGAAATTAAGACCATAAAATGAAATGAGAATCATATAGAAGAACAAAGTCAAGAGTTTTACTGGTCATAGAAGAAAGGGTTTGTTTGACACATACTTGATTTTTAGAAACTAGAAACTCTCAGCTTCTGATTTTACCTGAGATTTTTTGTCCAACATGAGGCTAATAGTGTGCATCAATCCACTGTGTATATTTGCTATGCATTAGACACATGAAATTAGCCTGTGTGAACACTCTTGTGTAATCCATTATAGCTCTCAATTAGCGTAAGAAATATCACTCTGGAAGCTGGCCAACTTTTTTTACGAATAAAAGGTTACACGATGTTCATCAACCAAAAATGCTGATACTTTGGAAATAGTTTTTAATCTGTCACCTGAAAATATAGACAAGAGAAGCCCACCTGAAATAGATGCAGAATGTCTTTACACTGGTATTGAACATTCTTTGTTCAGTCTTGAACTGCAGGTGTACTGAGATTTACAAAATAGTTTTGGAAGATAATGTTCTGTATTTCTGACAATATGTATAGGTAATGTCCTGAAAAGAGCAATGTGTAACTACCTTGATGAATAGATAAATATTTTTCTGCCTAGAGAACAATGTGAACTGAATATTTCTTTTGAATCCCAAAGTCATTAGGTGTTGTTAGGTTAAAGTTGCCGTGTGATGGATTGTGATTTTGTTTCTAGTCTCACAGAAACAAGGTACTTATGAGAGGAATAGAAGATGGCAAATGATATTAAACAGCATTACAAGACAATGTGGTGAAATACTGACTAAGAAATATTTGGTCATAGGTAAAACACAGAGGGTATAATTAGAAAAGGATTAAAATACATTAATTAATATGTGCCAGTAAAAGGCCAATATTGCTTTTGTAAAGAGGTATCACACCTTAGACTATCATTAAATGTTTGAAGAAACAAGAAAGCAGTTAAGAATAATAGGACTGTTAAAGTTTTGAAGGTTTTTTTTAAAAAACACCTTTAGGTAAAATCTCTCACTACAAATTTTTGCAGAAAATAAGTTGTCATAAGAAGGAAGGTCATCTTCCAGATTGACAACATACTAAATTTAGGAAGCAGAGACTAGGAATTCATTAGCAGTTCAAAATGAAAAGAGGTTTCCCAAGTTTTCTTCCTGTGTTTAATTTTTTTGTACAAAACTGAGAAAAAGTATGCTAAAAGAAGAGAAATGGATATCTAATTAAGCAAGCCAGACAGTTTTTGATAAATCTTCAATGAACTGCTGAAGAATTTCAAAATAATTGTGTGAAAAACAGTTCACATAAAAATATATAATCTAATTATGGATGAAAGTGATAGAATATAAAATACATGTTCCACCTATAGATGTTCTGGAGTTCTCAGGATATTTCTCAGCTCATGTCAGCTCAATTCATGGTGTAAAAAAGGTAGACAGACTGTTGTAAATTATCTTAGTAGAAATAAACCCCAAATATCATTAGCATAGAGTAATTGGTGTATCCACATTTTGACTACTGTGTGCAGTTCTGCCACAATCTCAGGAATCATAACACAGATGTTTAGTATGTGTTCATAAAATAATCAGAAGTTATTAATAATAACATCAGTTTAAGCACTTCTTAACCCTAGGAAAATTGTTTTTGTTAAACTTCTGACATATCTCCCTGCACTGATGTATGTTTTGTCACATTTTTACAAGTCTTGACAGCTTACAGGATGCACCTTCTAATAAGAGTAAGTCTAACTTTAAACTGCCTGTTTTTCTTAATATATGTTCCTTGAATTTGCAGTGTGACAGAAATTAACTGTGTGTTTAACTATGTTGTTAGTGAATTACAAAAATAAACCCTCTATCACGAGCATATTAAACAAATGTTTTCCTTTAGCTCACAATTTAGGGCCAAAACCCTTTAGTTGTTGCAAATAACCTGATTTTCAAGTTCAACAGTATTAAATAAAAGGAAATGCTGTCTTTCATGCTTTGATTTCTTATCTGAGTTTTCTTGTGCTGTATCTGAACTTGCCTCTCAGTCTGAACATGGTATTTGATGCTTCCTTACATCCTATGTGGTTATCTAATATACCAGCTATTAAAGAGCTTATAGTGGTCTTTCTTAAATTAAAGTATCCATTCCAGAAGAGATGTGATATTTATTTATGGCCTTTTGTTATTAAATTTACAAGCGTTCTCTTTTATTCTTCCTTCAGGATAACAGCTGTGTTTTAGAAGACAATAGTTACATGGAGAAAGGATAAAACTATTACAACTGTGAGTGATAAGAGGAAATTAATACTTCTCTGTTCTAATTACCTGTCAATTCACTTGAAAAACCCTTTCTACTATTTGGGGTTTTGAAACAGAAACAACCATAACTCAATAAGCTGTTAATGGCATTAAAACACTTATTTTCACTCCCCTCTCCCCCCACACCACCTCTCCACAATTTATCTTTCTGTGTAGTATGTAGGACCATTTATAAGAAAAAAAAATCAGGAAACGGATATTACTTACATAAATCTAAATATAGAATCATCTAAACTTTTGCACAACATCTGCCATGCTTCTGAGGACATGCACAGCCATGACTGTTGCTGTCGGGCCTCCCCTGGGGCTCCCAAGACCTGTCATGTCAGCACTCCTTCTGTGTGGAGCTGGCATTTCCTTACAATGATGGTTCAGAAGGAGTCCTCAGGGGACTGAGGTGACCATTTCTAGGGAAATGTGTGTCTTGGGAATAGGAGTAAACTCAGAAGTGCAGCAGATTTAGATTTAAATCAGCTAACATAAACACTGAGTAAATTAAATTAATATTGAATTGCTTCATTCCTAGAGTGCCTCCATGATATTTCTACTTATTTCCTATTTAGTAAACACCTTGCAGCTGGATCACAGTGTGTTCTCATATAATTCCAGTATCCAAACCATGTGCTACTAATAAAACATCTGTAGATGTATCCAATATGGGTCGCCTCTTCATGCCAGTGTAAGATGAATGGAGAAGTTTATGATGAAAGGTTTGTGGTCTGGCAGAGAATGGAGAAGTCTGGATTAGCCACTGAATGCAAGATGTTTTCATAGTGTGTTACTAGGACTGAAACTGCACTCTAGCTATTTATCAGAACTAATCTACTTGGTGCAAGAGGTAAGCTATAGAAAGGGCAGGCTCTTGGGTGAGTGGTACAAGTATTTCCTCCTTTGATCCTGTGCCTTTCATGGTGGATTTAATTCAATAATTATTTGAATTAAAATTCAAATTTTAATTGAATTTTGAATTTGAAAATTGAATTGCTATACCAGTTCAGAATACAGTGGCATGAAGCTGGTCAAATGCATGGGAATTAGAGTTGCCCCGACCCAGCAGTTGGTGCAGATGCATTGCTCTGAATGCCCAATTTCCCACTTGCAAATCATCTCCATGCACGCAAAACTAATCTAGTTCAAAACCAAAGGATCCACACAGCTACAAGGCAAAGGTATTTTATCACAGTTTACAATTAATGTACAGATGAAGAACAAACAGTTCTTTATACATATCATTTACTAGGTGTGTAAGTGCTGCTGTCTTGGTGTGTTAGATGAGTGCAATCTTTGGGGAGGAGAAGTCCATGGGAAATGAAGAGGATGACAACAAAAGGTCCGTAAACAGAGATACTGAATTTCAAAAACTGTTTTGTTTTCCTTGCTGCCAGATGTGTCTTTTTATTTCTTTTTTCCTTCTCCACCCACTCCCCATTCATGTCATTTAACTGCTTGGTGTCTTAGGTAATTTCTGCTGATAGAATCTTGGAGATAAAAGTTATGCAAGAAAACATCTTTGTGGATATATTCGTTGTGGAGAACTAAGATACTGTGTAAGCACTCCGTGCTAACTGAAACCTGATATTATGTCAGGCTTCACTAAGCACACAAGGCTCTGATTTGGTATCATTAATGACTCATTTTCTCTTTTAACTTCTGTTGAAAGCATTCATCCATAACCATAGCTACCACTGAAAAAAGAGAAGCTACTAAGTCAGTAATAATGCACTTTTGCTTAAAAAGCCTTTAAAAGATGGATTGGATTTCACAACTCAGCAGCAAAAAGCTCATACACAAGGAAAGTAAGAAAGGTTATTTTTGAAAGTAATTTCAAAAACAATCAGTTGACAAAGATGCAATGGTCTCTTAGTTCTACCTTGAATACACCTTATCTTTAAATTTTACTTTGGGATAAAGTTTATTTTCAGAGAACAGGAGAGTAAATATTTTTCAGTGCTGAGTCGTGAAGCAAAAATTCTTAAATGGAGCAGAATGAAACAGGCTCAATATAGTGATGGTACCAATTTGTTCTGGTTTAATATGTCTTTTTCTTACACCAAAACTCTCCACTGAATTCAGTAGTGGATTATATGGAAGGTAATTTCTATATTTACAGGTTTTGTTTACACTTTCATTATACCTCTACTGCATTCTCTGATGTGTTGATGCAGTTTTCAATCTTATAGCCACTTTAATCTGCTCCTGCGCTCAGCATATCTGAATGAGTTTGTTGGCATAAGGGAATTTTGAAGGTTATATTGCAGTACATGAATCAACGGAAAATGAAATGCACTTGAGACATGATCAGCCAGTTCTAATTCATTGCAGAAAGTTACAGATACCAAAATGCATTTAATGTAATCTGATATCTTTATTCATACTTAAATTTATGAGCAATTCAGCAGGAGAAGAATGACAAGTTTGTTTTTAAAATAGTAGTCCATATTGAATGCCATTTTAATGTATCTCTGACATATTTACATCTAGCAAGCAGAGAAAAGTAGAATCTTTGAACATAAATTTCTATTTTCACAGGAAAAAGCAGGGGAATACAATCTTTTCATTTCCTGCAATATGATGTGTCATTATAAGGCAGGTCAGCTTAAAGATAAATGTTAAATAAAACCTCTGCATGTGGAGTCCAGTAAACAGATTAGAAGTGTGCTAAGTTGTTCATGTTGTATTTTAAGAGAGATGTGAATAATAGCAGTGTTCTGTAAAAGGCTACTTTGTACCTGTAGAGCAAAGCTGTGCTTCAATCCTGTCTGGCTGAAGGTTCATAGCTCCACATATTAAGAAACAAGAGTCTACAACTGATTTTCTTCCTTAGGAACAGACCGTAGCTGACCATCAGCATAACTCATGAGGTGTGGTATTGTTACACAGTATTATTTTGCTAGCTATGCCTAATCTAAAATCCAAACATGACTAGGGGTGTATCATGTCGTGACATCATGTTTGGGTACCTTCATTGGGAAAAGTAGATTTCTCCTAGATTTGCCCTGTCACAATGGATAAGAGAGATTTATTAAAGCTGAAATTTTGGCTTCTCATCTTCATCTTGTAGTTGATAGCAGTGGGCTTAAAATTTGCACTAAGATTATTTGCAATTCCTTACTTTATTTATGGAACTGAAAAAAATCTACTGATTTTGGCCAAATGTGATCATCTAGGTGAATGCCTGCAAGGAGACATTAAAACTCTTGTCTTTAAATAAAGGAATAGATAGCAAGCAAGTACAGTCTTGTTTTTGATGTGTGATTTAGGGCTTCTAATATTGTGCTGAGTGAAAGTTTTTATAATAAATGGCTAGTCTCTGTATTCCATTTGCAGACATACCAAGGTACACAGAATCCATATGTAGTATAGAACTACATATGGATATTTAAATTATGTGCTTCCAACAATTTAAAATATAAATTACAAGATTGTGAAAATCAGACTTACTTAGTCATATAGGTGAAATATGCAAAACACTGTAATCTGTGTAAACAAGTTGAAGCTATCAGTACTATGGAAAATTGGATATGTTGTCATATTAAAACCTAAATATGGGCCAGAAACACTGAAATGCAAACTAAGATGTGGTGTCCAATTCAAGTAGCATTAAATACTATGGAAAAATTTTGGTCATAAGTTAGCTTTGCTGTATTTCAAAAACTCAGGTGGGGGGTGGGGGCAGTTGAATGGGAAGATTTTGATGACATATTTTTATTCATGTTTTGCTAGATTTTCTATATTTGTATTTTGATTCCTTCATGCATAATTGCATCAATTATATTTAATTTATATATTTAAAATTTATATATATATATATATATATATATATTTAATATTATGAAGATTCTATAAAGTGAAACCTATTGTTTATTTATGCATTAGGTCCTCTTCTTTCTTTAATGTTGTATGTGCAGGCATTTCTATTAGATAAATTTGTTCATTAGGAAGTCAAAGTGTGTGTCATTTATATATCTGTGTTTTGGCCTTTCAGGATGCAGAGAGTGAGGGCAAAGAGGCAGTGTAGGGTTCTGACGTGTTTCTAAGCACCCAGACTAAGTACATAAAAGAAAAGGAAACATAGTATCGCTTAAATAAAGTTTTTCTTCTTTTCTGGTGGAACCCAAACTGGACTCTTAAGAAATGAGTAACTCCACTGATACATTTGACATGGTTAGAAAAGTACAATATTATGAAGGCAGTTTTTTTTTTCTTAATGGCACCTAAAAGAATGCTCATAAACTCCTCTATGTGAGGAAAATAAATCAATAAATATTGCAATTTATTACTGCTTTAAGAAAGAAGAAGGAGCTTACTACAGAAAAAATAGAGAAAATTATTGAGGCATAGCTTGAGAGAGAGGGAGAAAGACTAGTTGAGCAGGAATTTTGTTATTTTCTACTTTTTTTTTTTCCAATTGAAATAGTGTAATCCCTGCTATAGATTTGCCAGTTTGGTTATGTGAAGAAAAGTCTATGGCTTTTAAAGCTTAGAAAAACATCACATCTTTTCTAAAAACACTATTCATGGATTATTATTATTATTCCACCCACAGCCCTTCCAGTATGTATATTTTCTATAAGACTGTATATTCTGCCACAGATAGACTTCTTAGCTTCATTTTTGTAGAATCATAGAATCATATACTAGTTTGATTTGGAAAGGACCTTTAAACATAGGCAAGCAGGGATGTCTTCAACTAGGTCAGCTTGCCCAGAACCTTGATAGGGATAGGGCATCTACCAGCTCTTTGCCCAGGGATATATAAATAAACCCCCAAGTAAACAGCTGAATTAATAAAATCTGTCCACCAGTTTGTAACTTATGATTTCTCCATGGGTTTGTACCAATTCAATGACCAGCAGCATGGGACTGTGCTACAGGTGCTCTAAATCCATGCCCAGTATTATTTCTTGCTACCTCTTAGCTATTAATTGAAATGCCCTAGAAATCAGAATTTCTGCTTAGTTTGCTTTTTTCTATTCTGATGAGAAAACCAAGAGAATGTAAAAGTCTGGTTGACTGGTTGGATAGGCCTTTAGTCTGCTGAAGGGTAAGAGGTAAGATCACAGAGGTCTGTGAGAAATATTGGCTGTGACCTTTCTTTTCTGCTTTTATTTGAGGAAACACAGCAGTCATGGTATCTGTGTCCATTAGCCACATCAGACTCAGCTCCTGTATAATGTAGGGAGAGCCATCAGTGACAGAAATTTCATTATTTCCTGATTCCCCAAAGTCCTGTATTATGGCCACATTTTATGAGATGGAACAATGCATTCAAATATTGTAAGCCACTGTGAGATGATGAAGTGTGAGGGCTGGTTGGCTGGCTTGTTTAGTATTTCACACTTTCCCCCCATTTGGCCAAGGCAGCTTATTGTATTCAGAAGCAGAGTGAGGTCCCTGTCTCAAAGATATTTTGGTCTAATCCTCCATAGGAAAATGCAGAAACAACAGGAAAACAAAAGGCCAAAAAAGGGAGAGTGGTGAGAATATTAAAGTAAGATTATTGACTTAGTGAGGACACACAAGAGTCACAGCAAAAGTCTGTCCTGATAGCAGCGAATTGGTTTAGTTTTTTATGTGTCAGGATATTTTTCATCTATATTTTGGTATAAAATAGCTGTTTGAACTAATTCCATTTGGTGTATTTCCCCAGGAAGAAAAAACAAAACTGTTGTTCTTATATTTTGGACTTTGAAAATGTATTTGAAAGAGAAATTAGTATTTTAAAGAGAAATTAGATTTTAATTTCACATTGATTTTTTTATATTATTTAAATATACAATGGAAAATTCAAATTAGACTTCAAAATCCTGATGAGTACTATAAATGTGCAAAGGTGTGATCCCATTTTAGAGACATATTAAATGACATTTTAAGTTGAAAGAATGGACAAACTGAATAATTTGCTTTCTTTGTCAGATTGTTTCCTGCTTTGACTGGCAGTGTCATAGGCTGCAGACTTAAATTTCATTGCTTTAAAATTCAGCAGTCTAAATCCTAATTATTTTCTTAACTTTCTAGGCTTTTTGTGGGCTTCTATACAACTGTATAGAATTCTCAAATCATAATTTTAATTCATGTGTTCTGTTTCTTGAAAAGTAGTCAGTACTAAACTTGATTAAATTTTCTTTAGTCTATTAAAAAAACTTTAAAGCAGTCAACCAATCTACAAGACACATACAGACAACAGCACTTTTTATTCTGTCTCCAAGCAGTATTACATACATGGATATTTTGTATACTTGAAGATTATTTTCGTTTCCACTCTTAAAATGAACTAATCTCAGATAAACTCTGCTAGGATTTCACCAAGGCACAAAAAGTACCCTTGCTACTTGCCTTCTTTTGGAAATGCTCCTTCTCTCAAAACAGAGAAGTAGGATCAAATGTCATTCTTTTTTCCCCCGAGCAAAGCACTTATTTCCACTGCACTTCCCTTAGATCAGAGGGCTTTACTCCAAGTTGTCAATACTTTGTATATAGTCAGCCCCAAGAGTATTAGGTAGAGTAGCTTTAGGACCATCCTGATGTATTAAAACAATTAACAGTCTCTTACCATCGTAAATTATTTTCTTTATTCTAGTTAGGGAAGTCTCCTGGTATGTTAAAACTTCTAACAGGCATTCCAGATTATTCAGAGCATGATCAAGCCTGGACCTTGGTGACTGTAATCCTAGAGTAAATGTGAAATCTGTCTATCAGTGCCACGACAATGTTTTTGTTAGTATTTTGTTACACTGGACTGATGCATTATATTAGCAAAGACAGAGCAATTGCTTTTAGTCATTCTCAATTATCTTTTGCCTGTTTCAGCTTGCAACTTGAATTTTGATCTCCTAATACAGTGTATTTATCTGACATCTCCAGATAAGTCTACAAAATCAGTTGCCAGTCCTGAAAAACTGCTTCCCATGTGGTTGCAAATATCAATTGCTGATGAACACATAAACTGCTCAGATTTACTCAAATGCATTTCTTGTGAATATTTTTCAATTTGGGAAAAACAGCTAACAACTGTTCTAAAAATGAAAAATTATGTTGTGATGCATACCCAAGGTGTTTTATTAATGTTTGCTGAGATGTATCACATGAAGGGATTAGTGTAACACATTGCACATTATTAAGGCAATTTTTTATTTCTATCAGGTATATGTATTTGTATGCATAGCTTGTTCAGAAGATATATTTTTATGTGCCTGGTAATAAGGCATGTTGAACATATGTAGTTACCACTAAATTCAACCAAGGAAGTCTGCACGGCACAAAGTGGTACAGTAGTGATGTTGATGACCATTTTAAACTCTGTTCAGATTATGTAGAGAGCAGATAAAGCTCTAGAGGCTTTTGTTTATACCAAGACATTTCAATTTTCATCTTCCTGAAAATAAAACCAGTGTAGAAGAATAAGCTACAAAACCTTTTTTATAAATGGTACAGTATGTCTTAGATCTTTGGGAAGATCTAAATGCTCTTGGGGTGTACCAACCCAAACCCGTATTGTTGTAGATGATGATTACTTAGTTTGGGAAATGACTCCTCTGGTTTGGTTATGAGACAGCAGCAGCAGATGGTAGAGACTGAGATCAAAGAAGTCTTGGTCTGTACAGAGTAGAGCAGCTGCAAATTCCTGAACATTGACACTGGTTGTGAAAACTGGCATCACCTTTCTCCCAAATTGCTGAGATTGCCATCAAACATGGAGAGCCAGTTGCTATCAAAGCCAGACTATCAACAATAATTTAGCTTGTGGCAGAAGTAATTCAGCTCGTTTTTGAAGAAATGTACAGATTTAGAAGGTGCTATTTGTTCCTTATGCCAAGAAAGAGGAAAGGTAAATCTGGTGCAGGTGTCATTTAATGAGCCAGTCACTTATTCTGTACAGAAGTGTTCTGGTGGGCATCAGCAGAGCACTGGAGGAGCTTTTGTTCCTAAATAAAGTGCTCATAGTGAGGCAAACCTTTTGACATCCAAACAGTAATGATAGGTTTTGGACAAAAGGTAAGGAAAACAAAGTATTTTTTATAAAATACACTGAGTGTAATTATGGTGTAATAAAGGATGGTGCAAAGAAACTCAGACTTCCATGTAGTTATCCAATATTCTCTACTGTTCACTAGTATTAGCAGAGATTAATTTAGAGGATGCTTCCTTAGGTCAAGGTGATAAATGCCCTATAGTTGAACTGTCATTTTTATAAGGTTTTCTCAAGTGTTTATGCTAAAATCAAACAAAGAACACATTTTTGCCAGTGTTTCCTACCTCCTTGATGCTTAGAATTTTTGGCATTTAGTGTAAGAAACTGATTCCCTGTAATAATTAGACAGTATCAAACCTCCACATTTGTTAGAGAATAGGTATCTAACCTTTGCACTCAGTGAAACAATGTTCTCTTCAGGTCATCAAAGCCACTGCATTTAAAGCATTGAAGTATTTGTGTATTGATTAGAATACACCTTAATCAATATTGCTCTCTGTTTATACACCCACTAAAAGTACTTTCTACAATTCCATTTTCACACTGTTTTTTCTTGTTATGGATTTTCCCCCTGCTAGGTTAGTATTTACAAATATTCTTTTTTCTGCATCTATTGAGAATTTAATCTCTCTAAACCTTTTTTATCTCATTTCCAACCTTTTGCCAGAAAACTTTGTGACCATGATATCAATTAACAGTGGTCAATTTTACTGAATAACTTCATTTATTTCAATTGAGAATACTTATCTGTTGTGGCTTTCAACAGATATTTTGTCTCTGCTCATATACACTCTCTCCTGCATAGAGAATTAAGATCAGTTAAGCAAAAATAGCTCTGTATCTTCAGCACAGAATAATCTCTTATGCAATATTGCTATGTCAATGCATCTATAGCTTGGAAAGACAGCACATATGGCCCTTTTTGATCCTTAATCAGTGAATGTCAGCAAGCTGAGAAAATCTTGTCATCTGCCCAAGATCTTGGGGGAGTATTTATGCCTAGTATATCCTGGCCTGATAATTCTTCAGGGAGGACAGTTTCTGCTCATTCTGGTTTCCTAAGACAAATGCAATGGGCATTTAAAACTATTATGTTATTTTATAGTTGCTCTGTGAAATGCAAAAATGTAATTTATCACTGTTTGTATTCTAATTCTCTTCAAACTAATAAAAATGTAGTGACATTAGCGTAATATAAACAGTGCATTGCAAACAACTGCAAAATACACAAGTGATCACTAAAGTTTCAGTTTCTAGTTTGGATTATTATTTTCAAAATATTTTGGTTGCTTTACTAGCTTTCAGAAGGTGGATTAATGAGACTTAAGTTTGGTGGTTCACTAAGCTGGGGAAGATAAAATAGGTTTCTGTTGATCAGACTAGGGATCTCAATTTTCCTACATGAAATACACTTAAATGGGATGATCTGACGAAAATTGATTAAGCTCTTTTAGCTCACTCTGACTGAGAGTGAGCTTCAGCAATTGCTCCTGTTTTCTGCTGCAAAATTTTCTTGAGTTTAAATGAATAATCCTCTCCTGTGTATAATTTTACTATATCTTACATAATTGTCTGATTCTAGATGAACTTTCTTTTTTAATGCTTGATTCTTACTGATTCTTTATCCTGTGAGCCCACTGCATATTAGGATGTTGAAAATATTGTTTAGAATAGTTGCATTCTGTATAAAATATTGGAAAGGGAACTTCAGTTTCCCAATTTTTCTATATTAGCTACAGGATATTGAATTATTATAATTTTCATAGGTTGCTTTATTAGTTGAATGTTAGCAATATGTTCTTCTCTATAACCAAACAATGAATTGCATAAAAGGAATTGAGGTGAGCCATGATTCTGACCCCTGGCATCTGATAAAGTTTGTTAACAGTGCACCAGCACTGAAGTGATGAATTTCTCCTAAAAATCTGGTACAGACCCACAAGAATTGAAGGCACTCATACATTTTGTCAAGGAGCAAGGCTTTTATGAGTACAGCTTGAGCACAGCTGTGTCTTTTCCAATATGTGGCCAAAAGACAAAATGCAACATGAGATTTTTATACATTCCAAGGCCCATCTGCCATGAAAACCCACTTATCTTTGTGGCTACAAGTTTGTTATTGATCCAAAATGGTAAAGAAAAAAAAAAAAAAGAGAGAAAAATGAGAAAGAAGAAACAGCACAAGAAAAAAGACAACAAAGGGGGAAAAATGCAGGGAAGAAAAAAAACTACAAATCCATTCTTTTGTTGTTCTTCCAGCTGCATCTGTGAGCAATTGTCACAGTTACTAGTCAAACTGTATTTGACTTGTTGCCAACATGAATTTTCCAAAACCTAAATGTAAATAAACTCTGCAAGTGCTTCCTCATTTGCCAAGCCAATAATTATTTACTTTGTTTGGGCCTAGCATTACTGTCAGTTCAGCTTTGCAGTCTGTAATGTGTTTGCTAATGAAACCATGAGGTCTAAAGCTATGCATTAACCTTGTCACCCTTCAATTTTGAGCTCAATAAAGTTGCACCATGGTTTTGTAAACTAGGGTTGAAGGATAGGCAAATGATTAATTATATTTTCTCTTTTCCTTTATCTAAGTAAATTGTTCATCTTTAAATCTGCCTTGCATTTAAGGTTAACTCACTGGATCTGAAGCACTGGGAAGATGTATCATTTGCAATGGTTGTAATTACCATTTTTACTACATATCTGAAAGTTGGCAAACATGCATGACCATGACTTGGTAAGTCATGAAATATTTTCACAGTGGTAACTCAGAGATGGTAAAAGTATAACAAGTTGATGGGAGACACTCAGCTGGGAGAAAGGTAAGAATATTTCTGTTGTCTTTAAGTGCTACATTTTATCTTGGGTCTGAAGGCTGTGCATGTATTGTGTTTTCTTGTTAGGTTTTTAGGATTTAGGAGTATGAGTTCTTTAATTCTGGAATAGGATATGTAATTTAATGGATGACTATAGCTTATCCTTTTAATAGATGTCACACTAAACACCATTACTTTTACTTAAATAAGTATTACTCCTAATTTTTTCTCTAAATCACTGTGGTATTGTCATGCACTGCTAAAAGTTAAATTCTTAAACTGATTTGAATAGAAACAGACCTGCTACCCCATATAAACAGAGCAGTGAAAAAGAAGACATTCAGGTATCACGTGATGTGTGTTGGGATTTTTTCACTGTGAATTGTGGTTTAAACATTTTTCCATAAGGTGTCCTTCTTGTGGTGTCCAGCACCAGGTTAAGGCTATTTGATATACTGTATACTTGTATACTCCGATGTACAATGTTTTTAACAGCTTTGGTATACTCTGACATCAGCCAGAAGTTAGTGTGCCACTGCAATCTTTGTTGGGTCCCTTTTCCTAGACAGAGTTGCATTTTTTTTCCCTTGAAGTAGTAATAAAATGCTAAGATATTACTGTTGATGTCCACCAATTTTATTTCTTTTGCATAGGTGATCCTAAAAAAATCATCTACCCCCTCAAGTGTTATCTTATCAAATAACTTAGTAATTTAGTTGAAATCTGATTTTTTAGTAAAAATCTCCTTTTGCTGCCTATGTATTCAAATCTTATTCAAGATTAAATGTTATTAATAAAGTCTTATACATAAATGAAGTTCCAACCTCTGATCAGATACATTACACTGAAAAGTACAGTAACTGCTAGTACAAGAACCTCTGATATTTCTTAGGATATTTTTTCCATCAAAAAAATTATTAGAATAAATGTGATTTCAAAATGCTTAGGTTACCATGTGACTAAAATCATGTGGCAAATCAGAACTTAAAATTAATTCCAAAAGGATTTCAACAGCTAAAAAATCCAGTCTTGTTCTAATGGAGCTCTGGAGATATTTAAGGCCAGTGTATTTTGTGGAATCCTCACACAGGTTCTAGTAGACAGAAACTCACTTGGCCTTCTCACTTTGTGTGGACATTTAGAATATACAGAGGGCTAGAGAAAGGTTCTTGGTCACTCAGTCCTCAGCTGCCAGAATAATTTCTTGGTATATGTTTAATGAAAACCTTAAAATATTTATATCCAGAGGACAAGACCAATATTGTAGAAAGCTTTAGTGGGATAGAACCAAAGATCTGATTCTGTGTTTCTAGCTCCACTGCAAGTGGAAATAATATCAAAAAATAATACACAAACAAGTAGTTAATTTCTAACTTGTTTTAAGTCCTAGTGGTTTTTTTCTTGGAATTCCAAACTTTATGTAGCTCTACCCCAAATATCCCTCAGTCCTGTTATATTTGGAAGAAAAATTTTACATACAATCATCTTTTTTTCTTTGATGAAAAAAATAAGGAAATTGTATTTTGAAGATTTAAATTAAAAGAAGGTATTAAGGTGATATTTAATATATGATTAGAAAGTGGAGGACTTGTAATTTTTTTGTATCATAGTCCTGTCTCATGCTTTTACTGTTTCATTTCACGGATTTCTTTTGAAGATGTTTTTGGCTTGTAAGCTGAAGTTTTACACTTGAGTCGTACAAAAAAAATCCTGCTCTGCAACACAAGTGTACACAAATCACTGGCAGAGTCTAAATTGTGGATAATTGGATTGAGCTATGAGCTTAAAGATGAAGGGGACAAAAGCATGTCCCAAAGCTGCATTTGATAGTCATAGAGTCTTATCTGGGGATGTTTTACACCAGGCTTGCAGACTGCATTTGTTCATAGTGATTTGTACAATCTACAATGACATTTTATTTGAGCTGGAGTCATGCAGAGAAACCATAACATGTATTTAGCCCTTTCTTTTTTGGTTTTGATGAGATATCCCAGCAAAATCCTCTGTAGAAGATTGCTCGAAAAACATGGATTTAAAATGTTGAGAAGAATATTGTAATGGATGATGACAAGATGCTGCAATGAGGTGCAATGTTAATATTTTATTTGAGGTAACTCACAGAAAACACATGTTAAGAATCATGTCCTTTTACAGGCTACTGTAAGCAACACTTTGAACTGGCTTCATACATAGGAAAAATATTCTTAATTTAGCATGTATACTTTGCCAAATAAATCTGTAAACTTCTTTAAGGTATTTGATTATTTTTTGAAGCCTTGTTATTTGTAATAAATGTTCCTGGAAAGTAAAGACTGGTTTGTCTTCTTTACCTGTGGTGATAATTTTAAAAGAAATTGCTCTGGAGATTGAGATACTCCTGTTTATAAATTACTGCACTTTAGTGACACAGTACAGAATGTAACATGGAGGAAATTTCTCTATAGGAATATTTCTCAAGGTTATATGTCTCTGACTTTTTTCCTTCTCCTCAATGTTGCTGTCAAAGTTATTACTAAGCTAATTAGTTAATCAAGATAACTTATATAAAGATATATCTTCATGATAATGCAAAGTTGTTCTCATTGAAGTCAGTGGTACAAAATCCCATGAGGCAAAATTTAATTCTCTCTATTAAATACAGTGTATATATAGGTGAATAGACTAATATTTGCATATTTCGTCCTATTCTGTCTAAAAATGTTTCAGATTTTTTATACAAAATATATTTTGAGGAAGTCACAGCAGATGCCATGATTCATAGGAAGTTCTTAGTAGTACATATATTTCCTCAGACTAGTGCAGATTTTATTGCCATTTTAACAGATGATAAAATATACACCTTACAATGGCTCTGTTATTTATTGAATAAAAATATATATTTTGAATGGTTATTTTAAAGAAATCCACAATATGAACTGCATAAAATGACATTAATTTCTGAGTACCTTTCCATGGTTCAGAGCTCACAAATGTCGTAAATTAATGATCTCATAGTGTAAAATTCTCAGATCCCATCATCAAGACTAACCAATGGTGCCTTATGCCAGACCAGAAATTAACACAAATGTGGGCTGTTTTTCATATGACAGCAGTTTTATGTGACAGGAGAAATGTGGAACCAATTTATTTTACTCTCCAGATGGATTTTTGTAGATTACTTTTTAACTGATCAAACCCCACATTACAAATCCAAATGAAAATGCCTATCTGTCTTAAATGGAGCATCAAAGTGTTTCTATTATTGTTCCAACTGTTAATTGTAATTAATCGTATTGAAGAAAGCCAAAACCTAGGCAAGGTCAGCATCTCACTGTGTCAAGAAGTGTGCAAAATATACAGTAAGAAATAACTCCTCTCCGAGGAGTTTATAGACTAGGAAAATGGCACTGACAAGCAGGAAAAAAGGAATTAATACTACTCACATGATAATGATCTGAAGTATGTATTCTCCAGTGATAGCTATGGAGTATTTCAGTAGCTGAGATACTTCTCAGGGACTTCTGACATCACTGTAATATGTAACCTGATAATATCAGGAAACTCTAGTTGAACAGGGAAAACTCACTAGTTAGTTTTGAAAATTCTACCTTTTACAACTGCCCTGTAATCTAAAAAGAACTGTGAGGAAAGAACGGAACTCTGCCCTGCTATTTCTAGACCTAAAATGACCACAAGCCTATTCTTGAATTGTGCCTTCCCTTTGAAACCGGGAAGTACATATTAGAAGACAATATTGTGTTTTGTCCATTAAATCAATTGTATTTTTAGTAATTTGCAAGCTGATACATTTGTGTACTTGTATAATGTCATATAACAGTAAGTTTTATCACTTTCTCAACAGCAAACACTGGTTACTGAAAAATGGTGCATCCTCTTCTGCCTTGTCAAACTGGGTGCTTATATTAAAATAAAACTGTGTCTGCATAGTAAATCTAATTGTGGCATAAATTATGTGTTTGAGAATGTGATCAGTATAGAAACAGAATTTTTGAGTACTTATCCTTCTCTGTATTTTAAATATCAGTGTCAACAGTGAAATGGAGTTCTTCCTTATTTGTATAAAGTAGAACTTTTCTATTTATGACCTTGTCAGACAGGACTGTGTACAGACTTGAACATTATTCTCAGAGGAAACTTGTTCTGGTGATAACACAAAAATTGTTTTATCACAATTTGGTTGGGAGATTATGAAATATCCTATGAAAATGCAGAGTGGGGTGTTGCTAATATTTTGAATCAAGGAACTGTATTGTGTTTTTAATGGCAATGGTATTCACTATCCTTAAAGACTGGCATTTACCTATATTAAAATAGAAGCATATTCCTCTAAAAAATAAGATTTAATACAAAAGTGCAAACAGGGCATTGCAACTCAGTAGCAATTTAGACATATATTCAAATAACCAAGAATCATCACCAGGTATGTTACAGAAATAGGCTTTAATTGATAGCAGAATCTCCATCAAAGTCCAGAGATTTTGATAATTGTGATTCGGCTTGTTAAAATTAGGGTTGTTTGGAAGACTTTTTCCATTACTTCATGTTATAAGAGCATTCTTAAAAGTCTCTGATTTGAATTTGGAAAGCTTTGAGATGTGACATTGTTTATGATAATGCCAATAGTAAAACTAAGCAGGGTTTTACAGCATTAGACTAATGGTGCAGGGAAGCCTCAAAACCTTCAGAGAAAATTGTTTTTTATTGCAGTTATGACAGGTTAAAGATATGAGAAAATACAGTGGTATGTCAGATAGGTTGGAATTTTCCCTACAGGAACACTATGATTTCTAGGTGAAATTTCCATACATGTCTATTACATTTGGAAATTATGAAACTGAATACTCATGGCTCTGGACTGTCCAGTTCCTGATAAGGTTCAGAAGTGCTGAAGAGCATTTCTCTTTCCCCTATCTATCTGGGCTAAGGGAAACCAGCAAACAGGAATGGACAAACCACATAGCATTGTGGCACGTGACTATAGTGGGTGTAGATGGCAAGGTTTTGGGAGGGAGTGAGGATTTCAGGGCTAGCTGCTGTAGGAGGGATCGTGGTGGACACAGCTGGCTCCACACAGCTCCACAACAGGCCGATTGCAAGCCAAGGCTGAGTCCATCATCCAAGCTTTTGGCACAGATCCACAAAGGGCATGAGGCCCATGGGTGAGCACACCAGAACATAGAATTCCCTGAAGGAAATGCAGACTGTGCAGGACCCACACTGTATGAGTATGAGAAGTATGAAGAGTATGAGAAAAAAGTGGGATGGAAGCAGCAGCAGAATGAAACTACTGTGTCCCAATTGTACACACTGCTCACTGTCTTGCTGAAGGGACTGGGTGTAACCTGTGGTAGGATCAAGGGATGGAAGACAGATGCCTATGACAAAAAAAGTGAGGCTGAGACTATGAATGGGGAGGACAGATACTTGGAGATAAGCTGAGCATGGTAGTAAAGTTGAGACAGGGAAAGAGGGAGTAAAGGTGTTTGCACTAAATGTGTAAATGTTTCCTTTTGCTGTTGGTTTTGGGTTTGGGGTTTTTTTTTTTGTTTCCCAAGACCCAGTCCAGAAATATATACATATTAATTTGCAATAAATAAAATTCTCAAAAATCTGTTTTACTTTAAACTGTAGTTGGCAAGTGATCTTCTTGCCTTTATTTGGACCCACAAGAAAACTCCTCCGGTTACATTACCTTTGAAAACTGGGAACATGTGCTGGTTTGGGCTGGGACAGACTAAAGCCTAATTAAATATGTTAAGTTAATTTATTAAGTTTTGTTAAGTTAATTTACTAAGTTTCAGTAAATTAGCTGCAATTTTACTTGTAATAGATCATATATTGCTGTGCTTTGGATTTGTGACCAATGGTGTTGATACGATGGGGATGTTTTAGCTACCGTTGAGCAGCACTTGCACAGCACCCAGGCCTTCTGTGTTTCTTGTACTTCCCTGACAGTGAGTAGGCTGGGGATGCACAAGAATTTGGGAGGGGACAAACCAGGACCATTGACCCCATGCAACCAAAAGCATGTTCTGCACTTTGTGACATGATGCACAATAGAATTTGGCAGAAACAAGGAAGAATGTTTGAAGTGGTGATGTTTGTTTTTTCTAGTGGTGGTTACATTTCCTGGAGCTCTACTTTCCTAGGAATGGTTGGACATGGGAAGCATGGAAGCAAGGAATTAATTCTGTGTTTTGCTTTGCTTGCCTGCATGGCTTTTGCTGTTCCTATGAAACTGTCTTTATCTCAATCCGTGAGTTTTCTCACTTTTGCCCTTCCAGGTCTCTCCCCACCACTCCTGGGAAGAGCGAGCAAGCAGCTGTGTGGACCTTAGCTGCCTGCTGCTGTTGACCCATAAGAGGTCATCTCTGATGTATCTGTCACCAGCACAACCCATTCCAAAATAGCCAACAGGAGGCACCACCACCTGAGGTGTTTCTTGGGCCTTGCTGATTCCTGCTGCTTATAGAGACTGGGCTGTCTCCTGGACTATAACGGTAAAAACACTATTGTAAATCATTATCATTCACCTCACTATACTTGTAAAATGCTTTGATGTTATTTGCCTCCTTGGCATTCAGCCACAGCTCTGCTGGATTGGAAATACATACTGGTTCAGCTGTGCATATTCTTCCTAAATCTGCTTCTGTATCATAGCTGAAGACAGCTCAGCTCATACAGTATAAGCTGTGTCTGACATCCTATTTGAAGAAAGTAAGACCTATGCCATAAAATGACATATAATACTTATGTATTTGCCAAGTAAAATTGAAATTTACCTACATGAAATTCGTCCCATGTTTTACTGAATGAACAGTTTTAAAAGGAAACAGAGAAATGTTGATAGAGAAATGGCTTCAGGAACATAGTATATTTTATCATGATATTTGAAATTTTTTTTTTTTTTTACTAAATAATCCATTTTCTTGTGTGTTCTAGTGGGTGTACTTTTTTTGCATGAACACTATAAACCAACAGATGCTTCTGTGCTATTTTTCTGACCTTAAAGAGAAAGGGGAAAGAACACAGGATTCAAGGTGAGCAGAGGGGACAATCCCCTCCCTTGCCCAACTGGCCATGCTGTGCCTGATGAGCTCCAGGGCAGGGTTGGCTCTCCTGGCTGTCAGGGCACTGCTGACTTGTGTTCAGCTTGCCACAGAGCAGCATCCCGAGGTCCCTTGCCATGGCACTGCCTTCTAGAGTTTCATTCCCTAGTTTGTATGTACATCCAGGGTTGTCCCGTTCCAGGAGCCAAGTCTTGGTTGTTAAATTTCATATGGTTGGTGATTCCCCAGCCCTCCAATTTGTTTAAGTCTTCCTGCAGGGCCTGCCATTGAGTTATTCAACAGCTCCTCCCAATTTAGTACCTGAAAACTTAACATTCTTTCCAGCCCTGTGTCCAAGTTGTAAATGAAGATATTGAAGAGCACAGGGCCTAGGATAGAGCCCTGCAGAAGCCCCACTAGTGACACGTCACCAGTCTGATGACACCCCATCCACTACAACCCTTTATGCCTGACCCATGGACCAGTTGCTCACCCATCCCATGATGTGTTTATCCCTCTGTGTGCTGGACATTTTTTTTCCAGAAGGATACTGTGAGAGTCAGTATCAACATCTTTACTGAAATCCAGAAAGATTACATCTACTGGCTGTCCTAGATCAGCTATGTGGGTTACGTATGTGGGTTACTCTAAAAGAAAATCAGACTTGACAAGCAGGACTTTCCCCTCATGAAGCTGTGCTTGCTGTGACAGGAAACTGCATTGTCCTTCAGGTGTTTTTCAATATCTCCCATAATTTTACCAGTAGTTGAAGTGAGACTGACAAGGCCTGTAGTTTCCAGGGTCATCCTTACCCTGCTTGAAAACTGGTAAAACACTAGTCAGCTTTCAGTAGACTGGGACCTACATCAAGTGAAAAGTTCTGTGCCTCATATATCTTTGGAAAATAACTCAAACCTGAAGAGACAAGGCAAATGTTCTAAAGAGTGCCAAAATACATTAAAAACATTTTCACAATATGTAGAACTTTTCTAAAATATTTGCTACAAAATCTCAGTCCCTCCAACTGAAGTCAATAGGGGAGCTTTTTCCATTGACCAGGTTCATGAGTTCAGGACAGCTATTAAGACATTTGAAAACCTATCCCAGTGTTTTATGCTGACCAAAAAAGAGTATGACATTCTCACAAGAGAGACAGCTCTTCAGAGGTTTCCTGATCAGTGTTACAGATCTGAAGGTAACTCAAAATAGCTCAGCTAGCTTTTGCTAACATTCAAATGCAAAAGACTAAGAAATTGTTCTTAGTCTTTGAAGATTTTGCACTTCTACCACCATTAGTTACAGAACTATTTCTGTTCCATATACACATATGAATGCTATTCTGTTAAGTATAATTTGATGCGATGCACGTGAAAAATACTTAAAAGAATTAATTTTTAGCAAGGGTGGCTTGTCTCTTTTTTTCCTTTGCTTTTTCTTCTTGTCTGTAAGAGTTTATTACTTCTGGGTTTTGTGTCTGCTATTAATTTTTCCTATTTCTTTCATATTCCATTTTGTGGCTCAATACATACAAGGTTTTAATAAGTCTGTCCCAGTTCTTGAAAATTAATTCATTTTTTTCTTCATTGTGTTAAAACAATTATACAGTGTAATCTGAATGATTCCATACATTGAGATAACTATTAACACAATGACAATATCTGTTGAGATACCTTGGGACATTTAGGAAATTATTTTCACTTCTTCATTGCTTTCTTCTCTTATCTAGTTCCACAACTATTTTTGCCATGTAGGTATCAGAAATTTGTGCATAGCAGATATAGCATGGTCATCTGGAAAATGTTCTATTCCTTACAGATCTCTGTTCCACAAAGATTTTTTACATCTAGCATTGGCCTTTTCCAGATGATCTCCTTCATTTACTGACACTTATTCTACCCCAGTAGATAATTCAAAATCTAAAGAAGAGAACAAGGAGGTGACACAGTAAAGCCATATTCCAGGATGGCTATTGGAACAAATTATTTACCTTTTGTCTGATCAACTCAAATCTCAATTTCTTCTGATGTCTGTGCAAAACATATATCATCATATTTGTTCAACAATAAATTTTTCTTAGTGGAAATTCCCAATTTCTAATTTCTCCATCATGCATTGAGTCTGTGAAGGAAGGACCAATATCCTGGATGGAAGGTGGGAACAGAGACAGCACAGTCCTCATTCAGGCTGACAGCTGAGTGCACAATAATATCATTAGTTTAGTACAAAATGGACTGCAGAAATTTGTATATAAAGCTATGGGGAAGTAAGAAATATTCTTTTTCTAGAGCTGAGCTTAGAAGGACTAAAATTCTGCTTGTGATGTTGCACCTTAACTTCAGATCTTTCTTGGTAATAATTTTATTTTTGCTTGATGTAAAAGCTATCTTTTCCCCTTCATTTAGATAATTAGAAAACAAGTTTTTCCTTTCTTTGATAGTAATTTTTCTTTTCATTGCACTTCTCTGCATGGTCTCTTTGCTATAGCATTTGTCTTCCATCCTAAACCTGCTAAAATTGCCTCTGTGTACGCCACTGAAGAAGAGGCAGCAGTGCAGTGCACCTAAGAGGAGGTGCATGCCATCTCTGCAGACACATGCTTGGTGTAAACCCTCTGCATCCTTAAACCTGTTATAATACTTCATGAATTTTGACACAGATTGTTAAGGTACAGTTGTGATAGTGCCAAAACATGCCCTTGGGGTGCAGGCTTACTGAGAGCAATTTACATTGCATGTTTCAGTCCTCAAAATGAATTTGTGCCACAAAAAACAACATAGGACTTTTCTCCACATCCTCCTCACAACCACATAATCTGGAAGAAAGCTAGTAGAAGCACTTCCATATGGAAAAAAGATAGCTGCAGCCAAAACAAGTTGTTCAGCTTATTAGAATCAGTATGAATAAGTTCATTGAAAATTTGGCACGTCTTAATGTTATTTTCTAAGGAAATGATTAAATGCTGATCATATTTATCATTTAAATGAGATTTTGAACAAATGACAAAATATTTTGTGCCTCAGGGCATAAATATTTTTACTACGTGAAAGTTTAGATTGTTGTGATAATTTCCAAGTTTGGTGAATGGCAGCATTTTAATGCTAGTAAAAGCAAGAGATAATAAAAAAATCCCCAATATGCCAAAGTCCAAATTAGAAACTTACATTTCAGGAAAAGATGCAATGGATAATTAATTTTACTCTTACTGGTAAAGTATAAAAGATTTTTAAAAGTTTTAAAATTCATAAGCAAATCAAGTAAGTGTAAATTTTGTGTTAGGCAACATAGGCAATCTGTCTGTGGCTGTCATGAAGGCACCTGTGCAATGTCTTTGCTTCCCTGCGCTGTGAAGATGCATTTTGGGGAGCAGGTTCATTCAAACTACACCGAGCAGGAATTGTCCTGTATATGAAAAACAATGTATTTTAATTACCATTCAACTAAGTCTGTTCATGGACCCTCTGACTTTGAAAAGAAAGGAAGGAAACTAGGAGCTGTGGATTTGTCCACCTCTATACTGAAGTCTATGCATTTTGTGTCCCAGTTCCATCCTCTGGAATGATGATACAAATTTCTAGAATTGTCAACTTTATGTTCTCACTCTACTTGTCATGCCACACTGGGAGTTTTACATCCAGTCCTGGTTCCCACAATTCAAGACAGACATGGACAGACTGAACGAGTCCAAAGGAGTGTACAAAGATGACCAATGGGCCGGGGAACCCGCCCTCTGAGGAAAGTCAGAGGAAGGAGCTACATCACATCACCCTGGTGAGGAGAAAGTCTGGGGAAACCTCATCACAGGATGTAAAGGACAGCTACAGAGGGGACAGAGGAGAAGACAAGGCACAATGGGTACAAGTTGTGTGGGGAGAGGCTTTGTCTCAGTGTAAGAAAAAAAATTTTGTGGTAACTGTCATCCACTGCAACATCATCCCTAGGGACATGGTAGAGTTCCCAACACAAGAGGTTTTCAAGATGATCTCATCTAGACTTTGTCTCCTGTGCAAGGTCAGACCAGAAGATCTTCTGAGATCCCTTCCAACCTATGTTGTTCTGTGATTTGTGACTTAAACATCTTCCACTTGCAAAAGTCAGTGTGGTTCTTATATTCGGTGTCCTGCTTCTTATTTACCCATCACTACATAAGCAGAATTTTTCCCATAGTTTTAACAGTTTAGTTATTTTTTAAGTTACTGGTTATTAAGGTAACAGTCAATATAAGTAAATTTAAATAATACAAAGCTATTTATGTCAAGGAAGAGAACATTTGGTGTTTTCTAGCTGAATAGCAAGAGCCTAATTTGCAAAATGTTTCAGAATGAAAATTCATTTCTGATTTTTATTCAAGATATGAATTGCAGCTCTTGTATTATGTCCAAACAGGCTTTCCATTAGATGATCTTTCTGTCTGGCAGAGACTATTTTAATATTTTAGCAAATGTTACTGGCATAGGCAGTATCCACTGAGGCATTTCTCTTTGAACAACTTGGTTTTAGCTTAAGACTATCAGGTATTTAGTCCTTACTGCCAATTACCTGAACAGCACTTTCACTGCCATGAAAGGTAATTATGACAACACTGAATCACAAAACCGATTTTCTCTACCTATAAGATGTTTTTCATCATATACAATTTCCATGATATTTTGGCAGACCAGACTTTTGTATATATAAATATTTGTGGTTGATAATCTACCAAATGTATTTATTTTCAACCTTGAATTATGTTATTTTGAGACAGAATAAGTTGCTTTTTAGACCTCATAATGATAAAGGTTTGCAGATTAATGTATGCTTTTCTGTCATTTCTGATGCAAGTCTTTTAGGGAATGCACACTGCTGAGCCAGTCTGGCCTGCTTTCTATGGTGCCTTCCCTGCTTTTCTTACTACTTTCTCTAACATATGGTTTGTTTTATGTAACAGAATCAAAGAGCCTACAATTTCTCATGCAGAGCTAAAGCATGCAAACTACCATGTCTGTGGTCTACTTTCAAAATGATATTAAGAAGAAAAGGAGAAAACAGAGAACACTCTTGATGAGCTGTAACAGAGTCTGCCTCTTCACTTGCTCTATTTTGTCATCAGCATATTGCCTGAACTCTGTGTCTTTCCTTTTTTGGGAAAAGTTTTTGTTGCCAGCTGGAAGAATGATGTAGGGAAGGAACATGAAGTTCCACTTCAGCAGACATGACAATGGCTGACTAAGTCTCTCTTTACTAAGCAGGCAGTAGTCATGAATGCTTTGTTACTTTTCACTTTCCTTTTCAGCTCCTTTGTGCCCCTCTAACAGCTCTTACAAAAACTGCCTACTTTCCCAAGAAGCCATCTCTCAGTTTGGAATGACATTATCTATCACAGGTTCACTCTAGACCAATTTCTCCCTCCTCTGACAAAAGGCCTCAGAAGGATAACACCTAGTCACAGAACCTCTGCCTTCTGGCTTCAAGCAGAGTATTATCTTTGGGCTATAACCTCATGACATGCATGAAAACATTTTAATGCTGCTGCAATAGGTTTGACTCTAGAAAGAATGCTACTGGTAGAGTGTTCAAACTGGAATATATGGTTTGGGTCTTCTTGTTAAAATGCATATAGTACTTCTGTGGATATAAAGGATTTATTTACCCATGTATTCTATTTCTGTTTATTCCATTTTAGGGTGTGGATCATCCTGAAAGTGAAATGTTATATGCTAATGAGGGCTGTGGTATGTTTGTGTTGATTTGTTATCACTTGACAGTGTATCATGATTTGGAAGAAAAGGAAACACAGTCTGGAAAATAATGTTTTACACATTGGTTTCATGCTAGAATGATGTCTAGCACCACAAAATCCTTTTCATTGATTACTGTCCTTAGATGTTATGGTACACAAATAAAATATAAATGTCTCAGGCCAGCTCTTACCATGACCAATAATATATAATGTATAATGTGTATCAGAAAAGTTTTGAACAACTCCAGTATCAGGACAGTAGCTTTTCCACGTACAATATCTTTAAAGGAGACAACACATTTTTTCTTCCTCAAGCCGTGACACACAGTTGCTTCATGTCCTTAAGCCCTCAGAAAGCACTGAGTGTTTTGGCTTGTCTGTCTTTCAGCACTGCAAGGTACTTTTAACCACAAAGGCTGAAGTGTTTTGCTGTTGAAGTATGGCACAATAATAAACAGCTTGAGAATATTTTAGCCATGAATGAGATAGTGTACCAAGTGTGTTCTGACCTAACCTATTCCCACTTATTCACCTTCCTTTTTCACCTTAAGTAAGGAGAGATGGCATTCTTCTTGTCCCAGTCATTCTTCTGTCTGAGTGAGGAGAAGGATAAAGATATCGCAAGCAATAAATTGTTCAGTACAGTTGAAATTCTGGATTGGAGCGTGTTGGATTCTCCAAATGCATAACAGAAATAGATTTTTGGTTGTATTAAACCAGCCAGTGGGAAATCCATGAGATCCTGGGGGCAAGCCACATATCACATCTGGCTAAAATTCAGAAACTGGCAGAGTTTCACTGCTTTGGGAAATTTAAAGTGAATGTGAATTTCAACTTCATCAACAATTTTACTTACTTCTTGGGAAAATAATATAGTACAGATGTCTAGCATTTGCAGGCCTGTACCAAAACCTGTAAATCAAAAAGTAAAACACTCCTAGTTTTCACTGAGCATTTTGTTTCATTATACTCTATTCCTGGGTTCCTTAATTTTTGTCCTAAAAATACTGATTGCAAATATGAAGTAGCTTGTGTAATGCTAAATAGTGTATGTTCATACATCTGATTGATCACAATAGTGTTTTAAAACACACGAAATTGTGAGATAGGCATTTAAATGTTAACGCAAAAAAAAAAAAAGGGAGTGGATTTACACTTGAATTGTGCTAACTTTTTATGATTAAGCATCCATCAAGACAATTAAAAAACACTCCCATAGTAAAATTGCTTTCTCTTTTTCATATATGATAGCTTGCTTTGAATAGCAGATTTTTGGAACATAAATCTGTTGCTCTACTGAAAGTATTGTCATACCACAGAAATCCCATTGTCAAACTGCTGTTAATCAGAGTTCCCTGTTAAATGCAGCCAAGGAATACACAGCAGTAAGCACTATCACTTTCACTGCCTACCTTACTGAATGAGATAATTTCATAAATTGAATATTTCTAAACTTGTCTTCAGTGTCATTCTCCATGTATTTGTTTTGTACCTCCTGGGTTTTTTTCCTGTCCTTCCTAATCTCAGATTACCCATTATGTGTTTGGTTTTTTTTTCTCTAGTCCACACCTGAAAGTCCATTTTCTTTTTATCCATAGCTGAAACTCTTACTCAGAGTTTGACTAGATTTTATCTTTACTAATAGAACTCCCTTTGACCTTTCTCTAATTCACATGACTGTCCGAGACTTTTTAACCACCCTAATGTTTTGCAATTGCTTTTCATGCTCTTAGTCACTTTTTTTTTCTTTTTTTTTCTTTTTTTTCTTTTTTTCTTTTTTTTTTTTTTTCTGTGGAGGAGAAAATTGCAGGTTTCTCTTCTGGAACTTCACTGCAGGGACTCTTCTTATTAGCCAGAAAGCTGTGGGTTAGAGTTTCATCTGTGTTTTTCAGTATATTTTGACTGAAAAATTCATTAGTATGCAATTTGGGAGCATTTTTCTTAGCTAGGAATTTGACTCCATTTCAGTTATGTAAACAGAAAATTGAGGCAGAGATTCATGACCTAACTCTGTGTGGTGTTTTCTGCTAATATTTTTGAAGTTGTCAGGTGGATGTCTTCCAAGTAGCAAGTGAATGAAAAGGAGAAGTATCCTCAGTTGCACCAGGGCAGGTAAAGATTGGATCTTAGGAAAAATTTCTTCACTGAATGGGGTATCAAGGATTCGAAAAGGCTGCCAGGGAGATGGTTGAGTCACCATCCCTGGAGGTATTTAAGGGACATGTAGATGTGATGATTAGGGACATGGTTTAGAGGTGAATTAGCAATATAGGATTTATGGTTGCACTTGATGATTTAAAGGGTCTTTTTTAATCTAAATGATTCTATGATGTACTAATGTTGGAATGAAATGAGGAGCAGAAACTGTTAAAGTGTTTGGTTTGGGAGGCTTTTTAAGAGTAAGGTTATGGTCACGCCTTTTTAAAACGACTTCTTTTACATGTCTTCTCTTACCATTCTTCAGGTGATCCATTACAGAAGCCATCACTGTAGTTCCCCATATTGTGCATAGTCCTCACTGTACTGGTGTTCTTAAAATCTTAGATTGTTTTCAATACTGAAAAAAATGCCAATATGTTTGCAAGATGCAGAATTATATACATACATTATTCATATGTGAGACACTAAAAAGAATTCCTGTAAATTGTTGTCTGAGTTTGCTCTCTGCATGTTTTGGTATTGATATCATGGTTTTGTAGATGGCTCTCTGCCTGTCTCCACCTATTTCACAGAAAACCTTGTCTTCTGAATGACGTTTTGATGATGATTTTAGTTCAGTAGTTTGCCAAAAAACATTATTTTTTTTGCTAGAAATGAGATGGTCCTAAGGAGCATATATGATTAATCTGCTGTTTTCAAATAACTATGGTAATTTTTTTTTCCTCTCATAGATATTTCTTTTCTTTAAATAAAGTATAGGTACAATTTTTAAATACAAGCTGTGTTTGATAATGCCAAACTTGAGTTTTGTCCAATATTTAAATGTAATGCACCACAATGAAAATCATATTATTAAAAATTTTGATGACTCAGTTTTGGTAGTGAAAAAGGCTCCTTGTATTTGAAAAATAAATGTACATCATCTAATATTAATATCCTGAGAGAAGCACAATTCCTAGGGAGCAGATATCTTTGTCCCTGATCATTGACAAAGCCCAAGAGGTGTGTGAAATTCAGCATTCAGGCTTTATACTCCAGCATATCCTCTTAGAGGCTGTGCAGTTTTCTTTTCTCTGCGGTTGTCTTTGGGAGATTAGACAGAATCCATTAATCTCAATAAGATTTATTGAATCACAGAGAAATCAGAGTACTTGAATAAAAAGTACTAGCTTGCTTACTATACATAATTTACACACAGTAAATTTGGTAAGGTATTTCACATCTTAAGTCTGACGATATAATTCATAACCATATTAGGTGAAGTTTCAAAACAATTTTGGAACATTTTTGAGAGATTTTGATTTGCTAGGAATGCAACATGGATTCTGACTCTAAATTTCCATGGAAATTTCCATTAGCTATGTTTTCTTAGGCCATTTACAATGGCTTCGGTGATCCCCAGTGCTAAAGGCACTTTATGACCCTTATGAGAATAATAGTCTTATTATTGTTTCTTTCTGTAGCAAATAGCTTATGCTGTGATCTCTGTCAGCAGCAGCAGAGACTGTTTTGAAGGCTCTCTCAAACTTTCCCTATATTTTTTCACTGTGCTGTGAAGCAGAAATGATTGCCATTGAATAGTCACAAAAGCTCCCACAGTGAAGGAAACTATGTAAAGGATATCTTTAAAAGCACAAGAAAGGCACATATTCACCTAAGAAGTATCCTCTTGTGATAACAAACCAAGACATGAGTTTGAATCTGTATCTGATTAAATTTTAGAACTTGAACCATGTATAATTAATGGCATGTGTTACTTCATCCTGATGACACATCCTCTCTGTTTAAAAGTAATTTCTCAAAGATTATATCTATATTTCTAAGGCATTTTTAGTCCATGCCTGTAGGATGGCAGTCCAAAACAGCAGTATAGAGTAAACTTGAAATATAAAAAATGTTTTAAGTGTTTCTACTAAAATGCAAATGAGGTCTTTCGAATATTAGGAATCTAGCAACAAACACAGTTCCACTATATAAAATCAGCATAGCACAGTTTACAAATATTTTAGTCATTAAAACCATTCCTTAAATTTATGCCTAGAACTGGAAGTGAATTTCCTCTTTAACAAATGTATTCTGATGTGTTCACTTTTAAACTACAACTTAGGAAAGCTATATAAACGAACAGAGATGATCAAATGTGTATTCCATTAAAAAATACCATATGGCTCAGCATTTACTGTTACAAAATGAGGAACTGAAGGAGATGGGGTCTATATTTCTCTTAATGTGTATGCAATTTCCATTAAAATTAATGATAAGCATACCCCAAGAACAGATAGCATCTCAAGTTTAAGATTGCATTCTGGTTTTGTACTCTTTAGAGGTGGATCATTTAACAAGTAGCACATAATGCCCCAATACCTTATTATCCCTCAGAATCTGTTAGGAAAGTTGGAAAACTTGTTTTCTTGTAGAATTAGTTTAGCTCAAAATATAAAATTCAAATTAACTATGAATTCTTATTTGCTAAATTTGTTTTCATTTGTCAAACCCTGACCACAGCATGTTTTGTTTCATTACCCACATTGGCAGTAGTAAATCCCCTGTGTAATTTGTTAAGTCAAGGGGTTTATAAGAGGCCTTGCTTTTATTATACTACTGAAATCTTCCTTAGTTGCTTCCTTTCATCACCGTGTTGTCTCTAAAAACCAAGGCACTGTAAGGCATCCCCACCTAACACACTGTATATCTTAAAATAAATATTCATTTAATTATATACAGAGGTTCTACCTCATGGAGACCCCTGGAAACAGTGGGTTCTTGTCTTATCATGGAAATCATTGTAATGCAGAGGAGACAGATTGTAATGGCAATGAATTAGAATTTACATCTAAAAAACCAGTGTTCATATTTTTTTGATAAGTTGCTGACAAATAATGGTATAATGTATACTATGTAGTGGATTGCAATCCTTTGATGACAGAAGACTCTAAGATAAGGAAGCAAACTCCTCACAGTGTGCACATCTTTTCATCAGCATGCAGTGAAAAAATATCAGATAAGAGACAGTCATGAGAGAGCTGATTAAGGGAAGAAAAATATGCCCTTTCTTAATTTTAATGCACAAATTACCTTCTGTTCTTCCTATGCTTCTAGAAGCCCTTGTCCTGCAAATGGGTATGTGGAAAACTTTTCTCCTTCTCCAGCAAATGAGATTATTCATCTGAATCCATCATTTGTCAGCTGACTCTGTCTTAATGATTTATTTTTTTAATATTTGCAATCTCAACCCAAGTACCATTGACTCTCAGCTGTTGGAGAAGGGAATATTTTATGACCAATCCCCTCACTAGAGTTGTATTATACATGTTTTCATCAATACAACCAAATTTCCATGAAAAAAATCCAATTGAACAAAAAAACCAACCAACCAAACCCTAACAACCTTGCTGTGCTGTGCAGGCAAATGAAAAAGAAAGTAGCAATAAAAATTCAAACTTTAGAAACCTGTCACCCAGGATGGACCTACTGGGGGAAGGAACAGATTTAACACACATGGTAAAGACAACAATAGATGTGATTTTGCATTCTAATTTATTTTTTAAATCTGTGTTTTCAGATGTGGTGTTTCTGTTGGTGCATTTTCAAACACAAAATATTTGTGCAGTGAATGTAATTCAATTATTCATTTAATATGTCCTAGAAAACAATTGAAAATCGAACACTAGAGAATTTCAAAGTATTTCATCCTCTCTGTATCAGTAAGCATTGAATGTTATATTACCTTTCCTCATTGGGATGGCAATAGAAATGCTTACAGCATTCTGCAAAAATAGGAGTGGTTTTAAAAGATATGCTCAAGGATGAATTAAAATAAGATCAAAGAAGTATAATTTTAAAATGCTCTGAAATCTTAAGTGTTTCCCCACTCATCTACTTTGTTATTATACCACCTGATCTGGAAATACTTAATGTTTCATTAGAGCATTGTTTGAGGGAGCAAAGAGAGGCCTCCCTTTTATCATTTCACTAGTTCAAACTCATCCCTTCAAGCTCTGATTCTTCTCTCAATAAAAATCAATAATAAATTTTTCTTTACTTTTCTGGGTCTGAAACATGCCTCAAATATGTAGTTTGTTCCCATAAATATTTGCATAGCTGAGTAACATCTTTCATATTTGGCCATTGATGTCAGAGAGGGTTGTTTCATATAGATAGACAGATAGACAACTCCAGTGCAGAGGTAATTTTCTACTTAAAACTATGGGAAAGTATTAGTAAATTCTTCAAACAGAGATGGATTATCTGTTCTGGATAGAAACTGGCACAGCCTAAAGGACTGCTGCTTTAGGTGATTATGATATTAAAATAACAGAAAGTGATCTTTATGACATCTGGATAAACACGTTCAAAGATGAAATCACAAGCTGGGGACCAAGTCTTCAGAAACAGAATGTATGTAGGTAGAATATTCACATTCAGGCTAAATTGCTCACTGATTGCCATAAATGGGCATCTTTATGTCAATATTGTTTAATGATACAATCGTTATTATCCATGCCATTAAATCCAAATAATCCAAAACCAAACCAAACAAACCAAACCAAAAAACTTAAGAGACCAATCTGATCTACCTCTCCCCTACTTTAATCACTATCATTGCAAAATTTTTCACTAATATTTATTCAGAGCTTCCTGTGTCTGTCACTTGTACTTTGCACTTCTAAGAGGAGTCTGGTAGGTCTTCTCTATAACCTCCCATTAGGAAACTGGAGGCATTAGTAAAATTCCCTCTCAATACTGTTTAAGATTGAAAAAAACATCTTGAACCAAAGATGTTAAACTTGAACTGAACATTTGAATTTGTTTAAATAAGGATCCAAACTACATGTGTTGACGTTCCAATTTCATCCTTAGTAGTTTGGACTGAACACCATGATGATCTAAATAGAAAATACAGCAGTTTGAATTGCAGTACAGCCACACACTTTGTTGAGTGGGTTGAATACTAGTCAAACTGTGAACTTCGAAGATTGAAATTTCATATCCTTCTTTGATCATGATGCATTCTTTGTTGAAGCAATAAAATTTAACTGTAGAGGATATTTGCTCATCTGTAAAAGAGTGTGGTGTTGTTACCAAATATATTTTAGGAATCAAACCAGTAAGATAATATTGCTTACAACCTATGACTTAGTGAGTATATTAACAGACAGTATTTATCTAAGGCTAATAAACAGGCTTACTCTGCTTTTAGCTACTCAAGAGAAAATAAAAAAAACAACTTCTGGGATTCAGAAATTTAATTGAATGTATAACACTCTACATAAATATCACAGATCTGTAACTGCATCTTCACTCATTATATCAATTGTTGTGAGCCAATATTAATTTTGGTGAAATATTTAAGTTTTAGAAAAGACAAATACCAACAAATTCTCCATGTGCAACACACTGAAAACAAATGAATCTAAGAATTATCAAGGCATCATTAGAGTAAGTAAACCTAGGAAATGCACAATCATAATTATTCAAAATTCTGCATAAAAGTGGTACCAATAAAGTATTTGCAAGGCAATGCCTAAGATATATACCCTGAAAAAAATCAAATTAATAGATAAAATGTAGTAGAGAAAATAATTGAGAAATTATTGAATGAAGCATTCAAAATACAGAAGTCTTGCCAAACTAAAAAATTTCTTTGGCTAAATATGGACTCTATAAATATGCCTATTTCTCTCTCAAATTAAAAAAGAAAAGAGGGCAAAAAAAGGCACACAGTCATGTAAGTTTTTACAAAGGCAGTAAAACCAGCAAGATAAAAGGTATAAAATGCTTATGACTGAACTCTCATAAGAGTATTACCACCAAATCTGTGAGATAAATTGATACAGACATCATGGGTCTGAATTAAAGTCCAATTCTACCTTATGCCATAGATTTGCTGGGTCACTAGAGCAAATCAGTTATCTTCTTACTCCAAATTACTAACTCCCATCTAAAAAGAAAAGAAACAAAAAATCCTCAACCATATTTTGTGAAGTGGGGTTCAAGCTCTGTGGATGAAAAGTGCTACATAAGAAATGAGTTTAGAATTTACTTAGTGGTACATGCACACATATCTGGACAGGTGAAGCAACATCAGGCCTTGTCAATTTTAGTAATGATTTAAATGAAAAGTTGTATGTGATGTTGGTTTATGCCTGTCAGTGTAACATGCTGAAAGTATCAGGAGTTCCAGTAACTTCAGCAGTCTTGGCTAAGCCTCTCTCTGCTATTTAATTTGCTTTCTCCTTTTCTATCCTTTTCTGATGTTAAACTCAAAAGTCTGAATTTTTGAGTTTAACAAATGACTAGAATGATGAGAATGATGAGAGAGGCATTTTATAATTTATACTAAAGGGGTTGAAAAGAAAAACCTGTGCTTTGACATGACCCTGTTGCTGAACAAAAATTACTTTTAAACATTGTGAGCCTATTGAATAATCCAGAAGACAAATAATTTTAAAATTGAACTGACTTGTTACCTGCAAGTCTTTGCTTTCTTAAAGAAAAGGAGGTCTCCAAATTTCTACAATAGGACTGCAGTAGAAATAGATTCTATTTTCTTGAAAATAATGGATGCAGTATGTTTTCCCCTGTATCTGTGGTATATGTGTAAAAGAAATGTGGTTCTAGCAAAATTATTTCTAATTCTCTATTCAAAGATGAACTTTAAGTCACCAAAACTGAGAGAGAAGAATTTTTTAAAGGAAACAAGGAGGCAAAGAAACCTGTCAAAAAATCTATTGCACTACCAGATATGCCTGTCAATAGCACTGTGCTCCTCTTCCAGTTAAAGCTGCAGTGTAAGCATACTACTGGCACAGATCACATTTGAAATAGGTTAAAATGAATGCAAATAATAAAGTATCAAAAACTATGGCAATGCTGTCTCGTAAACTCACACCCTGCAGCAAGAGATAATATAGGATGATATACCAGCTTCTTTGTAATCCAGGTATTTCTTTGGAATACCTTGTAATTATTAGACTGGACAGGGAGATTATGGGATTGGCAGGGAGTATGCATGTCTGTAATTTTTGTTAGAGTGCTGATATGTGTACATTCGTACTGATAGGAGTGGTGACAGAAATAGAAACTCCCAAATTGCTTTGGGGAATGAAAAAGAGGGCTGGGTAGCAATGCTTCCCCCTACCCTCTGCCTGCCTCCCTTCTAGACACTATATACACCACATCAAAAGGCAGAAAGAACTCCTCTGTTCTCTTCACAGTTAGCCAAAATTCCGCTTCACTCATCTCAGATAAATAACCATCAAACAGGCATGCAGCTCTCTGTAAAGCAGGAATGAGGTCTTCATAGCATCATGAATGTTTTTTGAAAACTTTTTAAAATATCAAACAGAAATCCTCAGTGTTGGACCTGTGAAATACATTTTCCCAGTAACAGCTGTGTTTATGGTATGTATGTCACTATATGCTTCTAAGCTAACGCTTATGAACATTTGGAGGGGATTTACTCAGTAAAAGAAAAATCCTGTCAAACATCACATAACTGCTCTGAAAGTGTTCATTAGCAGACGTGTGATATTTGCTTTGGTACTTGTTTGCAGTGCATTCAAACATTCTGGAACAGACACTCAGGCTTCTTGTTATGAAGAATATATACAATATATATATACAATCCAGGTAGTAAACATATTTCTCCCAAAGGCCAGGATTTAGATCTATCGGGGCATTATAAATTTACACGTGACCTTATATGAACTGAAAACCTTCTACTGCAAATAAAGTGTTTTAAATTTGTTTATAGTGACTCACATGTACAAGAAGTACAATTTTGCACTTTGCTTCATAAGATAGGTGTACTGCAGCTGGAACAAGCAGTGGAATCTCTGCAGAGAAGCAAAGATCAAAGATCCATAGCTGAAAAGAAAAATCTGGATACCTTCCTCACCCACCAAGAATAAAAATATCCCCAAACAAACAAAAACACCCCATTAAGCTACAATGAGATTCAAGGTTAAAAGCTTTAAGCTGTTCAAACGTTTTCAAGTTTGGTCTGAAATGGATTTAAAAGGGCTCCTTTCCATAGTGCAATACATTTATATTGGCTCAGACAATCTGAAGTTAAAAAAAAGATTTGAGTTCAGACTTCCTCTTTAGCCTGGGTTCAGATTTCACAGGCAAAATTCAAATGGCCCTGCCTGTGGACTAACAGATGGAGTTAATCTAGTACTATAGGGAACTACTTGCAAAACATGCACACAAGCCAGAATCCATGCCCATTTTTGTAGGAAACTACTGCACACAGCAGCAGAGGGGAAACTTTTACCTTTATAAATCAGCAGTAGTGTCCATGAAACTACAAAGTTTCTATCAAGAGATAAAATTAAAATCTTAATATTATTTCATTAAAAGAAAACCATGTCTGCTTTCATTCAGACAAATGTTTATGACAGTCATTCAAAAGTGGTTTTGAAGGGAATCCCAAATGACAAAATAGTTACCTGCTGTAAAATATGGAAACATATTTTATTTAAAAGGAATTGGAACTAAGATGGTATGTAGTAAAAGGGAAGAATGCATGAAATATACATTTGATCTGCAGTGTTCTTGTCATTACATGTTCATGCATTGTAAGGAAAAGAAAAAAAGGAAAGAAAAAAGCAACCCACAAAAATATCAGCTCATTGATTAGGAATAAGAAAAGAGTTTTTCCTCTGGGGGAAGAAACCCCAAGACAACAAATAATAGTTCTTAGCATTTTGATTCCAAGATAATAAGAATTTTGAGAGATTACTTGTGCTTTTAATAACTTGCAAGTTTATGATATAATGTAACGTGAAGAGTTGCACTATCATGTACCAGATGGTAACAGAGAGGATTCCAAATCAGCTCTAACTGGTTATTTGCAAAAGGTATGATTGCAGATGACACAGATATACTGAAAGTTCAAGCCAAGTGGAAGCAGATAAGTATCTCTTTCAAAGCCTCCATACTAACAGCATTCTTGGTTCCTCCAACTCCACAGATTCACAATTACATGTCCCAATTTTCAGGCAGGGTGGAGCAGGTGGGAAAAATATCCCGTTTTTTCTTCCTGAATCCCACTTTGGGATTATATGTAAAGGTGTACTGAGGCTTGGAGAATTGACTATGTATTGTTTTCAGGTCTAATTAATATCTTACTTCTATTTAATTTTCTTATGATTGCTCTCTTACTATTCTTTCTATAGAAAATATCAATAATATGTGAAGACGGGAAAAAAAAAAAGAAAACATAAGAAGGAATATACATTTAAAAGCACTACATCAGATGAAAAAACCCATGTCAGGAACTGCCAAACTGGTGGTTGCCTATGCACTCTGAAATCCCTCATGTGTCTGTCCTGTGCACTGAATGAGGCAGGGGTCCTGTGGGAAAACAAGATGAGAGCATGTAATTAAAGACTCTATCATAATGCATATGCATATAACACTACATTGCACACACAATGTGTGGTTCATTTTCTTTCTCATCCTGTCCCTGCAGAGAAGATGAGAGGGAAAATGAACTACACATGACAGATGTTAGTAACATCAGTTAGTGCATTTTTGGAAGGCAGTCGGATACTAAAGTCGTTTAAAGGATGTTGTGCAAATAGAATAGAACAGAATAGCAGATAATAGAACAGAACAGAATAGAAAATGAGGTAAGAGGAAACAGGTCAGCTGACCAAAATTAACTTCAAACATTTTTAACAAGTGTTCTAAAATAAAGCCAAGAACAATAACTTCCTGATAACAAGGGAGTGATAGATGGTGATTGTTTTCTAGAGTGCTAAAGAAGAAAGTGAAATCCTATGAGTAGTACCATTCTGATAATTTATAATAGTAATTTGTAATAGTCCTTTTTATGCTGTCTGTTACTTCCACTGTGAGTCACCACTACAGTGAGATGGAGTTGTTTCCTTATGATACTTGGGTAGGACCCCTAGCAGAAGTTACTGTGCTTCTCCAGGTGATGTACATATTCCTCATGCTTGCATAAACTGATCTCCCATGCAGAAATAGATGCTCAAATAACTAATGACTTCATTTGCTTGTTTTCTTCTAGAAGTCTAATAGTCATAAATGTGCTCATCCTTTATTTTGAAATGCAAATTTGATATAACTAAAGACCAATATTTTAAAAATAATTATTTTGCTTGCAGTTTACCTCTTGTCTATTTTTTCTGAATAAAATAACATTTTCTGAGAACATCTGAAAAATGTCCAACTTCATTTAGAGAAGATACCAACCCTCACCTGACTACAACCTTTCAGGTAGAGAGTGATAAGGTCTCCTCTGAACCTCCTTTTCCCCAGCTCTTTCAGCCAGTCTTCATATGACACTTCACTAGCTTTGTTGCCTTTCTTTAGACATTCTAATTCCTTGGATTGTGGGGGTTTCATTGTGCTCGCCACCTCTTCTTCCATTTTAGGGGATTGAGTAGCAAAAGAATGACTGGTATTACTAATAAAGACTGAGGCAAAGAAGGCATTAAGTTCCTCAGCATTCTACTAATCCTTTCCCACTATACAGGCAACTAGAGACAGGACAAGGGGAAATGGCCTCAAGTTACACTAAGGGAGATTCAGATTGAATATTGGGAAAATTTGTTCACTGAAAGAATGGTTAAGTATTGGAACAGGCTTCCCAGTAAGTGGTGGAGTCATCATTCCTGGAAGCATCCAAAAAAAAGAGTAGATGTGGCACTTAGTGATATAGTTCATTGTGTTTGATTGTATATGTCTGAAGGTTGGACTTGATGATCTTGGAGTTCTTTTCCAACCTTAATGACTCTATGATGCTAGGGATGGAAGTTCTCCTTAGACCTCCTTTTGATAATATGGTATACTAGTATACACACACACGCATATTAATATATATATATAAATACATATGTATATATACATGTGCATGTATTTCTATGTATATATATATACAATGTATAAATCCAAGTTTAACAGAGAGAATAGTCTTGATTTTTACATGCAAGAGTTTAAATAGTTGCAATATTAGCCAAGTCCAATAAAAAATATTTAGCTGTCATTTTATATTTTACAACGACAAAGAAATCTAGACACTTGCAGTCTGTGATTCATCAAGTATTTCAGTGTAAATGCTACTTTATATGGCACCAATGGTTTGAATATGATCAGGATAAAGGAGTAAGAAGTTAGCCACACATTTCCAACACATGCTGTAACATCCACTGAAATTTGTTAAAATTTGTCCCAGTGATTTTGATGGATTGTGGATGAAGCTTAGCCTAATTGAAGGACACCTTGCAATGGAAACACCCCTTGAGGAAAGGAATCGCTGTCATTATGGTACCAGAAAATTTATCAGAATTTTAAAGAGCAAGTACTACAATAAGTAATAAATAAGTAAAGGTGGGGGAGCCCAGATACTAAAAAAAGAATTCAAAGAAACTTGCTAGATTTGATATGCTCATTGTGTGACAAGGCTGTGAATTAATTTAGCTTGCAGTGTTAGACTATCATATAGACCTATAGAATAATTATTTAAAGTCTAAAGTTGCATTCAATCTTTAAACATTTAATTGTTTTTCACAATTACAATACTTCTTTAAATACAGACTTGGCATACTCGTTGTGTATTTTATAGTGTTCAAATGAATTTTAAAAGCTTGCCTTTTCAGAGCAAACACTCTAACCACTACACCAGGGAATCCATGCCTGCCAGCCTCTCCATATGTTCCCTACACTCATAAGCCCTCTTGCAGTAATACTTACAGAACAAATGTAAATACAGTTCTGGACCAAGTTTTCTCTCAGATGAGCACACATCAAAGACTAGTGTCAGCTAAGAGACTTTTCCTTCATCTATTGCTATCCAGCTTTGAACACGGTCTTCTATTTCTTCATTTAAATTTTACAATAGTGACTGCATAAGATTAAAAAGCAGCTGATACCTAAGGGCAAAAATTTGCCCCTTACACATCTTGATTGGTACCTTACCAGACAAGCATGAGTTTTTTACTTCTTTTTGTCAAGTAATACTTTGATACCAATGGATATGGTACAGAATTATAAGTTGGTATGTAGTGCAAAGCAGTAGTCAGGGTAGTTCAGTCATGGGAATATCCACATGGAGGAACTGTGACAGTCTCACCATTGACTCACGTGAAATTTCCACTGAAGACAGAGAATATTCATGTAAGCATCTCCTCCTTAGTTTTACTCAGGTAATTGTTAAGTGATTCTGAGTAATAAATTAGCTCCTATTAACCTTCTAATGAAGGGTTAGGATATAGCATAAAGTCTACCCATACCTTTTTTTAAATACTGCATGGGTGATCCAGGGAATTTCATAGGAGTGAAAACTATATCTGGTCAAAATGTTGAAATGAAATTTTAAAACAAAATAATAAAACACCTGGAAGGGCATCTAATAAGAGTGGTTAAATCAGTATGATTTGTGACAACAGAGACTCAATCTGTTCAATTTCTTTGAATGCACTAATAAAGAGAAGGGAAAGAGAAAATCAGTACATACAACTTGTTTAGTGTTTTAAGATGTATCTGACAACATGTGTTACTATAAGCTACTAAAAAAAACAACCATAGGAAGATATGCATATGTTATGCTAATGGGGGTGAGACCAGAGAAAAGAGAAGCAAATGAGAATTTTAATCAGAAAAAAGAGTTTTTTGAATATATATGTATGTAAAATGAACAGACAGCAGAGTGAGAGATGAAAATCAGCAGTGATCCTATAGAGGAGTTGACACAGGAAGGGAGACACCTTAAGTGCTCATACCACTTACATGCTTCTAAATTAATTATATCAGCTCAGGAAATGAATCTCAGAATTATTGAAAACTGTTCAATGAAGGCGTAAGTTCAATGTGCATCTGCATTTGAAGAGCAAATGAAATGTTGGGTGAAAGGGATGGTAGAGAATAATGTGAAACTATGTAGCATATTTATATACATCACATTTTTTCTCATCTCTAGAATATCATCCATATATAGGTGCTATGATTTCTGTAAAGTTAGGTAATTTAGAGATGATTTGATCAATAAACAGAGTTTGGAATTTGCAAAAGACTTGTATGAAAGAGAATAGAATGATTTGGGGGGTTAATTTTTGAAAGAGCAAACTTTTCTGTAATCAAGTTGCATATTTTATTAAAGAGCGTGGAGGATACAGATTGAGGGTCTCTCTTTCATGAAAAAAACAAAAGCAACGTTCTTCAGAAGTGGGAAGAAGCAGTTAAAAAACTGTTCCTGCAAAACATCTTTCTTTTTTAACACCAAATTGCATTTCAGAATTTATTGCAAAAGACATCGCTGAGGCTAAGAAACATTGAGATGGAAATTTTGGCTGAAATTAAACAACAGGTAGAAAAATCAAACAGATTAGTATGAATTAAAATCTCTACTCTTCACCACTTGGTATCAATTCTAAACACTAGCTATTAGGGTGCAGGAAATTAACCTTGTATCTAATTAATGCAGACTATTATACTTACCAGATGTCATTCAGACTGGTCATGCAGAAAGTTCAAAAAGGGAAGGAGACCCCAGGGGCTTGGAACCCAGTTGAGAGCTTCAAAGGCCAACTAGTTAGAGATGGTAGGAATTACCAGCAAAGTTGATGGGACACATCTTCAGAAGTCTGGGATGGGTGTGCATCACTTTCCCAAGATCCCCATTCCTGACCTCAGAGACACCCACTACATGTATCTCTGCCACTGCAGAAGAAAGGCAGAAAGAGGTTTTCGTAACATTTAATTCTGAGCTCTCTGCACAATAATGCAGTTTTTGTAATCTGAATATATAGAATATATATTGAATATATATATAAATTTTGTCCTCTTTCAACTAGCAGAAGTACTCTTTAAGGGAAGTTTTTTACTTCTGAATTTTCCTTTGAAAGTATGTCAGTATCATAGGAAGGTATCCAGAACAGAGGCAATGCAACCGGTGTGGGCTGGTTTGCCATCAGAAGGAACCTGCCATTGAATGGCACAGCAGTAGATACTGAATAATTCACATCACACATGTGGGAACAATGCTGCCCAAATCACAAGAACAGAACAAATGGCTTGACAGTCTTAACTATTAAAACTGGCATTGTCCTCCTCAGGGAAGCAATTCATACTAAGAGACACCTGTACAAAACACAGGAGAAGCATGAGCTGTGGTCAGTCTTTTAAACAAGACTGTAAAAAGGGAGATATTCAGATCTTTTCCTCTGACATCTCATGTTGGCTGCTCTTAGAATTTAATAGAGAGGAAGCAGAAATGTAAAGTAGCTACTAGTCTCACTATGCAATTCATATGAATATGGGTGACTATACAAATTTCTTCTTTCTAGTCTTTGTCCTCAAGCACAAATAAAGTGAGAAAAATCTTTTCATATGACCATTTGGAACAACAGCTTAAGGTGTTATCACAGTAGCAATGATAATGTATAATGATAATATGCATTACAGAGGAGGTACTTGTAACTAACTACTGGTGCACATTCAGTGTTGTAGCTTTATCTGTGTTTTAAGTCTGAGCTTTAAGTTGGAAATGTCAAACACAGCAAAAGAAAAAAGTTAGTCCTGCCATGAAATAATGAAATATTTCGTAATCGTTTAATAATCATCACAAGTCATTACTAAACATGCTAATTCATCAATATTGTGGTCTTTTTACTTGCTGAACAGAGTAAACAGAAAACTATTTGTTGAACCCCAATGTCAGACAGTACAAAAAGCAACCTTTAAGAAAGACAGCATTTATGCCATGAAACCTAAGTTCTATGAAATAAACTGGCTTTTTTATTCCCACAGTAATTGAAGTGACATAAACAAGCCACAGCTCACTAAGCCAGGTTAGCCCTCAGAGGGACTAGTTCATTGTAGAAGTCAATCTCTTTTGATGCTATGCTCCCCTAATTTTTTTGAGAAAATTTGGAATTACCTAAAAGACTCAAGATGAAGAAAGACAAAAGACCTGTTAAAAAATGCTGTCAAAGAACATGCTAGGAAAGGAAGTTTGCAAGTATAGTAAACTGGGTGGCATCTCAGACATTACAAGTCAGAGCACTGAGTGCTGGGTCCTCTGGTAGTGAGCTGCCTTTGGTTCCCTGTGTTGAAGACATAGGTTGGCTTTCAACACTTGATGTTATTTATGGAAGATTGCACGTTAAAGTTATTCTTCAGGTCTGCTGTTGTCAGAGAACTGTTTTGTCTGGCCTGTGGTATAAATTAAAAAAAAAAAGGGGGGGGGGAAGTATTTTTTTGTGTATGAGTGATTTTAAATCCACCTATTTCATAGTGAATCTGAAGGGTTTTCTGTTGTTTTATTTCTTTGCCTTCTATTCTGAAGAACTATTTCCCCCTGTAGGACTGCTGAAGCAAGAAAGGAGGACTCGGGTCGATTGTCATTTCCATTAATGTGGGCTACAAAGTAGATGTCAGAGCTGAAGGAGAGTATAATAACATATGACAGGCAGTATGAGGTAATAAGGAAAAAACCCTAGGAATTCTACTATTTTGCTACACCCAGGTAGTTTAAAAAATGGAGAAACTGAGAAAATCTATACTTTAAAGCAGCTGAGCAGTAAAGGAGAAAGGTGATAGAAATAGCAGATTAAAAATTACTTGAAGCCTAGCAGCCACAACTTCGTAGATATCTTACACACTGTAGCTGCTGTATTTACAGACTGAAAATCTATAAATGGATATATCAAATACTGAGACAGTTGTTTGTCTGTGTGACTATAGGTGTTACTCTTGTGAACATTGCAACTGAAAACTTAGAAGCTGGTTCAAATCATGCAAGGTCTTTACATTCTCCACAGAGAATTTACATTCTCACTTTCATTTATTTAAAAAAATAATTTAAAAATCCTTAAGGAGCAAATTGTTAGTAGATGTGAGTGTTTTATTTCTCTTATGTAGCTTCTTGAGAGCATATTAGAAAAAAAACTAAGTTGCAGAAGTCTAGAAATTATTTTTGCTTTTGTGATTTGGTATCAAATGGGGAAAGAATTCTCTGTGATGAGCTAAGAATATATCATTATATGTAATTTTCCATCTTTTGATGGGTAAAATGTGATATGTTCAGACTAGATGGAGTTACTGTCACTAGATAATTTTCAGAATAAGGAGGACAGTGTTGCAGTTATGAATCAAATGGAATTTGGATGTTAATCCATGTCTTCCCTGAAGTTTGAGTAGCATAAATGCTGTGGTAAAAACAAACAAAAGCATTGCTCATGGAACTCATTCCTGCCAGAATTTTTAGCATGCTAAACACATGATGGAACACGTCCAATAGGAGTTCTCAATTGAAATTCAGGACAATTATTTTCAAGGTCCCTTCCTCAATGATTACAGGACCACCTAAGTACTGGTGAAAAAGGCTGAACAGAAAACACTGCCTGACTTTCAGCATTCATCCTAAAATCTCAGGGTTTCATTTACATTAAAAAAACCCTACATATTAAGTAACAGTGTACATATATGCAGCCAACTAGGTGTCCTAGCTGTGTTGTTTCACCACCAATCAACCTCTAATTAACAAAAAAATCCTCCAAAAACTAAACAAAAAAAAAAAAAAACCAAACCCACACAATAAAAAAAAAAATCTGCTGAATGTCATTAAGTATTTCTGTTGATGCAACAGAAATCCATCTGTGTTAAAAGTGCTCTACAAGGAATCACAGCCAGAGTTTGCCTTCCACATTTTGTGATCGTTTGCCTCCTGAAAAGTGAATGTAGAAATGTCACCAAAATATAGGGGCACTTCATTCAGCCAAGAATTGCAGGCGTGTGCACATCAGTTTTTCAATGTATACAGCTGGAGGAAATCATGTGAATGGTTTGAAGGTTTCTCAGCAAATGGATGACTTGTGACCAGTAAGCTTGACCTTAGGAAGAAAAATTTAATGCAGACAATAGAATTCAGAATTGTAAGTGCCAAACAATCTTTTCTGTATGGAGCTGATCAGTGTTTCTTGGGTCCAAATAACTTGATATTATCAAAAAAAAGCAGTCTCTTTTTAAAGTTTCATTTATATCTTTAGATGTTAGTTCTTGCACATGCCAATTAAAATACTAGTTATTTTTTCCACAAAATGGGAGTAAGATTTTTCAATCCATGTACAATCTAGAAGCTTTGTAATGTTATTTTTGTTGAATCTGAACAGAATTGCTTGATGGCTTTATCTGCAAAAAGCAGACAGTATGTCAGAATTCATTGACAATCAACATCTTTATGTGAAGATTAGAGAAATCAATTGTTTCTTTTTGAAAACTGCAAACTTTCACACAAACCAGTTATCCTAATTTGCATTAATGGATTTACTTTCTAAGTGGAAGTCTTGTGAAATATGTTTAGTATTGAAATAGGTGCAGAGTTTTTTAATATTTTTGNAAAAAAATTTGATTTCTAACAGGACTGAATGTTTAATAAGTACTACAAATAGAAAAATAAATCATAAAAATAAGCAGAGATATTAGTGAAAAAAATAATAGAGCTTTTATTCAAGATCAGCTCACCAACAAGAATCTATACTTCTATTTGGTAATATTGCTTTATTAGATGGTAAGTCAAATATTTTCAAAGGCACAAGTCACAGTAAGGTGCCTAACTGCTTTTATATCTTAAAAAATATCCCCATAGTCCTTGCCTGAAGCAGCAGTTTTTTCCCTCTCACATGTCCAAAGCCATATGCCTATTCTTTTTACATCAAAATGAAAAAAACCTGCAGGCACAAGGCTTATGTTATGATGGCCTTTTCCAGCTCTCATTGATTTCACTGGAAGTTGGATGAGGACCCCTGAGCACAACTAAGACATAAATGCAAGGACAAAGAACTACAATTTTTCTGTAAGCATGATCATTTCTCTTAAACTGGCCAATCATAGACTAACTTCTAGAACTTCAAGTTCCTCAGTTGTATAATACTGCCCGAGAGTAACACTTAAAAAAAATACACTGTTTCAGTACAAAGCCAAATGGTTTCATTTGATGTTCAAATCAATCCTTTCTCAAAGATATGTATTTTATAGATCACAATTTCCCTTCAAAGGATTCCATCTTGCTTTGACTGACATTTGTCGTGTAGATACAGTAGAGAAAGATTATTTATCTCGACAGCAGGCTGATGACAAAATATCTATACTACGATTAAGCTCATTTCTAGATTAGAAGGATCACATTAGCACTTTTTATAGCTGGCATCACCATGACAGTTGCAGTTATTTGTCTGCATTTCAACATTTTACATTTTTTTACAACAAGTGTGTGAGATTTTTCATCAGGACTACATGGAACAAAGAAAAAGAGCAACATGACCTGCAAGATATTTTTTTTCATTTGAGTGTCCTGCTGCTGATATTTATTTGATTCTGAACGAAATTTTTTATTGATCAAAGTTTGAGAAATTGACATCATATTTATACAGGCAGACATGTTTGCCCTTTAATTTCCTAAATCTATAAACTTTGAACATCTAAGCCTTTACTTTCTTTTAGAAATCTCCCTTTCATTTTTTGTGGTTTTCACTAACTGTGTGTTTCAGCATATGAAGGAAATCTTTTGAGAAAAAAAAGTGGCAGTTGAGTTTGGTTAAATAGGGCTGAAAAAGTGTTTTTAGGAAGGTACATTTTAACATGAAAAAGCTTAGGGAAAAATATAAATTAAAGAGTTGGGTTATGCTCTGAAGGAGGGAAAGCTAGAATTAGGTACACTGTATGAGCTCTATTTTCTAGAGAGGTTAAGGTCAAAGCAGAATTATCAGGATAATTGAACAGGACCATTCTTCAACAGAAATTGCTAACCTTGTTAGTGTTTTATAGACCTTACTAAGCAGATCATATACCAGTACAGATTGAACTTAAGTGTCATTCAGAGCCAGTAAAATTGTCAGGTAGAATTCAAGTGGGATGGCACGTAGAAATGTATCTTGTGGTGTCACATAGGCAGCCTGGATCTAATTCTTAAGACTGGGCTGGAGCCTAGAGACAGAGTTTGCTAAGAAACCCTGAAACATTCCATAGCTCTGTGTGCCTGCTGATGCTCGAGCCAGCCTCTCTCACAGCAGTCAGGTGTGCACCAAATGGTCTTTGCACCAAATAGCTCAAATGAACAGCAGTCCATGAACCCAAGAGTTGGATCAGGAAGAAAACATGCCCCTATTCTTGTAACTCTGTTAGGATTAGCATCTTTTCCTCACCTTGTGTTCTTCCTGGACAGATATATACGACCACCCATTTTTTTTTAAACTTGTTTTGTGGTAATAATAACTTTGGACATTCTAAGGTAAGATACTTGATGTAGTGGTTTTTTTTAATCAAGGGGCTGTGTGTCAGACAATCTTTTGCTCTTAACTCCCCAAAAATTCAATGAGTCAGCCCTAAATTGTAGGGAAAAGAGTCCAGAAAGGATTATAAATGCCAAGACAATTGCTTTTAATAGGAGAAATTTTAACCATTTCACACAGACAATAAGTCCTGCAGTAGCTCATGTTTCCAGGGATTGATGCCTTATGTACCACTTGTGTGGCTCAGAAAGGAGAAGAAGAAGAAACTTTGAACTGTCACTGCGTCCATACTTGCCTGATGAAAAATGACTTTGTGTGAAACAAGGTTTTTAAAGGCCTCTGATGAGACTTAAAGTGGAAGGTATTCAGCTGTATAAAATATGAATAGGTGAACAATCCAACAAGTAATGCCCCAGAGCATCAGAGCCCTCACAAATCACAGTTTCAAAAATATGTTCAAGTATCCATTTAACAATCAGAGGCTTGTTCAATGCCTGTTCTTGAGTAACAATAGAAAATAGTTATTTAATTTTATAACTGCAATATGGCAAATAAATAACAATTCTTTGCTGTCTGATGTTGCAACAGGTTCAAAAGTTCAGCTTCAGTCAATACATGCACTCATCATAGTGTACAGATTATAATACTACTGACAGATGCTGCTAAATATGAAATACTTTTAATGTACTTGTTAAGTACTATATAAAAAATCCTGTAAGGGAGAATCAAAGCAAATCTGTGCCATATTGTTTCTCTTATATCTAGTTTATATATATATATATTTATATATGCATTTATAAATGCAGATTTCAAAGTCCCCCGTTGTTCCATTAAGAGTTAATATGCAGAGACAGACTGAATATTAGTCATTAGTACTTGAAATCAGAAAAAGTTTTACTTCTTTGCTTTAATAGGGGTGGATTTAAATGCTGAAAACAATGGCTAGATGAATTTCTCAAACATGTGGTTTGTTCACTGCTACTGCTGTTTAATAGAGAAAGATCTTAGGACTGAGAACCTATCCTGTGTTCCATTCTGTGTGACGCTACTATTATGGGGAGCAGCTATACAAGTGCTGAAGTAAGCAAGCAGAAAACTTTAATTTGGTAGTGCATTACATTTGTACAGGTGTTAATGAATACAAAAGCTGCAAGAAACGAAGAGGCAGCCCCAGATACCATATATCCAGAAAATTATCCAAGATATCCATCTCCATCACTCTTCATGTCTTCTCTTTTTCTCAGCAGCTCACTAGACGGTAATGTTCTCAGATCAAATATTCTCTATAAATTGGGAGAACATTTAGCTGATTTATGAGGCTTTTAGCTATTACACATTTACCTACTCAATAAAAGTACTTACATCATACGACACACAAGCTACCTCCACAATCCAAGAATCACTCTTAAAGTGACACATACATCAAATTGTAATGTGATTTCCTGTACCTAATGTATCACTTAAGGGAAAATAACAGGCATTCCATTGTAGACTTTTTTCTTCATTAATTGTTCTTTGTTTTCTCAGACAGCAGTTTTTTACTATTGTGGCTTTCTCTTACACATAAATATATTCTATAGCATTAAAAAAAAAAAGAGATAGAAAGTAGAGACAGGTTCTGGAAGTGAGAGAAATACAGAGATTCTGATTTTCTTAATTTTGCTTTCAGCCTTGGAATTAAGTCATAGATAATGCTTATGTATAATTTATAATTTAAAATAATTTTTTAAAAATGTAGAATTTAAATGGGTTTTCATGAAAATACATGTCTTGTTTGCAAAATAGACCAACGAGCTTATTTCAGAACTATTAACAGGTTGATTGAGCATCAAAATAAAACTAGGTATATTTAATATTTGATAACAATGTGGGTTTTTGGCCAACATGGCCTATTAAGTGCACATTTCATTGCATTAGAGAAATGTGTACTCTTTAGGCTATTATTTTAGAACCCAAGACCCAGTATCACTGTAAGATCCTGGAATAAAGAGAAAATGGATGGTAAGAAAATCACCAAGGAGGTAGATAAGATTGACTGTTTTTCATGGAAGCTTCAGCCAGAGCCTGAGCTTACAAGTCCTTACCAATCTTCAGAAATATTGAGACTCTAAATTGAGATTTTGACCATCCACTTCCTCAGAAAAGATGCTACAAAACTTCCTACTTCAATTCCTCGTGTAACAAAAATATTTGAACACGCTATCATCCAACATAGAAGGTTTCAAATATCTTTTGTCAAGTCTCTTTTTCTTTTATGACCATAGGTGTGTCTTGTTCCAGGATCTTTCATCCTTACTAATGCTCATCTTATATGTCACAAGAGCTCCAGCAATTTCTCAAGCAGTAAAAATGACATTCTTCTCAGAATTTTGCATAATTTATGTTTGCGAGTTTGCTGCAAACTGGCCTCCCTGTATAGAAACATTGAAACTTGACATCAAACTGTTGTCAGTAAAATAGAGAGAACATACTGCAGTACAAATAACCTCCAAACTCCCACACTGTCATAGTTTCTATAGAGTTTCCCAGCTGCTCCTCTCTTGCTGATTACCTGCTTGCTCACACTGAAATCAGCAGTCTGTCAGCCAATAGAAACACATGAGACAAACCTGTGGTGGTTTTTCAGAGTCAAGTATCAATAAACTATTGCAATACTATAAATATTTGCAATAGATAAATGCCAATGAATCTGATAATAACTTCAGACACAGAGTGGCTGAGCGATGGACTTGTCAGAATTTCAAGGCCTTGATTCCATCCGTTCATATAGGCATTATAATCATACTGTAGAAAGTCTAGCGGTATTTTTTGAATAAATGATGTCCAAAAGAAGGTTTCTAATATTAAGGCTTACATTGTAGCCTCTGCTGAAACTGAAGAAATAAAGTTTTTGCATAGTGGTTAAAAGATCTTAACTTCCTTTTGTGGCTGTAGACTGTTAATCACAATATATGCTATAAAATCTTTACTGAAAATAAAAACTTGACTACACATTTTTTCTCAGTGTAAGTTTCTAGAGAATATGAGCATGAATCTCACTTCTATCTATATATGTACATATGTATAAAGCCTTTATAAAAATAAATGTAAAAACCTTCTCAAGGAAAATCTGACTTTTACCAGATGTTTTGCAACCTTTAAAAATTTAGGTTTCTGCATATGACTGGCGGCTTTTCTTTCAAAATAGGATAAGTTTGGTTTGATTCAATTCTGTGGGTACAATAAGTATTTGGGTAACTTTGGTCCATATCAACGGGGCTGTGACAAGATTTAGTTTCCTTATTATTGAAATAATGTGTTTCTGTTGCTAACAGAAATGAACCTGAAAAGCTTGAGAATAAATATATCTTAAATAATTTACTTTCTAGGCATTGTGTTCCTAATGCTGATTAACATGGACTGCACTCAGCCATATTATGCAAATGCAGATACTAAGGCACAGATACCTGCCAAATGTGCAAAACTAAAGGCTTGTAGTATCATTAAACTGAGTAACCACCAATAACTCTGATCTAGGGCAGTCTGTGAAACATGCATTGAAATTATACATTGAACTTCTTGGGTTTTTGGGTTTTTTTTGGTTTTTATTGCCTGTACCTTTTTGAGAGTGAGTGCTTTCACTCATTACTCCCTCATCAGTCTTCTAACCAAGTTCAGGAGGAATGAGCAGGCAAAATTTTCTTGATAAAAGAGCCCTGAACAAAACTTTATCCCATTGAGCATGGCCCATTGAGATTCTTCAGATTCTTCATAACCTTACCCCACTTTATCACCTTGGATTACTGTCAATATATTAATAACTGCTTCTAGCTACCCCCCTTTTCAGAACTTCATTTTTTATTTAGTTAAATTTAAAGTCAGCTCCTTTATTCTTTCCTTCTGGCTAATCCCCATGCTTTCAAACAGTATCAGTGAAACTATTTTTCTGTCTACAATCAATTTGTTCTTTCAACTTTATTTTATGTGGTGTCTAATTAAAAAAAAAATCAAATTTTCTTGGGATGATTAACTGGTAAACAACCAGTATTATTATGTTTCCATTATACTTTCTGTCTCGTCATACCTGGTATATAAGCTTCACAGGGAAGGAATTTTTTATTTGCTATGATCCCTTATCTCACCTGGTATAGTGTATCGATATTGTGTTCTGACTTTAGTTCCCTTATCATGGAGACGAAAGTCGTATCAACAAGTACTGAAAATCAGCCTGAGTTCTTTAGATAAAGCCTAGTCTGTATGGCTGATGATCTTACACACCATGGGTGCAAAAGGTCTAAGCAGCTGCATTGAGAGATAAGAAGGATAGACTAGTTTATGCCTTGACAAGTCTTCTCATGCAATGAGGACGTGTGACGTTCTTCTTGAACTAGTGCAGCAAGACAAGCAACTAATGAATCTGCAGTTGATGTAGATGGCAGTTGATGATCTTGAAACTGAGCAAGAGCTTTTGATCTCTGTAGTCTGCCAAACAGATTTCACAAACTGTGATGGAAATGCTATGTACCAATTATTCTATTTTCTATTTAAGGAGAAACATTCTAGCATAATTAATGAATAACATGAACTAAGTTTAGTTAAATTGAGAGAAATGCAGTGCATTCTCTTGCAACACACTTCACTGCATGTGATCTATTTTTAGGAATTTCACTCACTATTAGGGATGATTTTACACATCAGGTGTGTTCTCACTATAGTTCATAAAAGCTGCATTAGTCTCAGTTGCATGAAATATTAAGATAACTTCAAAGGTGACTTTCAAGGTCATATATTTTGACAAAATATTGTAGAAGTGACAAAAATATTTGGCAGTCTGTTCTGCAGAGTAAGACTTTATTAAGAACCCAATGGTTAATCATGAAGTTAACACATACAATGATTGCCTGCTCTGCCCTCACCTTGTTTCCTATTAATTCAACATCACACCATGACAGTAGAGCAGATTGTCATCACTTCATGGCATTATACATAAAATGTGTTTTTATAAACATTGCAGCAAGTCAAGATGTAGGATATGCAGCTAGAGTAACATGTTTGGTGAAAAGTGATACCTTTTCTCTCTCTGAATTTTGTTCCTCAGTTTAAACATCGGTGAAAAGATTTTTGCAAGATCTGTTTATCATTATTCAGTGCTGGAAAGGAGGCAGACCAGAGAAACAGAACATTCTTTCAAAATCAGGAAGCTACAGTGAGTGCCTTGGAAAGCCTCTGAATACTCTGAAACAGAATAACATATAACATAATATAACATAACATAAAGTAACATAGCATAACGTAACATAACCATCACCTTATGAAGTAGAATAATTATGTATGCTTCTAATAAGATGAAGAAGGAAGGTTAATTTTGTTTCTTGGGAAATTTAACAAGTTTAGGGATAAGAACTAAATTAGACAAAGTGTAAAGAGAAGAATTAAAGTAACTTTATATCTAAATTCTGAGAAAAAATGTCAGGTTCAAATTTTCAAAATTAAATGTTTTGTTGAGATCCTTCTTGTCTACTGAACTAAAGTTACATGGAAAAATTCCATTCCAATGAATGAACATCCTTGTGATAAATAGCTATGAAAATGTTTTTATAATGAATAACAAATACTTTTTATGTTCTTCGTTATTCCAGAACAGAAATATTCTGATATAAAAAGTTGTATTAAAAAACTAGTATCTGCTAGGAGAAGGTTGGGGTTTTTTTTAAAAAAAAAGGGAAATAGAAATAAGGAAACTGCTATACAAAGCTGCTGTAAAATAGCTAAAGTAGAACCTGGATGCCCAAACGAATATTTTGTAACACACATGCACAAATCTAGGACTAAAAGACGGTCACATCTGCAGCACTGCAGTAAAACTTTTTATGCTTTATTCAGTTTTGTTCTGAAAAGTCCCAGGCTTTCTCCATTTCCCATGAGAAACTCTATTTCATAGCCTGTAGAAAGCTAAGCAAGTCTTTTCTCATATTCAGCAAAAATTTACCCTTACTAAAATTTATCATGCTTTTCTGGTATAGTCCCATAAATATTTTTTTTAACCCAAGAAATCTTTAAAAATAGAAAGATAATTATCCTGTTATCGCTTCACCTTCATTCAAGGTAATATATTTTTCATTCAACTTTTCTTGAATTGAGATCACAGCTCTAAATATTACTCTCATTTCTTCAGCTTGTGCTGTACTCACTTTTATTTGTCTATATTTTTGAGCACTGAAGGGATTAGAGCAGTATCTAATGCACAAGGGACTGTTTCATCAAGGCTGAATAGAGATACACATTCGCCTCTCTTCCTGATGATCTGATGCCTCTGCAGAATCTTTTTCCCTTGATCAAAAAAGGATCGATGTACAGTGTTGTATTACATGAGCTATTTCTCCTGTTACCAAAAAGAGAAAGGGCTGGCTCATCATTCCCCCTAATTATCAGATGTTCATTGACTTTGGTGACTGTACTTGAGTGGATAGGTTGGAAAGTGGTGTTGCTGTGGACTAAAGAGAGCTGTGCTTGCAATGGCTGCACTGTAGACTCTGGGCATCATATTCTTCTCAGAAAATAGACTGAAAGTACTGTGGGTTCATTTTAATATTTGAAATTTAGCAGCTCAAATGGTATTTCCTTCAACCTACAGCCATGAAAAGCAGTGAGTTAAACTGAAAATCTCTTCTAGGAAGATCCTAATGGTGACAGAGAATCTCATTGTTCTCTCTGCAATGTGTATAGGGGAGCTAGTGTGGTATTTGATTCCCTTGCAGAACTGACTGAAAATGCCTTGTCAACCAAAAATTGGCACTGCTGGATATTTTGTTTGATATTCCCTGTAAGATCTATCCTAAACCAAAAGATGCTTCTTAGATGGAGATAACTGAGCACTGTCCTAATTAGTGAGTCCTGATTTTTTTCAGCCCTCCCACTGCTTTGCCTTTTGACTCCAATTCAAGTATGAACAACATTAACAAATCTTATTCTCACTGTGACTGTCAGCTGGTGTGATGATCTGGAGTTTTATATGGGCATTGACGCTGGAGCCTGAAACAGTGACAGTAGTTGGGGCAGAAACCCTTCCACAGCCATTGACTTGTTCATGGAAATGAGGTAGTTGCTCTGAAATGCAGACAGGCATTTGTCTCTCACGGGTTCTTATCTTTCATCAGGACTGCAACAGAGCTCCAGTGACAATTATTTTTTTCTGACCTAGTGGATTTCTTTTCAGTTTAATGTGTTAAGTTAACATTTGTGCTCAAGTCTTTTGTGCAGATAGTACTGGTTGCAGTAGTTTTGCTAGAGAAATGGGATGCACAGCTCTTCTTGTTCTATACAAGTTTTTAAAAAATTCCTTTATTGTTTTTATCATTTAAATCTGTATTACAGGAACTGAGATTTGAGAACTCAGGTGACTTAAGGCCGAAGGAGTTTTTTGAGACAGCTCTGCTGGCCAAGTAACACCAGGGTCTTACTAACACCATAATTCTTAGCTGGGATTAAATAATTTTGCAATATGTTGCTACCCTTCATTATAAATAGTCTTGTTAGGACACAGCTGAAATGCATTGGAAACAAAGCAAGTAATTGTAACTTCTCTAGGTGATGTAGTTAAAATAACAAAAGCCTTAAGGCAGTTGGAAAAGTGATGTCTTCTATTCTAAGCACAGACATATTTCAGAATCCCAAAACCAAAAAATGAATAAATTTTGGCTTCTGTTTGTAAAGGTTCTGCCTTTGTGGACAAGCAGAAAATAGGGAACTAGACAATAAGAGAGGAAATGTTCAGAAAATATCATGCATGAATGGGGCTTTACAGTGCATCTGCGAAGAGATCTGAAATAGCAAAAAAAAGAAAGGAAAGAGCAGCTTGGGATATAGTGCTGTAAGTGAAAAAATGCTTCCTTCCTGTTATTTTCCTACAGCACTCAGGGAGCCAAAGATATATATGTTCATTATCAGTAAGCAGAATTAGATCAAGGATCTGGTGGTTTTTCTTTTTTTTCTGTTGACAAAAAAAACCCACACAGCTATGATTTTTTGTTGGTTATTTGGGTACAAAAACAGTAATGTTGCCTAAACCAGCAGCTTGTCTGGAGCCCACACTTTCCCTACAGTCTATAAATTGCTATGGTGGGAAATGAAACATTTCCAATCTTATCAGTTTTTTCCTAAATCTTGTCATTTTTTGGGTGATGTCCAGAAAGATTATCAAAGAGTCTTGGGTTATGTTAACATTCCCCCATGCATTCCTATGAGAACTGGCCCTTCCAAGGCAGTTCAATAAACAGATAAATCAAGGGAAGACATTCATATCAACAGTGGGATATTTAATATAAGTTACAACTTCCTCCCTTCACACTAGCAAGCTGTTAATAGCATTCGATTCTTCTGCTGCAAAATTATACATTAATTTTTAAAGGATAGCACTAGACAAGTGAAAAATTGGCAACGTACCATTCCACAAATTTATTTTTAAGTTGTTTTCCCAGTTGCAGGGCTGGTTGTATCATATTTTAACAAATATATTATTCAAATTAGCAAGAGTCATATGAAAGTAAATTGGGTTTTGAACAGGAGAATTCAAATGACAAAAATTGGCTAGGTTGCTGCTTGTTTTTTGTTCAGCTCACCTTTACAAAATGACCATATGTTATATCTTCATTTCTTGGCAACTGCAGAGTTGCATGCAGATACAGTCCTTCTGTTGATACTCTTTTTTCATTGTAGTGCTTCTGTCTAGAGGCGTCATTTTGTGAACAGCTGTAATGTTGTTATTAAAAGCAATACATATATTTTAAAACAAAATAGTAGACATATGTGCCTACTGTCAATGCAAGCAAGTCTATCTAAATGTCATGTCGAGTGTTGTAATGGCTGGAAAACAAAGCTGCTTTCTCCCATTTGCATTTCTGAAACCAATTTTTTGCAGGCTTACAATCTGTCTGCTTCAGAAAACCTATTCTGGGAGATGTTCAGGTATGAACTTGGCACACACAACTAGAGATACAGAACTTGATTCTTCACTGCCTTGATCCCTTTATGACTATTTACCCCTGCAGAAAATAGGTAGAAAACACAACTGCTCATTTTCAGTAATATGGCACATTCATCTTTAGTAAGTGATGACACAAGATACAACGGTTTAAGTAATGAAGAATGTTCTATTTAATACTTTTATTAGAAGTGTTTGGCTGTTCTAGCACTACCTTTACGTAAAACCCTGATATTGTAATGGCATGGTTTCTAGTAGTCATGATCAAATACAATAAGGCTGTGATCTTTTGAACTTACTTTTAAAACTTGGAAAATGCTATTGGTTTTCAGATAAGATTACACCTCTTTTATTCTTATTTATGACTGTCAAAAAGATTTTGATGAGAAAACATTCATTTTATGTTTTTGGACTATTAGCATCTATGCAATTTTTATAAATTTTTGCTAAAATGCTTTTAAAATTTATTTTCAATTTTGTTCTGCATATAAAACTAATGAAGTCAAATGTTGGTTACATGTGCAAATGGAAATTCTGGATTCTAGAGTGTAAAATGAATGTTTGGATTGTAGATTCACAAATGTCATATAGAAGTGAAAATATAATTTGGTAGATTTTCAAATCACCGTAAATCTTATATCTTCAAGAGCAAATGGAAATGGCAGTGGTGCAACTAATTTGAAAGTAACTCTGTGGGTTTTGCTATCACCAGACACAACCTGAGGATCACCTACGGAAATTTCGTTCTTAAGAGAGGACCTGACAAAGCTGTTTTTCTACATCTCCATGTTCAAATGCACAGCTGGAAGAGTTTGGCATCTTTGCAAGCAAGCATAAATAAAACCTTATGATGAGTGTTTCTAGACTAAATGGTCTTCCTCTGAGAATCCTCAAGAATGCATTTGCTTCTGTGTTACAGTATCCTTACTAGTGAATCCCTAACAGAAAAACTTAGAGAAAACTCTGGATGGAGGTAATTAGAAGAGATGAAGCTGAGGTGAAAAAAACCTGCACATTTTTAGGTTTCGTCCAAAACTGTTTAGGTTTTGTCATTTGAAAATTCTCACCCGTAAATTTAACAGCATGCATTTTTTTTCCTTTAGTGTATGTTAAATTTATTAGATCCCCTCCCCATTATAAATCTGGCATATCAGACCACAATTTGCCTTGTCAGCTCCTATGAGTGAAATCTATTGCTGTTATGGAGCTGTCCTGCTTTTGCCTTTGTAGCAACTTTCAGACCACAATAACAATCATCAGTTTAAAGCAGGCAGATCCATTACATTTCCTCTGTTCCTACAACCCCACATTAAGCTAATATTATCTATTTCCCAAGTGAAAAAAACCCCTTCCAGTCCTATCAATTATTAATTCCTTGCTTGCAGCTAATGTTTTGTTTGAATTATTTAAATGCATCTTCATTTATCAATAAGCATAAAATGTTAAACAAAGAATACTGATGAAGGGCATTATTTAAGCCATAACATTTTATGAGATTATTTCAAGCGCCTTTTTTGATTTATTAGCACAATATGTTTTATAATTATTTTTCCATTTCTACAAAGAAAACAAACCAAGAAACACCATGTTTTTGGGTATCATCAAGAGATTTGGAGGCTTACTGAGTGCTTTCAGGAATGTGATATTTTGGACTTGTTTCACAAAGAAAAAAAAGAAAATTCTCAATCTATTTGCTAGGAAAATTCAAGATAAGATTAAAATATAAGATGCCCGTGATTTATTATGAGAATAAAAGTTACTGACCTTCATTTTATCCTCTTTTTCTTTTTTCTAATTCCAGCATTGTATCAGAAACATACTGAAAATCATGTCTATTATTAAAATACTTGAAACTAAAACAATCAAGGTGAAAGAACAATAAGTGATCCTTTGTTATTATCTTCATGTGCCTTTCACAGTTTTAAAAGAAGAAGAGAAATAAATACAGAAATAAATACAGAAATAAAATCAACATTATAATATTAATGAATTATTTCAAGCTACCTCTCTCTATTTAAAGAACCCTGATAAAATATGGAACATTCTTAAAATTACTGTGTTTTCTTTCTCCTGGTGTGTAATAAAGTAAATCAAAATAATTTAAAATTAATATCACATGTATATGAAAGTGACATTTCTTGAAGCTAAAATGATGCTTAAAACTAGCCAAATTTTATCCCATGTCCACTGTGCCCCTTCACTTTCAGGTATATAACTTTTTCTGCTGCGACAAAATCATTAAAAGCTAGGAGAAAATCATACGCCAGAGATTTTTAACAAAAATACTTTCAAAATAATAATAATAATACTTTTTAATAATACTACTTTTTTAATAATAATAATAATACTTTCAAAAATATTACTTTCTGTAATAAAGAATATTGAGCTATTTCTGTGGTGATCTTGATTATGCAATTAATAGATATCTATGCTCTTGACAGAAATATTAACCTTCCCAGTTTATCACAAATCTCATTCATTGACAAAGCTCCTTTTGAGTAATTGCTTATGACCATTTGATAGGATATCAGTAAAGATGTCAGCCATGATCTAGGTCCTATTCTATTGTGCACTTATAAATAGTGCTTTCCCAGAGGGTTATCAGATAGGACAGACAAAAGATGGAAGTCAGGAAATTTTAACTGACCAGTTTTATGATAAGCAGCTAAGGTACAGAAGTCATTAGTAGTTATGCTAATTAAAAATATAGTAGAAAGAATCTCTTGTGGTAATAGGCTGTAGTATTGAGTACAAATATTGTTGATGGCTCCAAACTATATTCATGGCATTTAACTTTTTGCAATATTTGTTTCCCCCTTGCCTTCCCATATGACAGAAAAAGAATCTGCAAATTATGTACATAATTGGATTTTAAAGAATAAAAAAATCCAGAGGACTAAAAAATGATCCTAAATTACATGATGGCAGAGAGAATTTCCAAAATATTTTTAAAAATACAGTAATTTTCACTTCCAGTTACCAAAGCAGATCAAACTGCATTGCTGCTGCATTGAATGGAGCAAAAAACTGTCAGACGAAAAATCTGATAGTTGATACTAAATATAGTTGTATTTGTTTGCTGTGAAAATATTTCAGATTAGCCTACAACAGACTTTGGTGTGGGCAACAAATATTAACACTAATACACTATAGAAAAGTGATTCAACATGGGTGCTCTGTACATGTCAGGTATCTGCAAATACTAACCAGGAACTGCAGACCCAGAGATACAGTTTGTGCTGCTACAAGCTCATTACTGCACTTGAACTTGTTCATTCAAAGCATAAATATGGGATCTTTAGTAAAACTAACTTTGGTGTTTTGAGCTTCCAAGTATAGTTACAGAACTAACTTAATTTGTAACACTGACATGCTTTGATAATGGATATCTCTAGAAGATTAAATTTATTAAACCTATAGATTAAAATTATTTTTTAATGGAACAGAAAGCATTTTTTGCATAATAGCAGTATTTTTTCCTTGGGAAAAATAATAATTATAGCCCAAATACATTCAGTATATCTGGCAATGTGCAGGCAATACTTCAAAGATAAAATAGGTAGGCTATACTTGAAAATTGTATTTTTTCTGCTGGCAATTTGAATCATACACTCACGGAAATACTGATTGAAAGGAACTACTGGAGGTTCAGTACAGTTTACTGTTCAAAGTGGAATTTTCATCATCATCTTGGAGTTTTACAGCTTTCCATGGAATATAAATGTTAGGTGAGATTAGGGATACAGTGGATCCCTATAAAGTGCTTTAAGTAGAAAGATAGTTTACTGTTTTTGTTTTTCTTATGCATTCTGATATTTCAGTTTTCCATTTCCTTCAATAGATTGTTCTCCATCAACACCGGGTTCTCAGCGCTGCTGACAGCCTCAGCAGAGGGCTGAAATATCTTGCTAAACTCAGTGCTGTGCTCAGTGAGAAAGGAGAAGGTCCTTCTCTGTTGTCCAAGACCCCCATACCATACTGTACCATACCATACTGTACCATACCATACCATACCATACCGTACCGTACCTTACCATACCATACCATGCCATGCCATGCCATACCATGCCATGCCATGCCATGCCATGCCATGCCATGCCATGCCATGCCATGCCATGCCATGCCATGCCATACCATGCCATGCCATACCATACCATGCCATGCCATACTCAAGAACTGGTCACAAAACAAACTGGTCTGTTTTGAATTATTACCCATAACATAACGATATGGCGGAAGCCAGTTTTGAAGATTCTTTTGGGAGGCACATCTGGGAAGCTGTCCCCTCCCTTGGTGTGAAAGGGTGTTCAAAGCACCATTTCCACATATGACTCCCAAACTCCGTCTAGGCACCAGTGAGCATCATCACAGCTTTGATTCCATTCCCAGAACTACTAATCTCTCACATCAATATTTCCTGGAACAGGACCACATTGTTGAAAAGCTGACTGGCTGTTGCTGTGGGCAATAACTCATGGAAAATGCAAAGCAGAGTTAGCATACCTGCAAGTGTGGGCATGGGAGCAGGATGTGGGCATCCTCCCGTCTCCACCAGAATGTAGCACATCAATAGATTCATGCCTATGCCTATTTGAAAAGCTTTTTGGTGTTATTTATCAATTTACATAACTCTTCAAAACCATGGTACAGTAGTTAATTCCTATATTACAGTGAAATTCCTATCTATGGTAAGTACATATTACATCCACATTAATACCACATTACCTTGTCGTGATGAATGTTATTGCAATGAATGAATTAATAATGATTTGTCTCTTTATCAAGTTGGGGTTTTTTTTACCTTGACATGAAGAGGATCCATGGTATTGATTATCACAAATATAATGGATTGATTCATCATTTATGGGAAAAGAGGCTGCTCTTCCCATAAAGCTTATTCTTTTATTGCTTTTTTGTGTTGTCTTTTTTCTTTCCTCAGAAGATATATTATCTTTGGCAGGAATTCAAACCATCTATGGATCATTCCTAGGAGTCAACTTAGTTTCAAGTACTGTAACTTGAATGTGTGCTGTGAGAATGAATGGAACTCAAATGACTAAGTTGTCGCATATAAACTGTCATGAAAGGAGATGGTTATCCTGGATAATGAAGGTTAGGCATTAATAGCTGCTCCCTGTAGAGTGAGATTAGGTCCTTTGCAGCTATTTAATTGTGGATAAAGGTGAGCAACCAGCATATGTTGTGATGCCCATGTATGCAGCAGCAGCATGAGTTCCAGTGCTGCTGCTTTTGTGCAACTGTAGCATCCAGGTGCTCAGTGAAAAGTGAAGTTGCTGAAATCGTTCTCTTGACTGGTACAAGGCTCTTAAGTATAAATGCACTGTGTACATGATTCTGTTCTTATGTGTTCCTTTGTCACTAAGAACTTGGGTTCTTCATCAGAACATTTTGTGATTACCTCAGGATTAATAGTTTTGCAACTAATTTTTCTACTCTTTATTTAAAGTTAAAAAATAGAAGAGATTATTCAGTATTTTGGTTTTCTCTTCTGTCTTTATTTTTGGAAAGACTTGATGGTTAAGTTGAAGTTGAGCACAAACCAATAAAGAAGGACAAATTTGTTATATAAAATATTACACCTTTCCAAGCACTTCCCTTGTGCTGCAAACAGGGTCACTCACTCCACTCCCTATAACCTTTTCTAAACTGGAAAAGTGGTTGTTTTAGTCTCAGAGATCGTGTCAATAGATGCAGTCTGGAGCCTCCAGATGGGGAAAAGCTAGAAATGCCAGCAAAGGACTCACAGTAGCATTCAACTGCTCATGGCAGCCATGCTGCCTTATGTCCTACTTTTTTAAGGGTTTGTGATAGAGGAGCAAATTTTTAGTGCCGATGTCCATTGTGACATTAGGATATTATAAATACTTAAGTTACACCTTTACATGATTGGTGTTTTAAATATTTTGCTCTTCTGACTTGAATGATTTAAATTTCACTTCTTCCTCAAACTGCTGATGAGAATTTAACGTTTTAAAATCAGACGATATCGAGGGTCATTTCGCAGCAAGAAAAAATTGTAGAGTTTACTATTATTTATATATGAAATGTAAACTAAACAAAAATAATACAGCCTTCCAAAATATTGGTTGGATGATACCATCTTCTCTTGTTGTTTCTTAAGATTTTCGTTTCTGAAGTTCACACCATACTGATAAAAATTCTTAATATGGTCTATCAGTAGTTGATGTTACACTTTGCATATAAAGCCTGACTTTCTCCACTTATTTTTCCTGATTTACATAGGGAATCTTTTAAAATATTTTGCAGCTACACAAAAAAACCCCAAATCTAGTAATATTATAAATTCCAAAGGGGACTTCCTGTGTCATTTCCAGATCTCTGAAGTTCAAAAATTAAAATAAAATATGAATAAAGTTTAATTTTCATTTTGTTTCCAAAAGTCAGAAAACCATATGTTTCACTGCAAATGAACATATTTTCTGATAGAGAGGGTCATAGTAAGGGCACTTCCATTGCAAAATGAGAGTTTAGAAATTCATTGAAAACCTATATATTCACAGTAAACCAAACCATATGAATTTTCTTTTGAAGATCTAGTCTGATCTTCAAGCTCTGAATCTAGAGTTTGTTTGTAATTACTTTCTGCATTATTTGAGATTAAAGTCATCTAGGACCTGTAAATGAAAATTCAACGTATAATTTCCACGCCTGCTTAAAAAATAATTTCAAAATAAATTTTCAGTGCAACATCAAGTATTATGGCAGGTGAAATCTAGTAATATTGTGTGTTCACACTGTTCCCAAGTGTTTCTTTAACCCTTTTGAGAACAGTTCATTTAATCAAGATCTCAAAAAGGAGGATCATGTAACACTCTCAGGCACATCCAACCTGGACAAAGTCCAGATTGACACCTCTGGGTGTACTTCTTTTTGGGAAACCACTTTGAAACAAATGAGAAAGGTACCACAGTCTTTCTGCCACTAATTAATCATCCTCTCCTAACCTCTTCTTGTCCAAAATTATTATACAAGCTGCTAGAATCACAGAATATTCTGAGTTGGAAGGGACCCACAACGATCATGGAGTCCAGCTTTTAAGTGAGTGGCTCATGTGGGGACCAAACCCGTGACCTTGATGCTATCAGCTTCATGTTCTAACCAACTGAACCAAGCTCAGGGTCACTTAAGAGATAATTTGCAGACCTTTCAAGACAGACACAGAAATGCAGCAAACACAGGCATAGTGGTAGGAAGGAAAAATTTTACAGCTCTCCTTAACATTTTACACTGCGCAAATGATTAAAATCCACTTGCATCTAATGAATTTTTTAGTTGCTTTTCATGGTCTTGTGTTTAAAAGGGAAGGGAAAGTGTTAGAAACTTACTAGTCTTTTTGAGCAAGACTTATTAGCTCTCTTTCTGGTGAAAAGGCTTAGTCTAGCCCTACAGAAGTCTCAAGGTATAGTCTAGAGCAGTGATCTTCATTCTTCCCTGGCCTATGAGCAACACTGTTTGAAAACCAATATGGTGTGAAAACAACTGTCTTTTACTTGTTGAGATGAAACACAGTGGCAGTGACCCCACGGGACTGTTACCAACGTAACAGGATGGTGGTTGGGGGCTTTTTTCTTAGTTTATTTTAGGGGTTAATTGTGGGATTTTTGTTATTGTTATTGTTGTGGTTGATTGGTTGTTTTGCTTTCTTTGGGCCATTGCTTGCTTTGGTTTTGTTTTGCTTTTCTATGTGAACTTTGGCTTTTGAACACTGTTTTCATAGGAGGATGCTTATCTATTAACCATGCTATTTTTGGAGAACCAAATATTCTTCCTCTTTACCTACAGCACCATCAAATTTCAAAATCAATTAAACTTATGACAAAATCCTGGGCCTTTCCCTTAATTTTGCAATACTTTAGTTACTGCTTTACCCTGTAAACATTTTCAGTTGTATTGTTTAATCTCTGTGGCTAAAAGAAATCAGAAAACCATCTCTTCTGCACCTCTTCTGTCTTACAGAAACTAGGCATTACATTTAGGATTACATAGGGTCAATGCTGGTGCTTGATGCTTATGCTGTTCTTTCACCCTCAGACTAAGCCTGAACTACTTTTACTGTTGAAAGAGGTTACCACTTTGGTAGGAACCTACTCCACAAATATCTGGGAGCAAATTCTAACCCCTGCCTGAAAAAATATTGGGGCTACACAAATCCAGGAAGAACTTAAAGCTAAGAAAAAATAAATGGTTGATATTTGAAGCAAAATATCTGGAAAGCAGCCATACACCAAGACATAATGTGAAGATACAAAGATGGTGATCTACAAAACAACCCATCAGCAATCTCAAACATCCAGTATCTGCTGCAGTATGGAACTTGAGAGACTCTTTGACATCATCATCTTGCTTTGTTTACACCCTGTAATCTGGTTCTTCTGTCAGTTGACAGGAGACAGTGATATATGAATTGTGTCTTTCTTCATGGGAATAGTCAAATGAAAACTCCTCTGCAAAAGAAAAGAAAAATTAACAAGCCACAGCCTAGGACATAACCTTCCTAGGATGTGATCTTTCCTGACAGAAGAGGTTTTTGAAGGGCTATGGTCTTTCTAAAACAAAAAAAATACAAATGCCAAAGGCAAATGGCAATATTCTTATGCTACTTTATCTTGATTCTTCTAAGACATTATTCCATCTAAATACTTTCATCGCATGATTCTTTTAAGAGTTTTATTTTACACCACAGTTCTCTTCCTTAAATGTTAAAGAAATTTTGTATTATATATAAACCATACTTTTCTATTTTTTGATTTATGAATTTCTTAATTTTTCAGGATAAGTACTAAAAAATCCTTTATCTTTGATTTTATTTATTATACAAACCTGGAAACCTATTTTTTTGGAAATTCCAACAAACCTGGATTTTGAATCATATTGCTCCACATATGGTATTCATTTATCTTCGTCTTGCCTTCATGAAACACAGAAACAGATGTTGGACATTTCTGCTTTTTAAAAAGGCCTCTGATTTTATGAAGATTCTTTCCAGGAATAGCCAGAAATAAGTTTTTAAGCTACAGATCATTTACAAGATTGTTTCTGGTGAAGTTTGTTTTGTTAGCAAAATGGATTTCACCCTTTTTTCAGGTATTTTGATTTCCCATTGAACTTGCACTGGAAAAAAAAATGTTTAGAAGTTGTCCTTTCTGTAGATCAGATTAAACCAGACATGGGATTAGAGTGCTGACCTATATTCATGAGTTTAATTGCTGTAGTGTACCTTAACTTCTTACAGATGTATGATTTAAATGGTTAACCTTTACTGGCTATCTTTACTAATGTGACCTTATCTCTTCAGATTCAGATTCTTAAAGTGGATGTTAGAAATAATTGTTGAAAGGTTAGATTTTCCTATGCATTTTGTGTGATTTCAGAGGAGGTATTGACCAAGTCTCATCAATATATGTGGATTGATTTGTGTGGTGTTGTCAAGCCAAAATAACTGTAAATCCATCTGAATCAGCCAGATGAGACTTGCATACAGCTGGTTTATATTGAACAGGGCAGTACAAAGCAGCTGGAATTTATTGGTCAACCTGACCTAGTACTTATTAGTAATTTATGTAGTGCAGGGCACATGTTATGTGGGTGTGTATCAGCAGATAGATACATGTGCCAAACTTGCCCACAGGCGCTATACAGACCATTTATAAAGTGGACAGAGAAAAAAGGAGATGCACCATTTGTTTCTCAACTAACTTGAATTAATTACATCAGGGAAGAGGGCCTAACAACTTAATTGCACACTTTTTCTCATGCACAACCTACAAGAGTTAAGAACAAGTATGAGGAAGGATCATTCTGTACACAGCTAAACAGATATTGTGCATCATACAAGTATTTTACAATTGTAAGCAAAATAGCTTCAGTAGATATTGCCCTAGATTTTTTTTCATGTATATATGTGAAAAATGATTATAAAAATCTGTCTTGAGAAGACTCTGTTCACTATTGATAAAAACCTTTGAAGTCATTTTACGGGATAGCTACAATAATTTTTCATATATTTATTAACCATTAGCAAGCCATGACGGTCTACTAACAGAACTTTAAAATGTAGGATGCTAATTGGAGACCTTGAAGGAGATTTCCCAGGTCTTCATGTCTCCTGTGGTCATTAACAACCTTGCATGGGACTCAAGAATGGGAAAAAAATAAAAGTAAGGACTCCTTAAAGTACTCCGAAGATATTTGTTCTAATCTAATGGACTGTTTTAAATTTCAAAGCTAAAACTTGTTTTTGGACTGGAGAACTGAAATTTAATATATCAAAGTGTTGAAGTATGACATCAAAACTTTTTAGTCCTTTCAAGAAATTGTGACTTTACTGCTAATGATCTTCCCCTTAAATTTCAACAAAATGTGGGCTTTTTTCTAATTATACTGATATTGCTAATAATTTTTAACTATTATTTCTTAGTGAAAAATATGCAAAGAAAGAGAGAAAGAAAGGAAAAAAGAAATAAAAGCAACCAAAAATCAAAAACTCATAGTCTAAAGATTCCAGATCTTCCTACAAGTAAAAATTCAAATAATTTTACATAGAAAATTTACACCTATGTCATTGAGAATACATTCAGCTTTGAAAAGCATACTCATAGATCTGCTTTCCCATTCTACAGAAATATTGTCTCACAATTTCTCTAATCCAAATTATATTTGGTAACATATTTCTGGTGTTGTCAAGGATTATGTGGATTGCATATTAGTGACACTGGCTTCATCAAATGTGATAAAATTATTTGAATAAGGTTGAAGGAAATACATTGGATGTTACTAACATTCATCTGATGTTTTCCCCTCAAGAATGTTTGCATACTGGTAGAACCTGTAGGTAAGCAAATGCATCAACCCTAAAACACAACTAGATCAGTATTCATTTATTAATATTATTAGCCTGATATTCAATTTTTAGGGTTATCAGGACTCAAAAACTTACATTTGGAGCCTATACTATGTCCTTCATACTGACTAGTTTTCAAAAAGGGAAATCTAAAAATTGAAGAAAGGACATACCCTGGAAGACCCAAGTTTGGGATGTTTACAAAGTTTTTTGGTGAGACAGTAGTACGGTCAGAGTTTTCAGAGAATAAATTTTGAGACATTGGATCTTCTACTTCCCATTTCAGTCCATAAATATCTAAAGGTTGTTACTGAAGAAAGATGAAAAAAAAGAGTCTGAAGTTTCTATTTTATACTTTTTCTTAAAATTTTAAAATTCAGCTTTTTCCTATAGTATGCCCTCAAAATAACTGTGTACAGAAGTTAGTTTAAGGGTGATAAACAAGCACATCACAAAAGCATAATTATACAATATATTGGAATAAAATTCCTGGGCCAAAGGACAGTAGTGAAGTAGTGACCAAAAGTAAATGATAAATCCTGACTGAACATTTTTCTTACTGTACCATGACAATATAACCATCACATACTTTATTATTTTGAACATCTGTGCAGCAACATTTTTCCCGTAGTGCATTCTTTATGTGTTGCTTTCTCAGAACACAGGGGTATCCAAGTCTTTTTCCTGAAAACACAAGGAAAGACATCAGATGAGGCAACCACCTCCTTTTGAGGGCTTTTTAAATGAGCTATATGCTACTTGTCATGTTCTAGGTTGAGTGTGTGCCAGCTTCAGCTGGTGATGTCAGACACAGACCATGATGCATTATTCCCAAGAGTGCTCTGCTGCTCATATGGAGCTGCTTTATTTTCAGAAATAAGTAAGTAGACTGCAGGTACAAGGGTCTGGCAACCAAATTTGTTTTTTTCGGGTGTCACTGAACACACACACTGTAGTGTGTGGGTCTAGAAGTTTCTGAGGTACTGGATGGAAATTAAATTGCCTCCAAAAACAACCTTCTTTTTTCCCCTCAATATGTTATGAACTAACCAAAGACATAAAGGGGCCGAGTTTGCACACATGGACAGGAAGTTATTTTTATTCTAGATATCTAAGACATTTTTATTCTAGCTGGCTTTTTTCCCATTAGTCCAGAGTGGGAATGCTGTTTGGATTCTCAAGATCTCCTCTGTTAATTTATAGTACAAACTGGTATGGTTGTGACACTGTAAAACAAAGAAAACCAAGCCCCAAACAAACAAAAATGCCCTTACACTAATTTTCAAGTCTAATGTAAAGCTGATGTTAGAAAGAGATACTTGTGTCCAGTTGGCATTTTGAATGCCTCCTTGGCAGTGCATCCATGTTTTACAAACAGCTTTTAAAAAGCTATGTCGAAAGAGAAGCCACCTTGTAGAAAAAATGAATATATGGAGAATAATTATTTTTGACCTTGAACATTTTACTAAATTCTCAAAGAGATGTTAGCTAGCTTGAAATTGTGTGGTGGTTTATGAAATATCTATACAAGATGTCATAGAAGAATTAAACAAGATGACAGTATCTTGCAAACATGCAGGTCATGCACAATCTGTTCCTCTTTGTTCACCTAAAGTAAGACACAGGTGCAGCAACATCAGTTGTATTTCTTTTTGTTTGCAACTCTTTTTGGCTCAGTGTTGAAGATAAACTCATTAAAAATTATCAAAAACCTCTCTCAAAACCAAAATCTAGTTCTTGTAAGCTCCAATTTTCCAATTGCTCTAGTTTTCCAATTAAATTAATTACTTTTCTCTTAAATTTTAATAAAAATTAGATGCTTTAAGAGTTGATTGGCATTTCAGTTACAGAGGTTTATTGGTGCTCTACTCTCCAAGGCTCCAGGTAGACGCACTACTTATCATATTAAGAGAGTAGCATGTTAATATAAGAGCTGTGCCAAAATAAAAACACTGAGCTAGTACCAGTTAGTTAAAATTTAAAAAAATATATATAAAAAAAGAGAATAGTAAAAAGTAGCTCAAAATATTAGGTGGGAGGGACCACATTGGGCTTAGACAGACATGCTCGTTCTTTTAATACTGTGAAGCAAATATCCAGAGACCACATGTTCTGGGGAGTGAGTGAATCCTTGCAGCTCTGGAGATTAATCTGTTTATCTCATTCAGATATTTCCAGGGCTCATATAGCCTTAGTGGCTATGTCTATATGAGCAAATAAAGCACAATGAAGGCATAGGCCTGAGCATTGCCCATCATTTGACCCTGTTATTTAAGTACTAGCACACAGACTGGGAAGTTACTTTTCCATGTCAGGTCTCCTGGATAATGTTAACTCATGACTTGGGGGACAGCATGTGTTACTGTCCATCCCTGATAAGATGTGTAAGATTTACCACTCCCTTTTGAGTGGTAAATTTACACCCCAGTTTAGATATGTCCAGGAAAACTGAGATGTATCACTTAGCATCAGACAGAAGGAGAGAAGGAAGGGCTGTAAAATTACTCTGAGATCTTTGAAGTGTAAGAACAGAGTACATGTTCTGAGAAAAGAATAATGATGAGAGTATTTTCATCACTAGTTTATTTTTTCTTTGTAGTTTCCTACACATCTTTTAGATGGAATAGATAAATTTCAGAGCTAGAACATATTTTAAACTAAGATTTACCTGCTGTAGTGTAAGTATTATTAAAAGGTTAAAAATATTTAGTCATATGCCTTGAAAAAACTTTTCCCCACTATCTAATTTGAGAATGAAATTGGGAGAGAAATATAGAACAAAGGTTATTCAGTGTTATTTACAACCATTGGTATATTCTATACATAATTGTGTCAAATAAAATCCAATACATGAAATGGAATTATGCACTTTCTAAATTGCACTACTTTAACCTAAATTAATTTTCAAATAATCTGCCTGATTTTGTTAATTGGATTCTCAAGGCAGAGTAGGTACCACAGTTTCTCTTAGGCTTGTTAGCAATGATGACCAATGTAAGAAAATAGTCTGAAAAGATGACTCTAGATGACAACTTAAAGTGACCTTTTTGGATCTAGGATTTCTTCTAGGCTAGGATCTCTTCTATTGAAGCATTATGAGGAGAATCCCGTTTTGTGTCACTGGGCAATAAATCCAAATCTGAAAGGACCAAGTAAACATTGCTACTGCTTCTAGATGCACAGTGAATCCTCCACTGAGTAGCAGTGTTCAGAACTACACTCTGTAACTGCAGAAAAACCAAGAGTGTGTTTAATAAAATTCTGGCAGGGCTGCAGGGAATCACAGCTTACCCAGGAGACAGACAGCTAGGTTAGTTACCCAGGGGACAGACAGCTAGGTTAGTAAGAGCTCATGGTCTAGCTTCTAGGCTTCCAGAAGTAAAATATCTTATAATTCTCACCCTGGAATTGTTTAATGACATTTTGAGGGTGATAGTTGTAACAGCGCACTTTACCTGCTGCAAAAGGCAATAGAAGAGAGTCTACAGTTACAAAGTTTATGTGTTGGTATGTAAATTCCTACTTTCCTTTCTTTATTAACAACCAATGCAGACTAATTTCTCAGCAGAAATCATAATTTTATCCATTTTTCATGCTGTGCTTTTATCAGGGCTGCATTTAAGATTGGAAAATCTCATCAGTGAAAGAGTGGCTGCTTTGATTGTTTTTGATAGACTGCTTTAATTAGGTCACCACAAAAACTGTGTTTTAACAACCTATGTCATTACTGAACAAGGGCAATTTAAATTCTGCTATAAAGAGGTTTCTACAGCATCAGACATCTGCTCTAAAACTTACTGTGGCAATATAATCATTGGATTGCATGTACAAATTTGATTATCTGGAACTTCCAGAAATTATTTCCATCTGATTAACCCAGGGAACTTATCTTCAAGTATTGATGTTGTATAGATGGACCAAAATCTTAACTAATGTCAGATATTAAAGCCTATAATCACGAGTTAAGTGGAAGATGAAGGAACATAATGGCAAACAGAAGACAGTATTTCTGGTTTTGTCTTAGTAAGTGATCATTTAATTCATGCTAAGATGGCAGCAACCAACACATCTGAAATTTGCAAACTTCTATCCAGTTACACTTCTGAGCTGCATTTTATTTTAAGTGACCTTAGTACTAATCACTGTTAATGGCATAGTGTATTGTTGTTTTTCTAATTGCCAAGGAAACATCAATAGTAAAATTCGTGGCATTTTAATGTATCCCTTTGCGATCCAGGATGATAAGACCTTAATGTGTCATACAAATTTAAAGTGAGATCACTGTGTAATGGGGTACATATGGTGATCCTAAAAGAAAAGGTTACTATGGAGAATAATTAAAAAGCCCTTTTAAAAATTATTTTTGCTGCTTAGGTATTAGTTTTAGATGTAAAGAGGGATTTACTTTTCATTACCAGATGTATTGTCACTTTGGATTCTGCTAATTTGTGGTTTGGGAGGCTGTCATAAAAATATGTTTTGACTGCAATATGGAAGCTTCAGCTTTGATAGGACTGTCCCATCCATATCTGAATCTTTTTCCTCTGAATGAATGATCTCTGGAAGAAAAAAAGAAGACAATGAGATTAACTATGTAACTTCTGTAATGCTTGGAGAAATAAAGGATAGTCAAGGGAGGTAATATTTACTACCCAATTTCATCCTCTCTTCCTTTTGAAGCACCTAACTGCAGTTCAGGCCAGTTAAGGACTGTATCACCTCTAGAAGGATCCAGTTCTCTGTTCTCTGTAACAGATACCTGTTTTTAACTTAAATGACTGCATGAACATTTAATAGGGGTGAATCTATGCCCCACTGCTTCAGTTTTTCATCTGCAATGACAGCCTCAGATACAGATGGTCAAGTAATGCATAGGATGTATGGCAATATACATTAAAAAGCACCCAAAATTATTATTCATCTTTATGCTTACTGAGTTAATTGCTGGTATCATAACACACAAGAAGAAAACAGTGTTTTGTTCTGGACAAAGAACAAGGACACAGGAACATTTTTGCTGCTAACCTGGTCTGGAACTGCAAAGATTCAGAAACTGGAAATGACCTTTTCAACCCAGACTATGATAAATACTCAGAGCCCATAACTTCTTCAACATGTTAAGCATGTTTTCAGGGGAAACTGTGAAAATCCCAGCTGGCAGGACCGAAAATCTTGCACTCTTAATTTCTCCTTTAAACTTTCATTGTCTGGCTGTTCATGATGAAAAAGAAGTTGGGAGGATTATGGAGGGGAGCTAAGCTTGTGGCACACAGGAAGCTGAACTGAGATGTCATGGAATTGCTCTCTAGAACATGAGAATGCCTGAATGAGTGGACATCTGCATTTCTTTTGAACTGTTGAGACAATGGAAAAGAAATTTTTCTTTTTCCCAAGTAGGAGCCCATATTTTTCAAATTATTAGAGAGATGACAGTGGAAGAAATCTATTTGATTTACCTTTTTTACATTCAAGTAGAAGGTGACAGAAGTCCACTACATGCAGACCAAGACTGAATGGTTCTAGATTTACAGTCAGATATAAGTTTTTCTCATGAAGACACAGAGAAACTAGAAAACAGTTTAATCATCCTCTGTTTTAAATCTGTTCCAAAGAGACTAGAGAGCATGTCACTCATTCTAGCAATGAAGAAATAGAAGCCTGAATATAGAGAACGCATCTTCATTTGATTTTGAAGTATCAAATAAATAAAATGCAGAAATATCTGCATGCCCCTAAGTATATGCAAAAAAAATTGCATAAAGGTATTATTGGAGTCCTGATTTCCAAAATGATTCTGAATTCTTGCCCCAAACATTCATATATTTACAGCAAAAGTCAATCAGTGACAGTCTGGTTTTATTATGGGATCAAAGCTATCCTCTTAGAACTAAAGTCTTGGTTACTGACATGACTATATATATGTGTGTATATATATATATATATAATGGATTAATTTGTAATGTGGAGTATAAATGAGAGGGGATTTTTTTGGCTTTTTTTATGGTGTGAGGACATAAGCTCCTTATCACAGGCATGAAAAATAAAGAGTTCCATCAGCATGAAACTGGTCCTGTGAAGCAGCTGAATTTTAAGTAAATTTACATAACTATTATGATACAGTGGGTAACCTCCAATACCATCCAAAGAAACTTTGGGCAATCAAATGTGCTTCAGAAATAATTGATCTCTGCTGTTCAGTTTTGTCAGATAAATAACAATTCTTAAAAACATAAAGGAAAGATTCATAGACAAGTTGAACAGAGCCATTTTTCTGAATTGGCTTTCACGCAATTTCTTAAGTCTGATCTTTAAAAATTTTGGCAGAATAAATCTCAAATTATGTTTAAAAAAAAGGAAGTTTTCAGTCTTTTTTATTTTCACTTTTTTTCCTCTCTCAAAATTTTTTGGGTTGTTATTTTCATTAGAAATTACTCTTTCTGCCTAACAAGTGCAATGTTTGTTATACTATTCTTTCAATTTATTTCCTTTTTGGAATTGTCATCATATTCCAATGTTGAAGAGAACAGCAGTTAAATGTAATATCCAATCATAAACTCATTTTCTAAAGTAAATATCACTGACATATTATGATGCATTCTTGTGTTGTATTTGGCTGAGACAGAGCTAACTTTCTTCACAGTAGCGAACATGGGGCCATATTTGGGATTTATGGCCAAAGCAGCACTAAAATTCAGGGATGCTTTAGTTACTGCTGAGCAGGGCTTGCAAAGCTTCAAGACCTTTTCAGCTTCTCCCTCCACACCACCAGCAAGAAGGCTGAGGGCGTACAAGAAGTTGAGAGGGGAGAGACCTGGGACTCTCAGATGATCCAAGAGTTACTTCAAAACATGTGGCATCATACTCAGTGTATAGAACTGGGGGAAGAACAATGAACAGGGGGGCACTCAGAGTGGTGGTGGTTATGTGTGAGATGTCTGAACACCTGCCTGCACATGGGAAGTGATGAATTAATTTTGTATTTTGTTTTGCTTGCATGTGCAGACTTCACTTTATTTATTAAGCCATCTTGGTATCAACCCATAGGTTTTCTCACTTTTCTCTTCCAGTTCTCTCCCCCAACCCTGCATGGGGGAGGTGAGTGAGCAGCTGTGGGGACTTAGTTGCTGGCTGGAGTTAAACCACAACCATTCTTTACATGTGTTAGCTGGCCAATAATTTTTACACCTGCATTTTGTCTGGCACAGAAACAGAACTTTTTATTTCATCTTCAATAAGTTCTTCTTTTGAGTCCTGTGACACCACACACTCTGTCTAGGTGAGTGTGATGGCTGAATTGAAGGGGTCTTTTGCTTCATTTACGGCCTGTGCAAAATCCCGTGGTGTAGGTTCAGGTAAGATATATAAAGCCCATTCTATCTAACATAATAAAACGTAAGTCACACATATTAAGCCACTGCATATCCACTTACAAGATATTTTCATGTGTGTCTTAATTGCTAGGTAAAATAATTTAAAAATTTTCAAAACCACTTTATTAAATATGGCAATACTGAAAAATGGCTTCAAGGAGAAGGAACCTTAAACCATCCACTTTAAAAAGGCTATGGATTTGTTCCTCTGTGCAGGGTCTAGCTTATGAAATATTCTGAGATAAGCATATGACTGTGAAAAGGTCTAGATAGAGGTTGCTCATTGCATAGTTTCCAATAAAGATCTTTCAACAAGAACATATAATAACATTTTCTTTTGATGTTCCCCCCTGAGCCTCTTCTTCTCCAGTCTAAGCCCCAGCTCCCTCAGCCGCTCCTCATAAGAGTGTTCCTTGTGTCCTAGGTCCTGCCCCTACCTGAAGCTGCCCTTCTCTGGACACATTTCAGAATCTCAACATCCTTCCAAAACTGGGGGGCCCAGAGCTGGACACAGTACAAGGTGCAGCCTCAGCAGTGTGGACTACGGAGGAAGAGTCACTTCTCTGCTCCTGCTGGCCACACTACTGCTGATACAGGCCAGGATGCCATTGGCCTTCTTGGCCATGTGGGCACGCTGCTGGCTCATGTCCAGCTGCTGTCAATAAATACTCCCAGGCCCTTTTCTCTCTGTCTGCTGTCCAGCCGCTCTGTCCCCAGCCTGCAGAGCTGCACAGGGTTGTTGTGTCCAAAGTGCAGGACCTGGCACTTAGCCTTGTTAAATTTCACATTGTTAGATTCAACCCATTGATCCTGCCTGTCCAGGTCCCTCTGCAGAGCCCTCTTACCCTTCAACAGATCAACCCTTCCCCCCACCTCATGTCATCTGCAAATTTGCTAATGGTAAACTCCATCCCCTCATCCAGATCATTAGTAAAGATACTGAACAGGTCTGGACCCAACATTGATGCCTGGGGGACAGGGCTGGTTACTGGCTGACAACTGGATATAGCACCATTCCCCACCACTCTTGGGGCCCAGCCATCCAGCCAGATCTTAATCCAGTGAAAGCTTCACCTGTCCAAGCCATGGGCTACCAGTTTTCCCAGGAGAGTTCTGTGGGAGACAGTGTCAAAGGCTTTGCTGAAGTCCAGGTAGACACATCCACAGCCTTTTCCTCATCCACCAGGCAATTAACAAGTGAATCTTAGTGATCACATTTTCTATTCCTTATGTTGATATTCTAAGTAAAAAAAGAACAGAATAAAAAGTAGAAGATACCATAACATTTAAAGTTTTCTTTTCTACATAAACCAGGCTTGCATGAGATCAGGGTTATTTTGTTTGTCCAGCTATAAAAAAGTTAGACAGAGATACACAGATTAGCAGAAAAACTGAAAGCAGAAAGCTACATATGTGGCCTGACTCATTATTAAACAGGCAAATATGTAACAAATACTGAATATATAATAGAACAAAAATAATTGAAAAAACAATATATTTTGAAGAAGCTGGGTCTTTAAAAAAAGAAAAGAAGAAAAAAATTGCCTATGCTTGCTGCTCCTGAGTAGAACAAAGAAATGTAGAAACAATGTCTTTGACAATGTCTCAGATTCACACTGAATTTAGAATTTTTTTCTGTTGGCCTGGAGCCATTGAATAATATACAGATATAAAACATTGGTAAGTACTGGATGTCTGTGAACCATGTATACATAATACGCTGTATATCGATTCCAGGACACAACCCTTGTATTTTATGCTGAAAGCCAAGCCTGCACCACCTGATTTCCATGCATGAATTTTGAGACAATAAACTATATTTTTAGGGCCACAATCTGAATGAAAGGCTGTACCTCCGTGTTTACAGACACCATGAGGAAGGATCAATCCATTCAAGGCCTTTCTTCTATTTTTATTTTTTTTTTCTAAAATACAATAGTAATAGTAAATAATAATGATAATCATGATAATAAAAAGGGAAAAAAATCTGAAGTCATGCACAATACAATTACTCACCACCTGGTGACAGATGCCAGACCTCCTTTCCCAAACCCAGACTGGCCACCCTTCTTGGTAACTCCCCTCAGTTTATATGCTGAGCATGAAGTTCTGTGGTGTGGAATAACCCTTTGGTCAGTTCAGATCACCCATCCCACCTATGCTTGCCCCCAGTTTCTTTTGTGAACCTCCTCACTGGCAGAGCATGAGACAAGGGAAAAAATGTTCTTATTTAAGGTAAAGGTGACTTAGCAAAAATAACACCATTCCCATTCTGAATCCAAAACACAGGACTGCAGTGCCTACTGGGGAGAAGCTACTTCTACCCTAGGTGAAATCAGGACAAAGTTTGGCTTTAAAGAAATAGAAAACCCCAGCACAGGTTATTCAGTTATTTTCCCATCAAAATTAAATGTCAATTAAGGTTTTAAGACTTGTGCAAGTATTCATCTCTACTTGCACAGATTTCCTTTTCTCTGATCTGCGCAGCCCACACCTGAAATGAGATGAAGCCCAGGGTCCAAGCTGTGGGTGGAGACTCTGGGTGGGACTTGTCAGGGCCATTAGTGCTCATTAGCACCTGAAGGTGCTGCCAGTCACCTTCTTTTTCATAATAATTATGCCTTGAGCTGTAAAAACAGCAAGAAAAATCACTAACAAGTATATATATTTTATAAAACATAAAATGTTATGGAAAAATATTGTGCTGGCTTAGTGTCAGGCAGCAGGAATATGGGCAAAATCTGACAGGTAGTGGCTGACCATCCAATTTTTTTCTTATATGGGAATACTGATTTGGTTAAGAGAGCTTCATCTGCCACACAGCAGATGAATGAAGACAAAATCTGATCTGTTTGACTAGTAGGGAAGCATTATACTGATTTTTGTCTGTTCTTTTCCTTGAAATGACTATGTGATCATGGGGAATCAGATGCCCCTTTATTTTGCTGGTTTTTCTTAAAGCAATAAGCATCCTTTATTTTTCCTCTGAAAGTAAACATATTGATAAACCACTTCAAGCAATGCTAATCAACAGTGTGAGAAGCCTGCAGATAGGACATTGACAGGCAAGATACTATTACTAATTTATTTGTCTCTTTATGGTTCAGTTAGAGGAATATCTCAGGGAGTGCAGCACATGTCAGTGTTGTCAGATGTTACACGGTAGCTGTCATAGTTTTGACTGATGTACAAGCACTACCTGCTCATGTTTGCCCTTCCTTTCTGTGGAGTGCACACAGGTAAGACAGCTTGTTGGTAATTTTTATTTAATGCTTTCAGTATCTGCAGCTGCTCTTTTGTTGAAAGTTCTGACAATCAGAGATTCCACCCACCAAGATTCCCAAGATTTCCACTGCAAGTGTTTCATCATGTAAACAAGGTTTTCCTCTGGGATTAGAATACGACTCACAATTTTTTTCTGATGCTTGGTGATCTTGGTTATAATTGTTTATGTTTTCATTTATTAGGAAATACCAAAAGAAATGAATTCACCGAAATTAAGTGTGCAAATAGTTTTGCACTGCTCAAGAAAAGATAATTGTCTTTTCAAAAGTTTTTTCTGAAATAGACATGTCCTAAACCTCACCTTACACAGGCAAGCACATGTTAATTTGAAGACTTCTATGCAAAAAATAACTGCAACTGTGTGTCCAGGGAGGTCTGACATTCACAGACTTTAATCCTCTCTCAGACACAATTGCTGGATAAAAAAGGAGACATTATTGTTCAGTGTTCATAATCAGATGAAGTCTTTAAGCATTTATTTCTTAATATAATAGAGCAAGAATCAAGAACAAGAATGCTTGTGAAAGAGGGGTTCAAAAATTATCTTAGGCTGGGAAGCCAAATAAGCTTTATGGATTACAATTCAAGTTGTGGTGTAGTTGTTCCAGGAAACAAAAGGCTGTTGCTCCTGGATGCAGAAGTGAAACCTTTTCAAAATGTAGAAAGTCATTGCAGATGCTACAGAATCTACAGAAAAATTTCAGCATGCTGTCTTAAGGCTATTTCTCCAGTATGGTCCAGCCAGTGAATCCTAGGAATTAAAGGAAATATCCATATCTTGAAAAATGTTTTAAAATATTTTTCTCTAACTATTTGTTTAATTTGGAACAGAAATTCACTTTTGCTGTATTTGTTCGTGTATTTCTCCCTCTCCATCTTTTCATCTGAGCAACTGGTTCCCCTCTTAGGTTAGCAAAGGTCAATGGAGCAGAGAGCAGATAGGCAGCATTTCTCATTGATTACTCATTTACTTATTGAAAAGTTATAAATGGCAGTGTTGTGCAAAATAAATTTTATTTCTTTTCCTCCAAGAGATTTGAAAATCAGCATGTCACATAACTTTTAGAAATATTTTTCGGGGGTTTTATGCTTTTGTTTAGTTGTTGTTGTGTTTTTGGTTTTTTGGTTTTTTTTTTTTCACTCTGTAATACCATTTTTGTTATTCTTTGTCTCATCGAGAGCCACTTTTCACTCAAAGGAGTGTGGTTTGGTCACATGTCTTCAAGGAATCATAGCATCTCTGTGGTTTCTATGAACTCCAATGTTTCCAGGATTTATGCTGTGAAAACTGCATCCACAAGAACTGAAGCTCTCTGGCAATCCTTGGAGGTAAGCAAGTCTGCATTTTGAAGTGTGAATAGGAGCAGTGATGCAAACATGAGCATTTTTGTACCACGTGTATGCAACTCTATTGAAAAATTTATCCAGTCTCTGGGCAGCTTCTAATAGTAATGTAGGATGAAAATGTGATTGGAAACATAAATGAATATTAATTAAATAATTTATAATATGTGGAGCACCAGCAAAATTTGAAGCCACAGAAGAAGAAAAGACTAAGTTTTACCCAGAGTTATAGCTCTTGCTATATGGATTTTTTAAATGCTAGCTCAATAATCTAAATTTAGTCTTAATTTATAAGTATTTACTTAGCAGTCTGAATTTTCTTCCTTCAGGTATGAAAAGCAGAGTAACACTATTACAATGTTTGAGGCAGAATTTGGTCTTGGTGTCTTTCATTCCTTTCAAAAACTTTATCGACTTTTATTTCTTAAAACCTAGGTAAGGCCCTGATTTTAATCTCTCACTGAGGCCAACAGTGCCTTCACTGGATCTTTGTTCTACAACAGCACCTCAACAAGTGCTTGCAGTTCACTGAAGGAAATGCAGCATAAGGATATGTTTACAGGTGAGCGCACAGTCACATATATTTGTGGAAGGAATGAATTTACATATATACTTAAGCGCTTTGTTAAAATAAGGCCAACACAGTAAATATATGTAAAGATAACAGAATACAGGAGAAAATCCTCACCACATGGAAACTGAAGCAACATTCCTAAGCGGAGTGAAGCTTTGCTGCAGGACCTGAGGGTAAAAACATAAACTGAGAAGCCATCCTTGGCAAATCTGAGTGAGCTTTATGTACGTGTGTCTCTTTTGGTGTCTTTGCTGTTGTAAGCTGCTAAGTACATATCAGTGTTCAGCTGAGTTGAAATTTAGAGTTGCATATTTTGAAGGACCTTGATAAAGATGTCTTACTCTTTTAAAGAAGTTTTTATTAACAATAATGACAAATCCAAAAATTTAAGATGAGAAACTCAGATACTTCAAAATTAATTTTTCATATTGAGGAGGAAATATTAAAAAATTTTCCTTAAGCCATTGCTATTACTCCCATTTAATGTATTTTTTCTAATATTCCTAGGATATCCTGACTACAAATAATTTTGGAATGAAACAATGTCACAGAAGCAAGAATGTGCTCCTTTTGTGTATTCCCAACTTCCTAGTTCTACCTGGAAATATGCCTGAGATTTTACGGGAGGACCAACAACTTGTTTTAAGGTTCAATTGCCAGTGGCATCCAAAAAGCATAATTGTTTGTGTTCTGTAGCACTGAAGCTTTTGGGTCTACAGACTTTGCCTGTATCCTTATTAAAGCACTCGATCTCAGTAGATGGATGTTTTTAAGTTAATAGGGTGAAAAGAAATCCTGGTTTAAAAATTGTGTTCACAGATGAAGTCTGGCTAGGTTACTTGATCATGACTAGAAATGCTAATCTTTGAACATAATATTTCTTATATTCTTTGAATCGTAGAACGTGCTGCACACCATTCAATTTGCCTTTTCAGCTTTTTTTTCATCGTCCGTCAGACATTATGACTTGCTTTCTGCAGCTGTTTGTGCCAGTTTTAAGTAGCAATCACAATTTTCTTTGACCTTTGATAATGAAATCTTGATCATGATCACTTGTTCATCACTGTAAATGGTAACATGTATTTCAGCTAGAAATGGGCTTTATTAGTAGCCAAGAAGACAGTAAACTCTCATTGGGCATGAAAATGCCATCAGTTAAAATTACTGTGAGATGGATTTTAGTGCCATGACAGTTTCACACCATTTTAAGTTCTTACAGAGTCATGGAAATGAGCATGAGATGGGATCTGTGGAGGTGATCCAGAAGATCTCCTGTTCAAAGTGGAACTGTCTCAGGTAAAGGCTTGTCTGCATTTTGTCTTAAACGTACTTGTGAGACAAACCAGAGTGCTGGTTCCAGGGTCCTTCACATGCATCCACAGCAGTGAAGTCAGCATAAATACAGTGACTGTTTTCAAATAGTCATGGTTGGGGTGAATTAACAAAGAAATACAGGACCTTTCAGCTGTCCCAACTTATGGAATTACATAATAATAATTTTATCCTTTTTATTCTGATTTAAGTTTGATAGCTTATTAATGCAAAACTTAGAAAGAAACAAAAAACTGGAACCAGAATCCAGCATGCTCTCTTTTAGCATGGATGATTATTTAGTCAGTGGTTTAATTAATCAAAAAGAAATAGGGAATTGTTTGATCACAGAAAAATAATATATGACATAACTCTTAATATATCCATTACTTTACTGCATGAAAAAATGCCATAGACAATGGCATGTGTTAAAACAGGGCTTCTCCATTACAAATTATTATAAGTGATTTTATTACATCATTGTGACCCCATTGCTTAGATAAGAAACAGTCATGTTAAATCTTTGTTGATGCTGAAATAAAATTACAGTAGAGCTGCACAGGTGCACATGCATTAAATGCACATTCAAATAACATTCAATGTTATTTGAAATAAAATATTTCATATCCATTTTTTTTCATAATGCATGTGAGATAGTTTTAATGATAAACATTTTGTCTGGAAGTAGTTGCACTATTTTCATTTAGTCATAATTAAATATTAGCTGAAAGCTAATGTTAATATTGGCAGGAAGAAGGTTATTTCTGTGGAGGAGGAGCAGTTCTGCAGTCTGTCAGTAAGGTGTGTCTCAAGATAAAGGCTAGCAAAATTCTCAAAGAAAGGTGATGCAGCAGGTGAAAGCTTGACTGTAGTAACTGAAGTCCAATTCTTCTCAGTTTCCAGTTGATCAGAAGGATTTCAGGTAGATTTCCCACCAGGTTCTAGGGCACAAACCTTTTTGTCTGGCTATTCAGAGCGATTTCTATTACTGCTGGCAAATTGATGTCCACTTTAATGGCTAAGATGAATTTTAATGGCATAAATAATGAAAAAGGAGAGACAGGGCTGACAGGCTATTTTTTATTTGTAAAGCTCTTACTTTACAAATACTACTTACTACTCTTTTTACTCTTACTTAATGTCTTATGAAGGACATCTTCACAGCAGCACATTCACATCAGTTCAAGGATATAAATAATAATAATAACAGCAATAATAATAATAATACTATTGAGGCCACTGTAGGGGAAAATCCTGCTAATTCTAGTGCATGTAGCTTTCTCTGAGCCTCTTTCTGCCTCACATATAGACATATTTCTATTAAGATAAAGAGACTGTGAGCTCAGATCTTTGTTCTAAACCAGCAGCTGCTATGATTAGCGTGGGTTTTGCATATCAATATCATCCTGTATTAGAGGCATTTTTTTCTGTAATTCTTCTAGTATATGTTCATTGGGAATATGCCCCTTGATTCCTTTTCCAAGAGCATACCATGGCAAGGGCTGCCAGGAATGCCACAGGCAAGGCAGCCTCAGAGCTAGCACATTCTGAGGAGAACTGTATTAAGGCAATTTCCCTCCACTGGCACCAGGAAGCTAGAATTCAGAGCAGGCCCTCTAAAATAATCAAAGGATTGAGTAATGAGATCTGTAAGCAATGTTAAGAGAGATAAACATACGTGCTTTTCAGAAGAACTGGTTGAGTGGGAGGACACGGAACATGAAAGCAATTTTACATAAAAACAGAGTGTAAAAATAGATATTCTAAAAGGAAAAAAACATCTTGATTTAATTAACTGTAGCTCACAACAAAGGAAGGAAGAGTCCAAAGCCTGCAGATCTACACAGGTGGTGCTATTAAAAATAGAATTTCTTCCCTGCAAATGGTATGGAAAATAATAATATATTATAAAACACAAAATAAAACAAAAAATGCACGTTACCTACATAGACATAAACCAAACACAGACACACACATATATAAGATAGATATATAAAATGTCATATTGTGGATTCTCAATATTGCATTTTTTTATTATGTTTGGCATTGTACCAAATGAATTTCTCTAAAAATATTGTACTGTTTGTCTTCTCTTATTTCTGTTTACATGAAAACTTGTATTTCTTTATCATTACTGAATAGTCTACAGGTTTCTTTTTTTATTCTGTTAGAATGGCCCATGGGAAAAAAACCAACTTTGAAATTAGTTAAAACTCATACAGTGTTTGGACATATGAATACAGTATGTGTAATAAACATTCAGTAATATTGTTAATGTAGAATGATGAAGCCCGTATAACTTAAACTCTGGGTTTAACCTATCATTTCGAATTTTGAGGGCATTTTTTCTCCTACGTTTCATGGGGTTTAATGTCATCTTAATATGTCAGATTATCATTTGACTAGTAACCAATTTTCAATTGATACAGCTTTTATTAAAAGAAGAAAAGGTAATTCTTATACATACCATTTTTATGTGTTAGGTTACCTTTTATGATGTTTTGTAATGTTCACACTTAAATTGCAGAATAAATCTATCAGTTAAAAACTGAAATCAATTTTTTCGTTTGTTTTCAATTAATTGTGATTACATGTGATTTTTATGACGCCGATTCAACCTATTGAATGTTTTCTGAAACAAAATCTGAAATCAGCATTTCACATCTGAAATTTCAGCATGAGTAAAATCAGCATCAGAAAACAGCACATTACAATGAACAAAAGTTCTATCTCCTTAAGAGAGGTCCAGAATCTTTGCTCTCTCTGAGTATCTCTGAAAGGTATCTGAAACATAGGTAGCACTCCCTATATGGGGATTAAATAAAATAAAATTTATCCTCAGATAAATATCAGATGGGGATCCTAAGACCCCCTTCAGGATCCATAAGCAATAATCAAGAAACTACCTTCTGTGTATTAGAATTAGAAATGTAAAGAGATGTAAATACATAAGAAAAAACCTTGGTATTAAGTAAAACTATATAAACCACATATAAGAATATACAGAGAATTTCTAGAGATATTTCCTTGGCCAGCTTCCAATATTTTAGTTGATGTTGCCTTAAAGAATTTGAATTGGTGTAGAAAAAATATCCAAAGTTGGTTCTTTATGTAAATTTCTGGCTGGAAGAGAGTACAAAGTAGTGACAGCATTATTTGTCAATGTCCTCCAGTGATTGTTAGCAATGCATTCTTGCACATATTGTTTCAGACAAAAAAAATTAGTATTTTGCATTAGCAGAGGATAATTAGGCAATAAGATACAAAAGAGAGTAGGGTTATCATGAGATAAACACACACATGGGGTGTTATGAGGCACAGCCAAGTATCTCCAATCCCTCCAGGGTATGATTATCTCGTGATAACCGCACACCCTGGAGTTGCCTTATTGCTATTATAAAATATCTTTATTATAGGAAGAAATGCACATTTTTGTGCTGAAAGAAGACGAAGGTGGCAATTTAGAATGCTGAACATCAGTTTCAGCTGAGCTGTGTGGTTTACACAGATTAATCTATCCCATTGGAATGTTTCCTCAGCCAAAAAAATGTTCCGTGAATCCAACCAGTCATAATCTGTAGTGATGTGGAGCTATTTGGAGTATTTGACAAATTCCCTCCTTGGTTCTTATGCTGTTTATTTGACTGCAACATATGCACACAACAATATGAAGAGATGGAGAGGTGTGAACAGGACAGTGAACATTCTGAATATTTGATAATATTTCTGAAGTCTGGATTCTTACATTTTACTTTCATGCAAACTCTCTGTAAACTCTGGAAAGCTTCAGAGGGTTGAATAATGCATCGAAAGCTAATTGAAAACTATTGGGACATAGAAGTTCTGAAGTACAAACGATGTCAGTAGAGCTTTAAAAGCTGGGAAACTGATGAGCCAGGGAGAAGTGAGAAGCCCCTTCCAAGTGGCACAGTTGTTTATCTACCAGGCATGGAGATGTGATGCTGTAAGGGAAAAGACACCTCAATAAATACACGCTGGCTTCTTAGTACAAAATTGGAGTTTTGCCCCTATCAGCAGTGGACAAAGGCCATGAGAATACTTAGCACCAGTCCTATCCATAATAGCTTTGCCCATGTGAATAGCCTCTCTGAATTTACAGTCTTGCTTCATCCCTTTGTAGACACCAATTGGGAGCAAAAATAACAGTCAGGCTCAAGGTTGATGTCAACTGTTCTGATGACATGCTCAAAAGAAACAAATCTTGTCCCTATATCTGCATTTAAACAAGTGATAGGTTAGTTGTATGTCCTATTAGTCATAGATTCTTCATGAACAATTGTGCTTAAGGATTTACTTCCATTCTGTCATTTAATTTTTTATGAAAATCATCATAATATTCCAGTGCAATAGAACTTCAGGGAACATTCTGTTTCTGTAAGTTTGTATTATTATTGAACAAATTTTAGGAAGAAATCAGCATTGAAATAGCTTATAAATTGTGTGTTAAAACATAATCAATATTTGTATTCATGTTTGCGCATAAAAACACACAAAGAAAGCCTTGTAGAATTTATTTCTGCTTAGAAACTTGTACTTTGGTCTTCAAAATGTGTCAGCTTTAATTTAGGATTGGTGTTTAATATGGAATATGGAGATCAATGCAATTGATTTGATTGAATAAAAAAGTCCTTGAAAGGATATATGGTGCACATTTTTAAATGCAACAAGCCCAATAATTGGTTTAAATGTAAAAATAAATTGTATCTAGAGATATCTATCCCAGCCAGGGGTGATGTTTTATTGGTTTTTGCATTTCACTAACTGATGTGCTTTCATGTAAAATCAATATTGTGCAGCCAAATATATTTTGCTTTGTTGTGTAGTAGGTTCAGTTAGCTAAAATATAATTTTAAACATGGCACAACTAACCTTTATTTTATAGTAAACCTTTTGTACAGAAATGAAGGGAAAATGTAAAAAGACACTTTTAGCTTCCTAAATATTCTGTGGAGTCCCTTGCATAATGTATAGATTTTTCATGTGCTTCTGCAGCATTTTACTTTGCTAACTCTCAGCCTTTTTAATTAAGTCCCTAGCCATTCCTCTGCAAGTAATTGCCATCTGTGGAATATTAGACACCATTTCAAGTGATACATACGTACCTACTTAGCAGAGCTATGTAAAACTAGACATCATACTTTCTACCTGTACTGAAACTGAAAATGCATTTGCATTCAATTTTTTTTTTTTTTTACCTATCATGAAGAGTAAATCTATTTCTCCATTTAGTCAATGTTGGCACTTTTAATACAACTGAAAAGCAGATTTTTTAGAAAAAGCCTACAACTCATACAATTCCTCCTTTTTTTGTTGTTTTTAATTATTATATCTTCCTCACAACTGGGGAGAGCTGAAGTCAAAAAGGGAATTTGACATATCTCACTTTATAAGTTGCCTAAGTGATCAGGGAAATTCCACTGCCACTACAGAAAATGTCAGCGAAGACAGAATGTTATACAAGAGAATTCTAATGGATACAATTCTTCAGTTCAACAGGATACAGTCAATACAATTAGTTTAAAATGGCCATTAAACATCTGCTGGTTTTCTTAAAGTTTGTACCTCTCTCATCATTAAGGAAAACAGATTATTTGAAAAAGCTGTTAGCGTCCAAAGGAGAAATTTATTTCAAAGGTTTATTTCAATGTGGTTTCATCACGTACAGATTGAAGAAGCCTATGAAGAAAAGGGCTTTTAGTATGTACTATTCTAGGGAAGCAGACTTTTATATCTTTTTGTCTTCAAACTCCAAATTATAGTGCTCTGTTCAGTTTTTATTTTCGCTACTGCAGGATGCTGAATAGAGAGAGGGTATTTTTCCTCATCATTCCTCTCTCTCAATGGTCTTGAGAAAGTAGGTAAAATTCTGTGGATTGCTTAGCAAAGCTGTAATTATTGTAGAGACCTACATTTCCACATTAAAAAAAAGTGTTTTCTGTACCATGACGTTTGTGTACAGAAAATTGGTATTTCTAAGTACTTCTTCCAACCCTACAATTCTGAAGTACTCAAAAGGTTAAAAAAAAAAAAAAAGTAATAGACAGAGAAAGTAAATATACACACTGCTTATTGAATTCAATAGAGCAGAGAATTTTTCTGAACTAGTGATTTCATAGACCAGTTTTACACTTTTTAGTCATGCCTTAAAACAATTGAGCACATGCCATAAACATCGAGTTGCTGGAAAATGAAGAGTCGTGAACCATTCAGAACCCAACTGAACTAATATGTTGGAATGTTATAGCTTCAGAATGTGTGAAGTGAATTCTAAACCTGCTTGCAGCCCACTTTGGTCAAACAGTTTTTGAAAGATATTTGCATAAAAACATACATTCTTTCAAACAAAAGATTACCACGACACGGAATGCTGGTTTTAGAGAGAGACTTTGCTAAAGAAAGAGAAATAGGCTTGAATCTGTTTAAATCAAACCTTTAGCATTATTTAGGACTATTTGAATAGGGATATAATATTTGGCTACTTATGCCATTCAATATGGTTGAAATGCTACATGCCTGTTACTGTCATCATAGACAAGAAATTATTTTCCCCACTTGTTTTGGCTAAAAGTAACAGAGAAGCTGAGTAGGAAACTTAGATTGATAAGGGCAATGGTAACTGGAGAGAATAATATTTGAATAGATGCCATGAGAAAAAGAAAGCATTGCAAATTACACCACTTGCCTTAAAAACAACCCATTCAAAGTTACAGGTGTTACAGAATAATACTTAAATGGAAGAGTTCCCCAGAATAGTATTCAAATGGAAGATGCTCCCAGAGTACAAAGGCTTCTGGAGCAAGTTCTTCAAACTAGCAAGGGCAATGAAATTAGTAAAGGTCTATGGAAAACCTGAAAACTAGGAGGAAGAACAATGAACCAAGGAAGAAAAAAATTAAAAATAATCTCTCTTTTAGATTTTGTTTTCCTTTATTCCTATCCCTTCGTTTTGGTTAAGGTTCATCAAGCTACACATTTATTCAGTCCCTATTTTAATGGCGTCTTATTTGGGGTAAGGCGCAAGGCTTAAGGCAAAAGTATAATCCATCTAATAATAATATTAATAGTGTATCACATGAGGCCCACATTCACATATCATAATGTCACAGTTAAAAAAACAAACAAACAAAAAATCTTCCATCTGAAATTGTTGAGATTCTTTAATTATTGCACCCATTCATTTCCAATTATATCAGGAAATGGACACCATGCTGAGGAATATCTTTTTCTACTACCCTCACATGCTATCAGCTGCTGGTACTGCAGCCTTCACATCTCCCTCAGTGGTGGCGTTCAACAGCTCAGGAAACATACTGTCCAGAAGACATAAATTTTACATATGCTCTAGCACAAAACAGTGGCACCTTAGAGAGTGACCTACCGGTTAACTTTGGTCAAAGTTTTGTACTTTTATAGAGTAACAAGTCAGGTAAAGTTAAAGACCAAGCAACTAGGTCATATTTACTGTCCTACAGTAAATTAGCTCACAGTCCATTCCTGGATTCTGGAAAAAGCCCATGAAATGAGATTTTTCATCACTAACAATAAAGCCAGGACAGTCACAATGACTGAAAATTATCATGGTGGTAAATCTTGCGTTCACCACAACTTCCATCAACTGAAGCTCTATTTACTACTCATGTAAGTGTAGGTGCTAGGGGAGAGATTTCAGTTAAAAGAAAGTATTCCTTCACACTGGGTGGTTTTTGGGGGGGATAACCGATTGAAAGAAAAGCCTTGAATTCTAATTAGAAGTATCTAGAAAAGTTTCTAAAATGAGTCTGTGAAAGAATTAGTCAGGATACAGACTCTGATCAAATCAAATAAAGCAGTATTAACAGCGTGAGTTTTTGTTTCCGCATCAGATACATCAGAGTTTGATGCTACTTGCATGCTTACATAGGAATATGTTAAAGAGAAGGAATAATGGCAGGAAAAAGTATTTTATAGTGTGTGAGGTTGAACCATAGACCTGATATCCAAAAATGCAAGTTGTGCCTTTTCCTTTGACTGAACTGATCAGATGTGCAATAATTCAGGGACTACTCAGAAATAATTTAGTCAATTTATTTGTACTAAAGGGATTTTATGCTGTGATATACGAACGATAATGATTAATTACCTCCACAAACCATCAACTTTCCACTTTCATCTTCTTATTTTAAAAGTAGAAAAAATACAAGCAGGCACTGACGGGACTAGAAGACTATGATTCTAAAATGGCCTTTTTTTCTTCTCATATACTTCTGCATATTTGTATTCATGGGTATAATTGTGCAGTGGTTTTGAAAAGTTGAAGAATTTGTCATTTTTTAAATAGGAAATAGTTACCTCTGTAATGGCTAATTGATCACACCAGTTGAATGGATGGAATCCTCAGCAGGGACTGTTGATCCAAGAAGGAGAGTTTCCTTTTCTTCTCGTTCTGTAGCCAAAAAAAAGCCACTAGTATATATTCAGATCTCAGTGGAAATATTGCTAAGAAACTTGAGAAAGATGAAAAAGTTTGAAAATAAGGTTTTTAAATGTAAAAACACAGTTTTCAGTGGCAATGATTTCCTGTATATTGCTGGCAAAAGTGGTTTCAGTCGTGATGCATCAGGGAGAGATTTAGTACAGAAGGAAAAAGCAGTTGGACAACAGTGCTACATTTCAATAACCATTGAAATGTAATCTGACTCAATAAAACAAGGAAGACTGCTGTGCTTCACAACCCAGGTCACTCAGGTGATTAGGTCTTCATCTTTTCACATTATCTACCTGCACATTCCTTTAATATTTTTTTTTCTAATACACCTAAGATAAAGAGATTTTCATGGACTTCGGTGCCTTTATTTCAGTATCTTCAGCTGAAACTAGAGAAATTGATCTGTAATTCTTAATACTATACAATTGCAAATCACAGTTTCTAGAAAATTCATTTCAAACAAGCCTACAGATAGCAACTTTGCTAGCAAAAGGATTTATTGGATACGTTTTCTAATTAATAAGTTATTTTACATTTTATTTATATATGCCTTTCAACAGTCACCATCTGTTTATGTATTCAGTATTAAAAAATTATTTCAAGCATTTTGCTGTATATCACATGCTAAATTCCCAATTAATAAATGTAATTGACAAAGGTAATAAACAAATGGCATAGGTGACTTGGCTCAAAATAAAATTAGTTCTGATTATACAATATTCTAAGTGTTTCTTTAGAATAACTACCTTATATATGTAATGGTGATTTTTTTAGAAAGAATGGACAGAGCAGAAACATGCAAGTAAGATATTTCAAGTACATGTATATTTGACTATATAAATGCCCAGTCATAATTAGGATGGGGTTTTCCAGTTACACCAACAGACAAAAGACAGAATGTTACACAGCAGTTGGCCATTTTTTAGTTTTGAAACTTTCCTTCCCTCCAGCTGTGAGCTGTAATGTGTTCTGATGAATATAGCTAAATGAGTTGCTTCTTGAGACAATTATAGGGGACAAAATCCCGTAATTGCTGTCACTGAAGCAGCAAAATTAATTACAGAATTGACAGAAAATAAAACATTTCTTCAACATCTCTTCTTAACTTCTTTAATGGGGATATTTGAAGTAACATTGATTGTATGAAGAACACTGTTTTCTTGATTTGTGGTCTAGACTAGATATTGCTACACCTGGAACTCATTGATCTAAATCTGACTTAGATCAAGCAGATCGCCTGTGGTGCTTTGCCTGGTCTTGTTACCTCTGCTGTTAGATAGCCTGCCTTACTTAGGTAAGATTGTTTTTTCTCTGTTCCCATCAGGATTGCATGCTAAAAGTTGAAAGTGGGCAGGAAAGGTCCAGGTTTCAGCTCCCAACTTTTGCCGCCCTTGTCCCTGCATTGCCTCTGCAGCTATTCCCAGTTAATGGCTCCAAGAGTCTGGGTATCACTGCTTTGGTCAGGAACAGCCCCTCAGAGCTGGTTCAGCACGGCTGCTGATTGCTCTGTCACACACTATTCTGATTCCCTCACTGTGTGTCAAGGCGCTGCCTCGGAATTGATGCTCTAATTCACAATGAAAGTTACAATCACAAGACAAAATGGAAATGATAATTTGACACCAACTGATCCCCAAACTGGTATTGACTGTGCAGAATTTCCCCTGCCTCCTTTCTTCAGCTGTCTCCTTTTTGTTACAAGGACAAACTTTGGCATACCCAGTCACCACTATTTACAAATTACCTGTGGCTGATACAACAACGATGCAGAAGGCAGAAGCCACTCTCCATTTGGCATTTGAGTGATTGTAACAAAGAAAATGATGGTGTTTGAATGCTGCTTCTATCAATGTCACAAATATGACAGTCATTTTTAGACCAGAATACAGAAATATTTTTTTTAAAAAAAGACCTGTTGATATTAGTTTCAATTTTAGAAGGCTAAATGAATACACTAATTTTGAAGGTGCCATTACAATAATGTTGTCTGACTTGCACAAAAAAGATCAGAGATTTAGCAGACAGCAACCCACAGAGGCATAACAGATTGTCTTTTGGAAACCCACCCATTTTGATTTAAGGATTCCAAGCGATGAAAAAGATTACTGTATTGCTTGAAAATTTGTTACAATAGTTAATTGTCCTCATCATCAAAAATTACCTTTTATTTCCAGTTTGGGCTTTACCAACTTCTACCTATCTTTGGACATCATTTTTGTCTGCAAGATGAAACAATGTCCTAAAACATGTTATTTTTAGATAATAAAAGACCACAAAAATTTTTGTTTTCCTTTAACTTCTGTGACTATTCCAATAAGCAATTTTCCTAATAGAATGATGAAAGGAAAAGGTGAGTTGTGACCAAATACAATGAAATAAACTGTATTTAAGACTGCTACTTTTAAAAATATGCTTACTCAAAAAATAGCTCAGTTAAGTTAGCCAGCCAGCAACTCCAATCTTACTTTATGTTTGGAAGTAAATTATTTTCTTTAACATCTTGTTGAATTATTTCCTTCAATATTATATGACCTTCATTTGTCTGTGGATTGCTCAATGCTCAGAACTCATGTTTGATGAACTCATGAACTCATGTTATACAGGAAAAGAAAGACTTGAAATATGAGTTTGGGTTTGGGGTTTTTTTGACTAGCAACTACTTATCAGTTTGCAAATAGAAATATGCATACAAAGCAAATATTTTCATTGGTTGACTTGATGATTTCTAATTAAAGATTTTGTATTCCCAAATTATAACATCTTTAAAAATTTTTTTTGGTAGTGGAGGGAGGTATAGTGGTATAGTGCTGGTATCTTTTACGCAGTGTCTTGTTAAGAGAATGTCTGATCTAGGAGGGTTCCTAGATGATAAAACAAAAATGGTTTCCAGATATATTCTTTGGTTTTATCGTGGTTTAAATCTTCCTCCACAAAGAAAATCCAATTCATTTGATAAAGTAGGAAGTAGTGCCAAATGTATAAGAATGTAAGTAAATCTATTTGAGACTAAACCGTTTCTTTCTGTTCTGTAGATTTTAAACATGACAGATTTCAGCAATATATGTTTAATTTCTCTACTTCAACTTATAATAGGATTGTTAAAGATTAATGTTTATCAGCTAAAAGACTTGAAAGCATACAACCAACTGACCTACACCCATAGTTGTAAAACTTATATGCATTCATCAACCCTGAGTCTTCTTTCCAGGTAGCAAGGTCTAACTTTGCATTCTAAAAATTTCCCCTTTCATGTGCTGCAAGATTCACTAAATTTTCTCACTTTTATTTACTATAGTGTCAGTACTGGTCAGCTCACCTTGCAGTTAATATTTACTGCACTGAGTAATACAATGCTGCTTAGCCCCTCCAAATGGTCTTTGTTATAACATGGAGAAAGTCAGTTCGGGTAGAATCTGTATTAATATTTGTGTGTAAAAAGAAATTCTGAAGCGCTGTATGGATAACAAGGGGTTTGTGGAAGGAAATAGGGTATCCATATTGAGGATATATCTCCTGCTGATATAAACATCAATTACAATTGGATCAGAGAGCAAGATATCCTAACGTAAACCTCACCTAGAATATAAATTACACATCAAGTAAAATTTTATTAATGATATGGCAAAGTTCTTTCTTTTTTAAGTGTCAATACATTATTTATCTTGCATTTTTAAATTCTTTTCAATGTTTAATTAAAGCAATAAGAAGCTTTCAAATATAGCAGAAGATGACCTGTAGCTGTTGTCCTAGAAGTCAGTGAATTTAATAGTGTGAAAATCTGGAATTTTATTTCCTTTTCTATGCTTCATTTTTTTAAACAATTAGTTGGCATATAGTAGTACCCAAATCTCTGATCGAACATGCTGCTGACAAATGACAAACATCTTATTTGAGAATGAAAGAGGGATTTGGCTCTTTTTCAGAGCAGGGCAGGACTGTGGACTCTGTGATATGCTTAAGATTTTTGCAGACAAAAGCCTTTCCAAATAAGGGTGGTGTTTTTTTAGCTCTGAGATCTCCCTGTGAGTCTATGGTTAGGAGGTATTTTCCAGATTAGGTTGTCATGGCTCTGTTCTGCTCATTGTGGTGGGAAACCCCTCTGCAATCTCCTTAGCTGCTGTGTACCAGCTGCTGCTGCTTGTTGAGAGCAAGCTGTTCCCATGTGCTTCCTCCTCCTGCTGAGCTATCAGTCTCCAGTCATGAAAGCAGATTCATGTCTTAGCAGATATACCACATTAATTTCTGTTGCTCAGCTGAGTCATTATGTAATGTAATTGTTGGCCTTTAAAAAAATCAGTTTGGTTTTTTCCATATATTCAGATTTTAATTCAATTTCCAGTAATTCCATCTAGATCAGTGTACTAAATATATGCATAAAGCTAAAAAAATCTAAAGCCACATGGTGTCATAAATATCCAAAATCAGGAGATGGACCTATCCATAGCAAAATAATTAGACAAGAGCAATAGTACATCATAAACTTTTTAAAGGTTTGTGTAATGAGATTGTATTGATTCACAGTAAAGCCAAGGTTTGTGCTTTCAGAAGTAAACAGTATGTAGCTGCACATTTAATTTGTGAAAAAATGTTCCATTTTAATGTACAGCAATCAAAATAATATATGCATATGCATAATTTTACATATGCAGAATATTTATTACAAAAGCAAATGGTCATTTACACATAAGACAAACACAGTTGTGGGATTTTTGTAGTACAAATTCTGCCACAACACAAGCAAGCATTGCAGGCCAGAGAGAATAATTCAATGTGAGAGCTCCCTGCTTTGTGAATAAATCAAGGACTACAATTCAGATAAAACTATTCAGCCAGGCTCAAAGAAGAGAAGCACAAGGGATAAATCACAGAGTATTCTGCAGTATCTTGGCTTCTCAAAATTTTCACAAACGGAAAACACTCAGTACTACAATTGCCATTCAAAGTAATGCACCATTCAATGCCTGATTTGTCACATAAAGTCATGTTTTGCATCATTTACTGCCATATGCCATTGCTCCTGAATGATGTCTTTTAAGACACAATGCCTGATATTCTAGATCACTGTTGTCCCAGTGCAGCACAATGTACAAGGCACAAAATCTCTCAGCTCTGGAAAGAGAATACCTCATAGCAATCAGGCAGAGCCTTTAGAATTAGCTTCAATGAGAAATTTTTAACAAAAATATTACTGCTTAACATTCTAATTGGCAATTACAACTCAAAACTTCAACTTCCATATTTTGTTTGATTCAACAAACCTTTTCACAATGCTGTTTTTCTCTTACAAGAAGAAAATTTCAAGAGAGCTAGACTTCCTTTGGGATTGCCATTATATTTCATTTTGAGGAGTTTTTGAAATATTTTATATATAGAAAGGTCTTTTCCTGAAATAATTTAAATGATATAAGCTTTTCCCCTTATTTTCTTCATTTGTGAAATTTAGAGAGGTCAGTTTCATGAACAAAAAATCATGACGGTAAACTATACAAAGTTCTCTTACTGGGCGCTTTTGTTGGAAACAACAAATTATACAAAATAGTCGGAATTGAGAGAGCATCCAAATTTCTTCACGAAAGGAACTCAGCATTTTAACAGGTTCTTAGTTACATTTTGAACCAGTTAGAATTGTCCAGCAGGAATTTCAATGAGTTAATGTGAATTCTGAACATTCTGGGAAAACCTTAATTAAATTAAATACAAACATTCAAATAAATGTCTGGGAATCTGAGGAACAGCAGTTAAGCTAACTTGGTGAAACACTAACTAAAACAAACATGAAGGAAGTAAAGACATCAGTTTGCTAATAAATGTTTCAGGCAGGTATTCAGCCCTTTGATTGATTTTTGTATTGTTCTGCTTCTAATATCCTGAATAAAATTTTCAGGAAAAAAATATCAAGACTCAGTTTCCTCCTTCTTCTCCAGTTCTGAGTATTTTGTCTTTTGACCTGTGTATTTATTTAACACCCTCAATTATCTTTTTTCTTTTCTTAAAGTCAAAAACTATTATGAAGGAAACTTGGAGAGAGAGTTTTGCAGTACAATTATGAAATCTGACATATTGCTAATATTCATGACACAGGTCCCTTCCATCAATAATCTTAGTCCTTCTGAAATTAATTTGTGTACTGTATTCTAGAAGATATTTTCAAACTTAGCTTTAACATCTTCTTATTGTTATGCTTTTGTACTATGGATTATATCTCTGTTTCCTTAACTTTTTATAGACCTAATTCTAGAAGGGCTTTAAAGTGTATCCAAAGACTACATTACTGTGACATTCATTTTTCATATTTTCTGTGTAATTTATAATACATTTCCAATTTTTCTGATAAATTACTTGCCAAAATTTTTTTTGGAAACTATTCTGGGCATTTGGCAGGAATTCATATATTTTGAAAGAATTTTTATCAAAGATAGAGAACTATGATACACAGGTAACTTTTATTATCTAAGATATACATTTTTCTTAATTGAAGAGAAATGCTTGAACATCCCTATCCAACTGTTTATACAATATCATCTGAAATTATGGTTTCTGTTTACATTCAAGCTGCCAATCAAACACGATTCCACAGACAACAGTAATTAGCTGTGTTACCCAATTAGAAAAGAGAGGAAAATATCTTGTTGGCACTCACAGTATTACTTGACAGACAGCTTGAATATAACTTGTATTTTGAAAAGGTTTGTGTTGGGAAAAAAAAAAAGATTTTCAATAGCTAATGAAGTACTGCAGAATTTACTTTTTTAAGATTGAAAAGTTAGTAAAAAAGGATTTAAAAATATTCATTGTCAATCATTCTTTGCAATCTGAATGCATACATTGCATTTTGACCATTATTAACATTCTTGTCCATCTGTGACTTTACATTTTTGCCGGTTTGGTCTGGGATAGAGTTAACTTCCTTCACAGTAGCTAGTGTGAGGCTGTATTTTGTATTTGTTCTGAACACAGAGTTGATATATCAAGATGTTTTGTTACTGCAGAGCAGGGCTTAGACAGAGCCAAGTCCTTTCGTGGTTCTCGTTCTGCCAGGCTGGTGAGGAGACTGGGGGTGCTTGGGAAGCTGGGAGGAGACACATCAGGGACAGGTGACCCCAACTGACCAAAGGGATATTCCACAGGGTATGACATCATGCTCAGCGTATAAAGTTAAGGGAAGAAGGAGGGGACATTTGGAGTGATGGTGTTTGTAACATCACTCAGATGTTACAGAGATGTAACAGAGATGTTACATCTCTGGTCCCCAGAGATGGCTGAACACCAGCCTGCCCATGGGAAGTGGTGAATGAATTCCTTGTTTTGCTTTGCTGGTGTGCTTGGCTTTCACTCTCCCTACTAAACAGTATACATCTCAGCCCAGGAGTTTTCTGGCTTTTACCCTTCTGATTCTGTGAGGTACTTGATGCTTAGTGGTTGGCTGGGGTTAAACCATGACAACAGTAATGGAAAACTCTCTCCATATTCCAGAAGAACCTTTCTTAAAAATTGAAATTTTTTGCTTTTCCAAATGTTACATGTATGAGATTCTGGGACAGACTTGATTCAAATAAAAAGAAATGGCCAATTAATATGCTGACAGAATCTAATCTAAATATCTGTGGAGGATTTTTTTTTAATGGATTATTGTTATGAGACTTTTAGTAGCAAGGAATTTAAATATAAGTATTTTGTAAAATTAAATTATTCATTCTTTTTATGGTTTTGAAGCAAGACGTTTACCATATTAGAAAAGACCTTCAAAATTAAAACCACAATGCTGATAAAATAGAAGGCTTTTTACATTTTAAAATGCTTTGTTAACAATTTTTGAGAATTTGAGAAAGATCATGAACCTCTTTTTTCAGAATATTTGGTACAAAAAATATTGAGTTATTTAGGAGACTTGCTTGTGCACTGTTTATGGGGGAGACATCACATCACCCAATTCTTTTTTATCCTGGGGGTTCCACTAAAATTTTCTTAGGCTCATTGAAAAGTAGCATGATACCTAATTTTAAATACTTGAATCCTCATTTTAAACATATAATAATCTAAAAGCATATATATAGGTCACACGATGTGAAACCCATCGTGGACGCTTTTTTCCCCTATTAAAAATAATTTCTAAAGTAAGGTTTAAACTTACGATGCACTTACTAGACGGCTCTCAGTAAAGCATAACTGAGTTGCCTAAGCATGTGAATGTAGACCTCAGTTTAAAGTGCCTCTGAATCCCGCAGAGAAACAAGGTGGTCTCATGCTGAAAATCTTCAAAAGTATTTTTCAGGGAGGATTTCAGGGAGCGTATTCATACAGAACGGTAAAGCACTTTACATAACAAGCTTTACATTCACACCTTTCAGCTATTTTGGTTTTAACTTTCCCAAGTTCCCCAGGTTGATATGCCCCAAATTCATGCATGTCTGTCTAAGGTGCAAGTCTGTTGCTGGTTTTACAATGTGTTTTGACAAATGATGAAGAGACCAAATCTTCTCTAACAAACTCTTTAAGATTCCTATTTTAAAACTAGGTTTGAACCAGGAATCCAAACCTATCCAAATCACTGATATTTTGATTTTCTAAGTACTTTCTTGTTAAAAGTATCTTTATGCTTTGTCATAATTGTTATAATTAGGAGCAAGATTTGGATTCTTTTTCAAAGGAAAAAACTAATGCAACATTTTACTTATTGCCTGGACAATGCACTATTAATTCCAATGAAGTCTTTTTGACATTAAAATGGATTTGCACTGAAGGGCAAACACCACCTCCATATGCATCTAGACTGCATTATGATCTAATCCATCACATTATACATTTATAGGTGTCTACCATTGCTGGATTGCTAAAAGACTCAGCCATAAAAAAAGGCCGTATGAAAAGCTGGTTTAAATTTCATGCATTTTTACTTACAAAGTGTCTGGTTAGATGAGCATGAGCTTCTGTAAAAGAAATCCTTTTGGAATATGAATATGTAAGAAGCTATGAAAATTACATGAACAGCAGTTTCTCTATTACCTTCTCTGTATTCTTTGCTGCTAGGTGAGTTTTAGACTCAACTAATTTGCAAATATCATTAAAATTCTTTTCAAAGTTTTATGGCATTGCATATTAGTAAATAAGAACACTACCTTTCTTCTTGATGTAAAAACATGTGCATAGCTGATTTCCCAGATGAGGAAAAAGATGGCTCAGTGGACAATAAAGCATCAGCTGTTAATTTCCTGTACATACTAAAGTTATTCATCCTGGGGTATATTTTCAAAAGCAATGTGAATGGATGCATACCCACAGCTTTGATTATTTGTTAATGAGATTTCTATGAGTGCCTTTCATTCATGATCTAGAAAATTGTCCCCTACTTTTCTGTCATAAAATTCTGCTGTATTTCCTTATTTATTTGTTTATTTACTAATATGAAAAGTAGCAGCTTAGAGAGCATGATAGTGGTTGGCTTGGTTTGGAATGTCTCGAACCTCAAAGGTCATCTAGCTCCAACCCTTCTGCCATGGGCAGGGACACCTTCCACTACACCAGATTGCTCAGAACCCCATTCAACCTGGCCTTATATGTTGAAATATTTCCCCGTGAGAGAACATAACCCTGAACTAAGTTTTTCAGCCTTTGCAGCTGGTTTTGTGGTAATGTTTTCCATTTCCTGTAATTAGAATTAGTACCACTAACAAAATAATGAGTAACTGAAAAAATAAGACATGACAGATAAAGTATCATGTATAATGGGACATTTTTTAAAGTAATATTACTTAAATGACTGGGATTTTTAAAAAAAATACTATGAAAAAATGTCCCATTGTCGTATAAATGTGGTATAATGCAATCTAGTGGTATAAAAAAATAACATATTCTAGTTTTAGATGTTGTGCTTGTGAAAGATAATGCACATATACCTGTCTCACAATGCTAATCTGCTCCAAATAGCTAATAGAAAAGTATATTAAATTCAATATTGTTCTTTATTCTAGACAAATAGTTTCACTTCACAGAATATATCTGGGTTCTACAGAGGCATTGTTTGTCCATGGGATAAAGAAATGCTGACTTAATACTGGTTTAACATGGGCTCTTCAACGCTTAATGTTGAGGTCCTTTGCAGAACAGGACAAGCTCTAGTTGCTGAAATGCCTAAGAAAGTTTCCACTTGGGGAGATTTAGCTTTTCCTTTTTTAATTTCCTGCTGATCTCCCTTTCTTTTGTTCTTCTCCTCAAAAAGGCTAAGAATTTAGATTGCAAAGCCAGCTGAGGTCTATACCCATATAGAGCTGTGCACGGAAAATTCTTGTGGAGACACTGCCCCTGCTTGTCAGCCTCCCAGATTCAGTGCCTGAACATCACAACTCCAGCTTTATGAAAGCCCAGGCAGAACAAAATTGTAGATGGATAAGCTGTTCGGCCACCTCTGGTTTTGTGGGACAGAATTATGGAAGAGTCTAGCTAGTGTTTCTACTAATCTTCTCTTCCTCCTTCCCCCAGTGTGGCAAAACCTTACTCCCCAAAGACCAGGAATGTCAGGGAGACAGCACCTCTCCCTGCAAGTATAGCTTTCATTCTTTATGCATGATCACTGTTGGAAAATGTATTAAGAATACAGTGTATAAATTCCAAATAATTGAATTTCTAGTTACAAACTAATGATAAGGGCATAATGATGAAGAAAGATAAAAAGTCAGGACACTGGTAATGCATTCATATTATAGCCAGCAGTGTATAATTTCTAAATGTTATATATTTGGCCTATTTGCTTTCCCTACTCTCTAATGTGTTTAAGATTTCAGAGATTTTATCAGATATCTATATTTTAGTAATTAGATTATTTGGACTAATTTTTGTATTATTCAGGACATTCAAAATCATGTTTTGGTAAGTTCCAAGAGTTTTTGACTTTGCCTGGGTAGAGCAGATTTTCTGCATAGCAATGTAATCCAAACCTGAGACATGTTTTAGACTCCTTTATCAGCTCTTTTGGGAGCTTTTTGGAAGCATTTGAGGATGAAATGTGTTTAAATTGGACAAACTCATTATAAGATGAGTTGTAAAAACTTAGTCAAAAATGCATACTTAAAAGATGTACAGCAAGGGAAGATGAAAGGGACAGTATGTGTCATACAGTGTTCTTGGGAAGTAACAGAAAAAAACCATGCAAAACTCATGGTCCATGCTTTTTTCTGGACCACAGGACTAGTAATTGGGAAAAACTAGTGTGGGCACAAAATAATCAAATTTCCTTTTTCGATTTGCTTTGAGCAAAAATTATTTTCATACATTGAAGTAAAAAAGTATGTTTTCATATTTATTTTGCCAAATTGTTGAAAACCGATGAAGAATTTTCTGTAACCTAAAAGCAAGTATCCTCCAATGTATATTTTTATTTCTTCATGTCATGTAACTCAGCATAACCTGATGGAAGATTCTCTTTTTTTTTAACTGTTTTTTGAGAAGGTAGCAGCAGTAAGAAAAAGTACATAGTAATTTAACTTTAAGCATGTGACCTTTCCTAAAACATACCAGGGAAAGTATTTCCAGGGATAGTATATGTATAACTTCAAGTGAATGTCTTGGTACATATTAAAAGATATAAACTTGTACAGAGCAGAAGAAATTCTGTTCAGCTCAGCCAGCCAAAATACAACAGACTGAACAGAAAAGCACTAATATTTTTTAGATGCGTAATGTTCTTACAAATGGCCCATGCTGTGCTAATAAAACTATTGTGACTGGGAGCTTTTGCAGTGAGAACTGACAGATGAAGCAGAGTTAAGTACTTTTTCAGACAAGCTACTACAGTAAATCATTAAAGTGCACAAACAATCATCCTTCATCAGCCTGGGATTTGTTTTATAGCAATTGCAAATCGAAAACAATGTAAACAAACAAATCGACAACTAATGAACATTCCCCCACTGCTCACTGTAAATAGATCTACAACTTTAGAAGAACACTTTATCCAACACATTGTCAACTCATTGTAAACACATCTACAACTCATAAACAACTCATTACCCAGTATGTTGTCACCTCATTGCAATTAAAGTTGAATGCTTAACTGTACTGCATTTCCTTGAACTGAATCAATTCAGAAGCATGGAAGAAAATATCTAGATGTATTAGTCCAATAAGTTTCAGGACTTTTACGAATATCTTCCCAGTGTAATTGGAGTTTCTTTTGCAGTTTTTAATGCAAAAATTGAACAAAATTTCGACATTCCTATTCTAGCTTACATCTAGATTTATTCATTTAGACTTCCAATTTACGTATAACGGTTTCTATGAAAATTTTTTAAATGGGAAAAAATATTTCCCTAAAGGTTGTAGAATTCACAAGTTTCTTTGCAATTGCTCTGCATGAATTATATTTGACAGTCTTGTTAATTTGTTTATTTATTGATTTATTCATTCATTCATTATTTACTGGCTTACTTTCTACACCACTAGAAATTTCTACCTTGTTTTTAAGCATGAGAGGTATCAATTGGATGCGATTACTAATGAATGAACTTCAGTATCTCTTAAAAATAGTTTTGCTATTGAAAAATCATTTACCTTGAAGAAAACATAACTAATGAGTTTTATGTGTGGTGAACATAAATCTGAAGATGAAGACAGCTGGGTTTAAGAGCGAACTTCACATACATTAGACTGCTGATTGGGGCACAGCTTATGAGAACTGGAAGCATCTGAAATTGCTTCCACAAACTCTTTCTTCTGCTGGGCTTCATGTACACAATCTGCTGCTGCTTTATAAATATGTCCTCTGGAGCAAGAGTTGTCTTTTTTATCCATATTTACATAGTGCTTAATACAAAACAATCTAATGCTTTACAGGGCTGCAGTGCTACAGATATTAATAAATGCATGTAGTAGACAGATGCATTTAGTAATGGATCACTACATGATTATAATAATATTTTAAGAACAATTCAGTTTCTCATACAAAAGATTTCTACCTAGCTTCTCAATTTGTTTCAGAATTGCTGCTTTTTGGTTACATGATGGACTGTGATGCTAAGATTGGAAAGACTGCCTTACAGTGCTGTCACACACAGGATCACAAGCTCCATCATTTTACAAATAAGATTTTTTAAAATGTCATGTTGCAGAATGGATATTATCACTATCTTCTGTGTTATGCTGCTCAAGAGCTCTCTTACATGTATTGTTCTCAGATGTCACATTGGCATCCAAGTAGCTTGCAGTACATTGTTCAATGAGTGTAGTATGCCAGCAACAAATTAAACTGGTTTAAGAAGAAAAGACACTCCACATACAGAAAACAGTATTTCTCACTGTCTTTGCAGCTCCAAATTAGAAAGTGGCTTCAGCCACTTTTGGAGATACCCACAAGCCCTGTCCTTTTGCAGTGGGAAGACATCAACAGTTGCAATGGGCATTAATAGCATCTGCTGATACCAACACAGGCATCTGTCTCACAGTTTTTAATGTTGAGGTTTTCTGCTTGAAATGTTACTTGTATTTGACAATATACTTTCCAAATGGTCTCTCAAAAGTCCTCACTTTTGGGGAGAGAGGTCAGCTGCAGTAATAAACTGGTAGAAGTATTTCATATTTTCTAGTTTTGATTAGCTCCCTCCAGTCCAGCCTTAGCAGGCAAGTGTTGGGCTGATGCGATAGAGCTATGGTGAAAGAAAATGATAGAGCTATGGTGAGAGAAAGGAATCAGTAGTTAATCATTGTATTTCTAGAGCTCTCACTGATTAGAAAGCACAGTTCTACAATTAGGAAAGCTTAAAAGGACTCAAAGTTTGATTGTTTAACTTGTGCCTAACTGAGATAGGAGCGACTGTGGAGTGGCTTAAGTAAAATTCTAGGAACTGAATGATAATTTGGAATGGTCAATGAATGGTGTATTATCAATATTACAAATATGAACTCACTTTTCAGCAAAGCAAGTCCATTATGGAATTTCTCAGTTAGCACTGAGAGCTGTAAAGACCTTTGTCATCCCTTTTTGATTTTTTCCCCACCCATATGTGAATTTTGCAAATGTAAACATGTAACTTTTTCTCCCTAATCAGACTTCATGTAGTCCTTATGAACTCTGAAAGTTATTTCTTAAATATAAATAGTTAAACTGATAAAATATGCAACTGGGAAAAAAAAGAAAGAAGTCAAAGGGTCCAATAAATATTTGCATTTGAATTTGGAAAGATGTTGTGTCTCATATTGGCATATCATTAAGCTAAGTATTGTCTAGTCCAATGGTTATGAGACAGAAACCTGTCTTTTTGGGCATCTCAGGACTATAATTTTCTATTAAAATAGAAAAAAAATTGAAAAGTTTCTTTTGCAATGCCCTACTTGTTAAATACATATATCATAAAACATTGAAACAGTATCTAAGGATGTAATGTTGTCTGCAAGACATAAGCCCAAGAACTGGTCATATTTCTGTTTAAAAGTTTTAACTTGCTGATCAGTTATGGTCTGGAAGAGGGAATTCCTCAACTGTTTTTCATAGAACATAAGGCTAGATTTTTCACAGTGGCTAATTCTGACCCTGATTGATAATATGTCATATTGTGCCTAGGAAACAGCAAGAAACTTACAGTCAAATAAATGAAAGACCTTGGGAAAAAAAATAAAAAAAGAGAGAGTTGTTTGACTATATTGAGCCAAGAAACTGCTTCACAAATCAAGAGTTTTCTTTTAAGAGTAATAATTTAATCACTATAACTTTCCATTTATTCTTATGTTTGCTTATGCGTCATTGGATGCAGATATTCTATGCTACTGAAAATCATTCCCGCCAAAATATAGTAATATATCTTTTGTTCTACATTTTAAAACAGACTGACAAAGGAGAGAAAAGAAACCAGAATTATAATGCACTTTTGTAAATGTAAAAAGTTTAATAAATCACAGAAGTGAACTTCTTTTTCTTCTCAGAGAGAAATTAAATTTTCACATAATTTTTTTTTATGACTCTATTTTCTTTTCTCTATAGGGCTGAGGAAGGAAATCAGTAACTTATTTTAAAATGGCAGAAGTCTTCAAATATATTTCTGATTTTACTTTGCAAGTTCCATAGCCTGAGAAAAAGAGGGTTCTATTGGGTTTTTTGTTTGTTTGTTTGTTTTGGTTTGTTTTTTGGTTTTTTTTTTAAGATCAATCATGGGCATTTTTTGGAAAAATTGATAGAAACATAATTCAATCACCAAAATATTTATAAATCTATATACAGTAACACCAAATCCACATGAAGTCTAAGTTACTCTTAGTTTAGCACCTAATATTTACCGAACTCTTACTAGGACCCTAAAGACTTCCTTCTTGCTGCTGATTGCTGTTTTAAAGTTTAGAATCAAGTGCAGTATTTTTCATCAGGTACCAAGTTCTAATCTTTGACACAGGCTTTTTTCGCAAACATTTTAACAAAAAAAACCCCACAAAAAGTCCTTGGATTAAAACCTGTGTACTTCTCATGTTTTGTCTTATCTATTAAGTGTAATTTTATTTCCTAGATAGAACGTCTAAAACAAAACCAGAAATCCTTAGGACAAGTGATCTCTATTTTCCTTAATGTCTCTGAGACATCTCTGCTGTTTTTGGCAAAATATTTGCATCCCTTTCCCCTGTAAACCTGATACCATCAGAGACAGTAACTTATCTTGAATGTGGAGTCTGCATTCTATTTTGAAGGAACACAGTAATACCACAATTATACTGATATTTAGCAGATAGTTACCTTCCTTTTTTCCACTCACTTATGTGAACTAAAAGACAAATGTTTCCCTACTCTTTAATGGGTTTAACTAGTTAAAGTCACTGATTTTTTTGTATAGAAAAAATATAGTGACAATTTTATAAGGAACTAAGATTATGCAGGATTGTATCAACAGATACAGAGCTGTTGAAGGTAAAATAAATCTCCCATAACAGCGAATAATTTCCTGAGGTGGATTCTCAGTGATGCACATGATGCCGTGTAGCTTTTATGTCAAGGTTGAATACCTTCCTAAAATATTGCAAAAGAAATGTTAGATTTGATCCAGAAATTATTGTGTGTCATATGAGTGACATTGTTTTAGACAAGAAATTACAGTTGAAGACCAAGATGTGCCTTCTGATTGAAGTCTTTGAGAATAAGCAATTTTCACTTTCTCATACATCAGCAACAATACTGAATGCTGTTGACCAAGAAGGCAGTACATGGCAGTTGAGAGTTCAGATGTTCCCTAGTCAGACAGCTGCACTCAGCTTCTTCAGGATCTTGAGCAGATACAGCAGATGGCCTCTTTATTGAAAGGTGTAAGGAAATGGTAGGTGACAGCAATCACCACATAACACTGGAATTTGTATTTGGTACACACAAAAAAAATCAGGCCTGAAAATCAGCTTTATTCTTGCTCAAAGAGGCTTAAGTCCCTGTGTGCTGTCCATGTAGTCACATTCTGAATTGTCTTTATTTTCCTCTGAAGTAAATGCTAAGGAAGGAAAGCAAAATCTCCTTAAGAGTGGAGCAGGTTGTCTTTCCTACTAATCTGTTTGTCTTACAATACAAGACAGTGTTGTCAGTGAAGATACAGTGTATAGAAAAATATATTACTTTGCTTAGGTGGATTCACATTTAGTTTATCACCCATTTGGTCCAACTCGTATGCCATAGATCAGGCCCCGACGTTGTAAACTCTCTCCTGCAGAACTGCCTGTGAATAGCAAATAAAAACAATCCAGCTGTGATGGACATGTTGTTATAACGGCTGCCAGTGGAAATGAATAGATGACAGTTCTGCATACACTGCTTAGCTACCCCAAGCAAGAGAAGGAGCTGAGGAGACTATTCCACTACTTTATTACCTCCAAGAAGTTATTAAAAAATATTCCCAAGAAATATTTACCTCCATCATTCTTCATAAAATTTCAATGTTTTCTCTCCCTTCCCAATTTTTTTTTTTTGCAGCTCAAATTACCTTTGTCTCACTTCTTGCCCTTAAATAACTTGTACAGTGGGGAGCAGTTTCCCCAGCTCAGTTCATGAGCTTCAATATCTTCAACAGCAGATTGCTTTTGTTTGCCATGAAATTAGGGGCAGAAAGGTGAAGTGTTGTGTTTTTGTTAGAGTGGCAAGTTCTTATTCAATATCTACATAATTTATGTTTTTCCCTTCAAAATATTGAGAAAGTTAGTAAGAATTTCTAACACAAAAGATAATTCTGAAAAAAATCATGGTTCAATATGCTGCAAATTTATGAACTTGTTAGGAATAGTGTTGACCACCAAAAATCTTTGTTTTCTCCTGGTGACAGTGGCTTACTATTAGAGACAGAAAAACCCCCTCATTGCACTATTAAAAAAAAAAAAAAGGAAAAAGCTTTGACATTTCCTTCAAATAGGTCTGAAAGAAGACTACAGAGTACAATCTCCAAAAATGGCTGATTTTTTAGTTTCAGACTTTCATTATGGTCTATTACAAAAGACATTCCTAAGAGTCACCAATGTTTGAGTCTATCTTAATACAAATCTCAGTCTTGCTTTTCTGCACTGTTCTCATGACCTGGATTTCTCTCACTTTCACCACTGTCTGTTTTCAGCATTTTACAAGTCAAAAGAACAATACAGAAGCCAACAAATAAGCACTTAGTCCTTGCAGCTCATTAACACGGGAGGAAGTGTATAGATAAAGATAAGATATATGGGTAGATAAAGATTCAATTCATTGAGAGGAGCAAAATCTTTGAACCACTCTGGCAGCACCAGTACTGTGGTGTGGGGTCCCATGTCAGTCATGGCTGCAGGGCTCCTCACATTAAACTAGCGATGTTAAATTGGGATGCATCTGTGTTGACAGCAAGCACAGAAGGATTGAAGAACAGGCCAGTGACTGCTCAAAGAACCAAGCAGAAGCTAATAAAAATGCAGGGATAATTCTGGTTTTCTTGTAACCAGAAAACCTGGAAAATTTGTTTGCTTAAAACAAAACAAGTCAAACACCACAGGAAGACATTAAATTTTGCAAGAAAATCCGAATTCCAGGATTTCAAATAATGTTGACCTGAAAACTCTGCATGTAAGTTGTTAGTCATACTAATGCTTTTTGCTAGTCATACTAGTGCTCTGTTATTATAATCTCATTTTTATCCTTGCAGATATGCAACTTCTGTTTCTTCAATTTTTCTTACAAGTGCTCATAGCATCTGTCAGAAGTGAGGTTTTGTTCAGCTAGACTTTATTTTAACTTTAAGGTTTTGCCTACAATGTCCTCTTGAGTATGTATTTGGCATTGTTCTGTAATTTAACCTGTTCTAAATTCTCATCTTCATTTATCACTAGTGCAATAATCAAGCCAAGAACCTAGCCATTTCCCATTGGAATTGTTTGGGCTCATTTTGCAAGCAAGGACATGAGGTAAGAATTTGTAGTATCTTTTTGTCCCAAATATGGATCCTTTCTCTCCGTGTGCAAGAGCCCCTAACTGCAGACATATCCTAGTAGCTATTTGAGGCTTGCCAAATATTTGGTCTTTCAAGTATTCTGAGTGAAATCCTGACCCATAGAAACTAATGGCTTAATTCCCCAAATCAAAATTTCACATTTTTGGTTTTTTTTATTCACAGTCAGAGGTCTTAAGGAATCTAAATTATATCATAACAGTCACTTTGTTGCATCAGTATTAAATTTCTTGTGACAAATTATGCTTTGCTTCCTTGCCAAGCAAAGTACAATTTAATTCTCTTTTATACAGGTGTAATTTAAGTTTTTTACAAGTTTTTAGTAACTGGGAGAGAAATACAGATTAACAGATTAGAAGAGATGATTCAGGGACAAAATTACCCCAACACAAAAATTCCTCTCAGAATAGGTGGAAAAAAGCTGGTAGATGAAGGGAGCAGGATAATTTAACACTAATCATTTTACCTATTTGTGAAAAGCTCTACAGTAATGGGACCACACTGAAAAGGTATCTCAAATATATTTTAACTGAGGTTTGGAGTGAGATAACAAAAGGTGAATGCAGGGCTTGTATTCTCTGATTTCCATGTTACCTGCTCAGAGTAAATTGCATACATATGATGGTGTTCCTTGTTCCATGTGGCTGAAGACTCAGCATTAAAAAAAACTCCAACAAACATTGTTCTTTGAAATTTCAGATCAGACAACTGAAACAAAAGACAGAAAATTGCAGCTCTATATGTAATAACTAAACCTCTTGTTATATGCTGCTGTATCAAATATAAAACATTTTCATTTCCTTTGTATAGGAAATTCAATAGGACCTGAAAAAGGGGTCAACCAAGTACTGTGACTCCCACTATAAAATGTGAGTGGTGCTAATATTCCTTTTTCAACTCTCATGTGATTGCAAGGAACCAAAGAGATAAAATATAGCTTTCATAAAACTGGAGGTTTGGTGGAGAATTAGCATGAGAGTTGTGCAGGCAACTTGCAAACGGAAGGCTGGCCAACAGCTCAGATTTATGCTATGAAATAGAAATGCTTTTCTCCTGAGATTTTCTTGAAAATATCACTGCATGTGGTCATGTTGGTTTACTGGCATATTTTCCTGGGGTTTTTTTCGAAGTGAGCGGGGGAGGAGGTGAGGGAAGAAGCCTGTTCCTTTAAGGGACACATAACTGTCAGGGCATTGGGAAAGCATATAAAAATGCATATTATGAATAGCACAAATGGGAATTTTAAACATTGAGGCATATTCAAATTTGGACTGAGGAATTGTTAAGAAAACATGGGAAATGTTGTCAGACCAGAATTGAAATTTTATTTTTTATGGAGTGCTTATGGGTCACGTATTTTTTCTCCATAGATTTCAGCTGTCACATACCAACATTAGAAAATTTTAAGGACCAAAATTCAAATGTAATTTTACTGAGATTTTTCTTGCCTACTTAACTGAGATTCAGTCTGAATTCAGACACAGGTATTTTAGTAGTCAAACTACATTATTCCTGGTATACATGGTACAATTTTAGTAACTCAGAAACAAGAGATCCCGGATGGAAAGCTTACAAGCAGTACAAGCCTATAAGCAATTCAAACAGAATTTAATTACACAAAGGGTAGCTGAATTATGGAACACATTGCTGAAGGCAGCAATAGATTCAAGAATTATAAATCAGTTCAAGAAAGAGCTCAGAGAAAGGAAATCAAAAAGTAAAACAAATCAGTTCCTTTAAAAACATCACAGGGTTAAATGGGGCAGGCCACAGCGGACTCAACAGTCAAGCCCTTTTTCTTTAAATGTTCCTGTGTTTCCTAAGAAAGAAGCTAAATAATCACTCCATTGATTTCCATAAGGGCTGTAGTTCTAAGTACCAGAAACACATGAGTGTGTCTTTTGTGCTTTACCTGCGCTTACAGAATTTTTTGCATTTCCTTTTATCTCAAACTTCATTTACACTTGCACTGTTTTACATGACTCTGGCAGCATAAAGCAGCCATGAAGTAACTGTAAATATGATTTATGCTCCCTTTACACTAGCAAAGTGATGTATAGTATCCTTAGGGAATGTGGAATCATGCCCAGTGCCCGTGAAACAGACACATAAACTCTGTTTAATTTTATTTAACAAGCACATTTCTATTTTATAGGTTTTTTTATATCATTTTAAGACTCATATTCATTTCTTCTCCTTAAAGTAGACTGACAGAACTGAATTCAGTGTTCTCAGTGCATTAATATTTCATTAATTCTATGTATATATATATAAAATGACGGTTTATACCTACACATCTAAACAAATCATTACTAATAGATCTCTGTTAATTTTTCTCATATGCAATATTTTCAGTCTTAGGAATATTAAACATAGAAAGAGTGCATAAGTGAAGTAATGATTACTCAGGATGATTACAATGGCATCTTTTTATATCAAAATTAGTATTTCAGAGATAATTACTGTAGAATTGATCGAGTACCTCACCAAATCCTTCACATAATTACAGTGTTGATCTTAAGGTTGATTAAGCAGAAACAAAGAATTAAAAATCTGCCCTATAAGGGAGAAAATTAACAAAATAGAATCTCCTGGAAATTCACCTAGTTTGAACTTACAACAATTTTATGGAAAAAATGGTAGAAAATTAGGCAGATGTATTTTTCTGCAGGTATTTTTTCAGTTTTATGAACACTGTCTGTAGGAGACATTGTGGTCGAAAACAACATTAATTGATTCTCTGGGCCTTAGTGACACATATTTTTTCAGTTCTTTGAATATCAGCGCAGAAAGAGGCCTTTGTGAGGGGTTGCAGCAATATTGCCTCATGTCCATTTCTAAATGCAATACACTGATGCCCGAACTCTTAAATAAAAAATGGAAAAAATCAGGTGCTTGAAAAGTTAAAACTTTAGGGTTTTTTTCCCAATGATTTAAAATTACTTCCATAAAGATTTAAGATGCTGACACCACAATGACTGGAATACACATTATGTGCTTAGTAACCTTGCACAGCACATTTGAGATGTTATTATCATCAGTACTGATCCTTGTAGTTTCTCTGGCATTCAGAAATTGGGGTGCTCAGTGACTCAGAAATCCAGGCTTTTGAACCTTTCCAGATACAGAATATGTCCCTATACATGTCTGCAATGCAACTGAAAATGCAGAAGTGAAAAAAAATATTTAGAAGCAGGTCTTTAGAAATTGGGTGAATTGTGCTATAGAGTATCAAACTGTAGAAATCAAAAATAATTTTTCTGAATTCTTTAGTTTAAAAAGCTTTTTATTACCATTTCATTTAATTTCATTGTACTAAAAAAAAAAAACCTAGAGATTTTTTTTTGGTGGGGTTGGTTTATTTTGGGTTGTTTTTTAATATGGCAATTATTGACTCCAAAAAGGAAATTGTTTGATCAAAACAAAAAAAAATCTCTATTCATATTAAAGTTAGAATGGAAGATCAGATTGAGAGTTCTTGTGCATAGCGGCAATACTTTGCTTTGCACCTGTGAATGTGGGGTTTTTTCACAGCAAAGGGAGATAAAGGATTATCAAAAACCCAGAAGAATAAATAAAAGTAAAGAAACTGCTGATGCAGCCATAGATGAGGAATAGCTTTATTTTTAGACTTACGCATGACAGGCAAAGAAATCTATATGAAATTCTGCCTGTATCTTCCCTCCCAGAACTTATGTGTAAAAAAGAAAAACTTAAATGTAATTTTTTTGACATTATTTTACACAAGTATTTTTTCATTCTATCCTATTGATATACTACTTCTCACTTTCCCGACCCTTGCCAAAACTTCATGATGCCTCCTAAGCACAGGAACAGAAATCAGCATTGTGTTGTTTTGACTGCCATTGCTTTGTGATCTTAAATGGTCCCTCAACCCTTTTGTCAATATTTATTGATGGGATCCACAGACGCTCTGAGTGATCCCACTCTTGAGGGGCATAAACCAATGGAAAGCTGGGAAAGCAAGAAAAGGGGGGGCCTGCTCCAGGCAAGAACTGGTTAGGAAATATCAGAAAGCTCAGCAGCCATTGACAAAATGTCAAACATTTCAAATCCTTGATTGTTTCTCTGGCTAATGCCATGCTAAACAGAAGCCGTGTCACCCCCTAAAGTGGAAACAGATACATATATGCACAACACATGCATATACACTCACCTCCATGAACACACAAGAGTCTGCAGGGAAATTAAGCAATGCCAATGAAACCATGTACAGAGAAAGTTCTCGGATAAATTAACAGTGCAATTACATTACATGACATGCCACAAGATGGATGAGGAAAACTTGGCTATATTACGTTCTGTTTTCAAATTGCAATTTATTTGAGGGTTTTAATGGATGCCTTATTAAAACATCTCAGCATTGGTCAGGTTTCAGCTTATGTCAGAGTAGCCCATGATTGATGACACCCTATGCTGCTTCCCTTGCACATTTGCAGGGAATTTAAGCAAAGAGGGAATGAACAGAAGCTCGGATTCATATTGATCGTGTGAAGGTGCACTGCCTGAGAGCACAGTCTAATAACATTCTCTTAGCTGAAATGCCTCACATGAAGGCATTTATTACAAGAACTAAAATGTTATATTGTTCGGGATAAAAGAACAATGTACAAACAAAAGAGCAGGCAACGAACAAGGGAGAGCAGAGAAAAAGAGAAATAAAGAAATACAAATGCGTAACTTTAAGCAATGAAGTGCTATTATCTCCTAAGAGCATATTTCAGACAGCTAAAAAAATTGTGAATTTAACCATTTTCTATGTGTAGATATAAAAGAACCTTCTGAAGATAAACTAGAGACAACAAGTTCCTTTCTTTTTTCTTTCATCCATCTCATTTAGATGAGATCCTGTAATTATGTTGGTAGCAATGAGGGTGGAGGTCAGAGCTAAACACAATTAGGATTTCGAACATCAAAATGGATAGCTTGACATTAATCATTTGACCATCCAATGTCTTTCTTCATCACTTTAAGTACTATATACTGTAGTTAATCGATCTGACCATCACCTATTTTATAAGCGAAAAGCACTCGTATCTAACAGGTGTAAATCTTAAAGAGTCCCCCACACTTTTAGAGGGCAGTTTCTTGATAGATTTGGACTAGACTTGCATAATATAAGAAGCACTTCCTCTTGCGCTGTGAGATTTGCAAGCTACAAGATGGAAAAAGAGGAAATTTATGTGATTTCAAGCTGCAAAAGGACTGTTGGATTTTACCTCCCCAAACACCCTTTTAAAGAAATCCGTGTAAGTAGTTCATCACATCAGCAATGTTTGGTTAACTGATACTATTTTTTCTTATTGTAAATGGAGTCAAGCTGAAGGTAAAATGAGATAATCAACTACAGATGAGGTAGAGTAGAAATACCCTTGCCCCTAGGTACCTGAAAACACAATACTGATTACAAATAAAAATTCAGGTTGGGCATTAGAGTCCAATTCTTTCAGATGCTGAGTACTTGTCAGTACCACTACTGTGGCTATGTTCCATTTACTTAGTCTTTCTTGTGGCCTGCAGGAAGCACTCAGTATCAGCCATGATCAGATCTCCAAAACACTCCCTACATATCTATGCTTGGGGCTTGGTTAAGCACTGTCTCATATGTCAGCACTGCCTCTGGCTGTTTGCAACTCTAATACCATTCCAGTTTCAATTCCAGGTCTAAAAGATTATTTGTTTGACCTGCCTTGCTCGTCATTATCTGAGCTGCTAATTTTATTATTTTGTTAGCACCCTGGGCTGCATGGTATAAAGCAACACTATAAAAGTGTAGTTTGATTATATTGGAATCATTCAGCATCACAGAGCAAACAAAATGCAGCACTCCCACCCACACTGCTACGGTAGCAAAGAAGAGGGAGGATAAAAGCTATAAGAAGGATAAATAAGAGTAAAAAAGCCATTGTGGTTGAAGAGCTTTACAAATTCTCTCAGGCTAGAACTGGACAAATTTTCTATGAGCCTATCTGAATTACTTGGTACTCAAAATATCTTTTAAAATAAATAGTGGTAAAAATAATGCTAAAACAATCAGAATCTGTGAAGTTTTGCTGACTAGAAACAATGAATGAAATCTCTAAGTCTCTAGTTTTGAAAATTAAATTTTATAGAAATAGAAATTTGACTAGGTTTTAGAAACCTTAGGTCAGTGCATCAGGTCTTGTTTGAACTCAGACAAGTCACTGTGCTTCTACTATTCATTGTTCCCACTTCTTTCTGTCGTAATTTCACCACATTTTTCCATCTGTTTTTTAAACATCTCCATCTGATTAAACATTTTAGACAATCAAATTACAACTTTCTTTTGTAAGCTTATTTTAAATATAGATAGGGTCCTTCCTTTAATATTCCCCATACTTAACATTAGTTATACTATTGAAACATTGAATCAGAATAATCACTGTATTCTGCTTTTTTCTCTGAGAGTTTTTTTCTTCCCTTTACCCCCATGTTTTATTTTCTAAATAAATGGCAAAGTTAACTCGAACTTCTAAAAGGAAAAGGACTAAATTTTAATTCTCTACTTTTGTAGTCCATGCTACTCTCAATACTGCAGACCTGATGCTTTTTTCATTGTTGCAGAAGCATCAAAATGGCTGCTTCATATTGCAGGCATTTTATGGCACAAGAAAAAGGCTTTCTGAAACAGAACAGTTCATATACTTCAACCAGAAAACTTCCCATTGTGATTAGCCTGCTGTGACTCTCAGATCAGTACATGTAATACCTGAGCAAACCATTTACAGGTAACCTAGCCAAGTCATAAACCTGATCATCATCCTTAAAACAATTCTGTATTGAAAGTCACAGCTATCAAATATTTTCTAGCTACCATAATTCAATTTCAACTTTATTTATGTAGATGAAACATGGTCAAGATTTAATGTTAATAAACATTGATTTTCTAATTAATAAAAATTGAAAATCTCATCCTAAGAATACCTTGGAAGATGAAGCTCAAATAGTTCCAATTCATGCAAGTCACATTATTCTCAGCTTCTTGATTATAAGCAGTAACCATGTCTATTATAGCTAAGATAAATAAACAGATATTTTCTGGCAGTTTAGTGCACAAATGCAACCTCCTAACCCTCACCATCAAAAGGTCAAAAGCTGCAAAACCTAGTCCATTAACCTCTGTAAATGGTTGTGATATTAAAAACTGACTCTCAATATCCAAGGGTCATGATCTAGTGCAATAACTTTCAGCAATAAAGAATTATGACTATAGTACATTATCCATCTATGAAATGGCCATTTATGACACCAGCACATGGACTATCTGTAACAGGAACGAACCACCCTTTTCTAAGAATCATTGCACACTTTCAATTATGGGGTTATAATATAACCTGTTAAAACTTATTAAGTTTTGAAGCAGAGAATAGAACTATTATCTGTATATTAGAAGAAACAACAAAAACTTACAGGCTAATACAGCTAGGTAGAAAACAGCAGTTTAAAATATCATTCTCAGTCTGATTTCTGAATTGTGGCATAGAAATTTCAGATTTAGCCAGCTATCACCTCGCTACAAGAGAGCCATGGATAGGCTGAAGTCTATCAATATGCAGAGGGGCTCTTTCAAGAAAAAGGTCAGCTAATTTGTTCTTCTAGCAAACTTTTCTGATAGTTAAACAGTTTTAGCTCTCCAAGCAAAGCAAGGCTTTTGGAAAAGTGGCTGAGAAAAAAAACAAGTGGGTCTGAAAAAAAAGTACAGATCATACAGCAAAATCAATTTTAGTGGTGTCAACATAATTTTGATCACAGAAAGTCTATTTTCAGGGTAAAAAGGTAGAGGGTGACAATTTAAGAAATATGATAAATGTAAAAAAAAAGTAATGAATTTTTTAGAACTTTAAAAACCTAGTCAGAACAGGACAAAAATTAGCATCTTTCCTATAAGACATGCATATATCTATAAATGTATATAGATGGATAGATTTCTTTCATTTGCATGACATCTGTTTAAATTGCTGAGATATCTTGCATGTAGAAACTTAGACCAGTGAGTTTTTAATCAATTACTAAAACTCTGATGATACATTAGCTTGAAAGACCTGAAAAAAACCTAATCCACTCTCTCTTTTAGAAAGCATCTGGTCTTAATAATTAAAATGGAAAATCTCCATCCATCTTCATTTGCAAAGAAGTCACCCAGACAGACAGAACTTCAGCACCCTATTGTTTATTTCACAGGATGTCTGAAAGGGCTAGGGAGAAAGTAGAAAATATCCTTTATTTTAATTTTGACAACAGATACAGAGAAGCCTTTTATTTGTAATTAGATGTGAGAGGTTATCAAGCTAAAAGCAAATAACATACCAATTTTGTTTACTCTTTCTTTTTCTTTATATTGGATTCAATGAAATCCAACCATGGAGTCAGTAACCGACTTTCAGGAATGGAATTAACTATACCGACTTTGTCTTGCTTTTTCATTTTCTAGTCATCGAAAAATAAGGAAAAACCCATGCATGAAAATATGATATAGATTTTAAATAAGATGGCTGAAGCCCATTTTTTCTCCCTGCAGTTTGTAGTGATATGAAGTCTCTGCTAGAATAATTCCTATGTGCTCCTTGCTGCTTCTGTTCCACCCATGAACTTGTAATTTGTTTACTCCATTTACAAAACGAAAGAAACATGTAGAATTAAGCAGGACTAGAATCAGGATGGCACTGGGCATTGGTACCAAAAAGTAGATTATCTACTCAAAAAGTGGTTGAGATGAAATTTTTTATGGTGCTTAGTCTCTTGGAGAACCTAACTGGCCAGTGTTGCTTGCAAAGACTAGAGGAGTGTTCCAAGAAGGTGCCTGAGCATTACACTGGAGATACCAAGGCACTGTGAAACCAAAGAGATCAGATAGAGGCTATGTTTCAGGATACAGCCTTCCCCATGCAAAAACTCTGTGTAAATAAGATTGCATGAGTAGCAGCTACTTTTGCCTTTTGCAGATCACTCCCTGGTGTAGACCCTGAGGGCAAAGGTCACTGGAATGTGCATCTTATGGCAGTGGAAGCCAGTGGATATTCTGTTCTCCAGTCCTTTGTACAGAAACGGAAAGAGTAGAGCATATAGCATATTGAGTTGCTACAAAGCAGCTACAAAATATTATTTTATTTGTGAGATTCAATACTGGGCACTTTACCTTCTGAACACTTATTGTTTTAATGGCTTAACAGCTGGCAAGCTCTGGAGGACACTTTAGAGCACTTTTTCTCCCTGTGCAACATCTTCCTACCAGTCTGGCCCAGCCAATGTACCAGGTCCCCTTCACTAAAAGAGGTTGAAACACCATGTCAGAATCCTTCTTCTACCACTCTCATTAAGAAAAATGTTAAATTATATGTTTGTTTTAGATGTTGTCTTCTATCCCAGAGCTGGGCTTATTTTCACTCTTAGTAATCTATTAGCTTTTGTCCTAATTGAAGGACAGTTCTAAGAAAGGCATACATAAATATAGTGACACAATACACATACACAGGGTGCACTAACAAACTTCATTTGGGCATTGTCTACAATACATGTGTAGGTTGTCTTGGAAGGCAGTACATATAAAATGTTTTTCTGTGAAATATACGCTCATTTTCCCTGGATCATGCATTTTTGTGACTTCTTCATTTTCTTAGTACCACTGAAATGTGGGGAAACAAATCTCTTTTATTCTAAAACATCACAATACATAATATTATAAAAAATATTTATAAGTGATTAAACTCTAAGACACAGATTTTCCTTGAATAATTTTCATTTACAGTTATAAATGACCAACAGAATGACTAGAGGCTTTCGTTCATTGTATTTTACCACTTCTACAGGTAAGAACATAAAGTCCTTTATATAATCTTCCAAAAGTAGCAAGTACTCAGCTGTTTAAGTTACATGAGTTAAGTTTCTTACTGATGATAAGTTATATGGTTCCATAGGTGAGACCATCTTCATTCTGATGGAATAGTTGAAGAAATGGATAGAAATAATATGAGAGTGTTGTCCTGGCCTGAACAGATCCTGACATTGTTTTTTCAGTGGATATTTAAAACTGTATGTTTTCAAAATATATTCACATTGTTGGATTTATCTCTAAAAGGACATTCCTGTAATAAATTAAATTGCAGCTAATTAAATTGTACACACCAAAATATTTACAAGTATAACAGAGTTCATGGTTTTGATTTACTCCAAGTATTTGTAGGAAGAGTTTCCTAGCTTATTAAATTCATCAAAACGACCACATCATGACCAGCTAGCATACTTGACTTGCCATGTGAATTATTTACTGAAAAGGCAGATATTTGTATTTGTCCAGATCATTTGCATCATGTGACTCTGTACGGACACTCCTCTCAGCAGTGAGGTATTCAGGACTTATCAAATCAAACCCCTTTTCTTCTCTTTCTTTATTTAGGTGAAGAGATTATTTTTTGCTAATACTGCAAATTACAGATAGTAATCCTCTAAACATCACTGAAGAAATGGAAACATTAGAACACCATCACCACCAAAAAATACACACATTTAGTAGTTAAAGTATGATTTGACAGGTGGAACATGGCTGTATAATGAACCTCCATCTAGTTAAAGTAATTATAATGACTAGATATATTCCATGCTGCATTCTGTCAAGAAAGCTCTTCAGATTGTCTCCCAAAATGGCAAGGTTAGCCAATTCTTTCAGGAGGCACAATTTTTTTGAGACTTACACACTCAGACATGGTGCAAGCAACAGAGCTGGTCCCCACCAAGGGGTTAAACACAGGTCTGTGAGCTGCATAAATCTAGATGCTTTAAACAAAATACCAAATTTCAAATTAACTCTATGAAGCTATTTTCCCAATTGCTGAAAAAGTTTAATTTCAGTAGCACCCTTCAGATTGAATTTAGAAAATAAATTTCCACCATAGAGAGTTAAATGCATTAAAAGAACCCAAAAGTTCAAGTACAAAATGTAACTGAACAGGAAAAAACAATATGATCCTTCAAATCAAAAAAAAAAAATGCATACACTTCAGCATAATATATTACAATTATAAATGCTTTATATATTGTTAATGCTCATCATTAATAGTTTTAGGCTCTAATTTGACAAGGTCAAAGTTTCACTTCCACTAAGTTGTTTGATGTACTGTTGGACTGTTTTGTGAGTTTTTGCAAATCTGAGCGTAAAATATTCAGTTGAGATATCAGTATGATTATAATTCTAAAGTTAGTAAGGCCTGCATGACTCAAATCTTATGCACTTTCTGTTTTTTAATCTGTTTTTAATGTAGAAATAGTAACCATGACCAAAAATAGAACCATATAACATATTACCGCAGTAGGTAAATTAAAAAATATTAGGTGTCTTTTGGCTGGGTTTTTGTTTGTTTTTTCTTTTAATTACTGAACTCTGACTTTCCTCTCTGAGCAGGCAGTTTCAGGCATTTGGTTGCATTATATGTCATATATGCCATGTGGTTCACAGACCAAATTTTTATTCTGTTTAGACCTGTACAAAACTGGGAAAAAAAACTGCTTTGTGACCTTATGGGAATTTGATACCTGACTAAGCAGGAATATATATAAAATCTTATCCTTGATCATAGTTATTTGTGCAAAGTAACTGTTTCAAGATTCCTCTTCCTTCACACAAAGTCTAGATATAAAACAAATTTTAGAAAAAATGCTAGGATCTTGCTCAGGGGAAAATTGCTGTAATATACCACAGAAGATGTACTCCAGAAACCTGGTATATCCCTAAAATCTCTCTTTTCATCTCCTGTCTTGTACTCTGTAAGTTGAACATTGCACTTTCTATTTTATTTTATTTGGATGTATCAAGAGTATCTTGAGCTTTTATGTGTCTCTTTATTTTATTGATCCTCTCTGTACTCTTAAAAATAATGGGCTTTTAGAATCCCAGAGCAACTAAAATTTATCTTTCTTACTTTCTTGCTCATTCCTTTTTAAAACACACACATTTAGTGGATAATCTTTTATATATTCAGAAATCATCCGGCAATTGCTAACACCAAAAAAAACCACCCCAGTCCTGTCTAATTACTTTGTTGGAGAAACACATACAGGGTTACACACTCCCTGTTGTTTGCCTGCTAACATGCTACCATTGAATATTTTTCTTATATCTTTGTTGGCATAACACTGTGAGATAGGCATGTGTGTCCTCCTTGCGCTGGTGAATTAAAAGTCCCCTTTCAGTGAGTAAGATTAATTATCCATTTAACCAAACCTAGATTCATTTTCTTATTGGAGCAGGAAAGAGTGGAGAGTGGGATGCTGGAAAGATGCAGGTGGGAAAAGAAAGGGGGCAGAGTGCCAGCTAGGCTGCAGTATTCAGTTACATGTGAAATGATTTGTAATTCTGAGTAATCACTTAGGACAAGCCCTTGCACCATTTTATCTATACATGACTCTAGGCCAAAGTCAATACTCATAGTAAAATAATGAGATGAAGCTAACTGAGCCCCTTTATTAATGCTCCAAGGAGCAAATCTGATGCTTAAGCTTCTCCCGTGGAAAGTATCCACTTCTTCCTAAAATCAACGAGTAGGTCATGATGGCCGGTGGTAACTAGGATTCTTACCTCCAAAAAAACATGGAAAATTTCCTTTCTTATTTGTGCACTATGTAATGCTTTGCCCAGATGCATGTGAAGCCATATAAATTTTGCATTATGTATATATAGACTCATTAGAGAAATCCCTCTCTCTTTCTTAATTGTTTTCCCTGACTTGGAGAAATGGAAAACAAAACCCACACAATGGAAGTCCAATAAACCAGAAGGAAATTACCAGTACACTGTTTGAGATGTGTGATTTTATTCTCACTACTGTCAACAATATGAAGAAATTCAACTACCCAAGGAACTCCTTGACAAGGAGTGTTCCCTCACAGTTGGTTTATTTTTGAAGTGTAGTGTCTTGGTTTCGGCCAGGTCTTAATTTTTTGCAGGAGCCGTGAGGGGGTGGAGCCTGGAGCCATGTGGTGTGGCCAAGACCCTAATGTTGTTCAAAACCGTCGCATGTCATTGCAGTGGGACAGGGGACAGGGACTCTTGCTTCGGAAAAGAAGGGTGTCTCTTTCCAGTGGAGCAGGAGTAGCAGACAGAGTAGTGGAGTGCTGCTGATCCTGACCAGAGGGAGCAGTTCATGTGTGATTGCATTGGGCTCCACACTCTCTCTTTTGTACACTTTTGTTATTAATATTGTTTCTGTTACTGTTTCTTTTCTTATCTTATTTTTTTTTCCAGTAAATTGTTCTTATCTCAGCCTGTGTTGTTTGCCTTTCGTGTCCCCAGTTATCCTCTCCAGCCACCAGTAGCGGGGAAAAGCAGGTCAGCAGCATGTGGTTTTTGGAGTCTTGGGGCATGGGGCACTAAATTGCAGAGTACAGCTCCTAAACCATGTCATGTAGTCATGTTACCCCAGGAAGCTTTTCATAATGCAGCAACTGGCAATTTTAATTACAGCACCATAAATAAACATTCTTTGTCCTTGTTTCATTCCTCTGTGGTTGTTCATGACGAATCCTAGCCATCAAGTGATCTCTTACGCTGCAACATCTAGTTTCTTATCCAGAGTTTTGTAACTTGAGATTCTCCTCTTCCATTCTGCTACAGATTTCTGCGTAGTCTTTAGTGTTTCACATCCTGAAAAGTCTCCAATTTTACAGCAACAGGCATTGGGATATCCCAGTCTCAACATATATTAGCATCTGTGAAATGTTATGTGATTGTTCCATAAATATAACAGGGTCATAAAATTTTGCACAATTGTATTAGATAAAATCGAAGTCTTTGAATAGAATATTAGATTTTAGTCCCTTTAAGCATGCATTTTTTTCAGGTGACCATAAGAGAATCAGTGAATTAAATTCTTTGGGATTTATATCAAGCAGATCTGAACATCTCGCTTGCTTTTAGGAACAAGAATCAGTGTAAGACAAGCTGATGCAAGATCAGCTTACAGATGCAAGATTGCATTCCAGATTCAAACACAAAACTGCCAGAACAATACTTTGAACTTCACAAACTCAGACTAATCTAAAACTTTAAAAAAAATTCAAGTATCCTAATTAAAAGCAGATGTCTGATTTCTCAGAGTATGTCAAAAATTTTGGATAAGAGACTGAACTCATGATAAGCCTCAGTTTCCACATTCCATTCCTAAAAAAAGAAAGGTTACAATTAAGAACCATAAATTTTGCATGAAACTGATAAAATCTGTAGTGATTTCTTTCTGCTTGTCCAGGAGGAGTCTCACAGTTTGGAAGGATAAATAAATTTTATTTTTAAAATTACTGGTTTTAACTAGTAAGTATTTCTCAAAAGTCTATCTTCTTTAGCAAAAAGAGATAAAAATTAATTATTTTGTGAAAGGAATGTTTCCTGTTGATTTCATCATTGTTCCATTTTGCTGTTATTTCCTTTTATTTTCATTAAAACATTTTGTTCAATCAATTAAGAGTTTTGACATGATTGTTATCATTGAATACTGTGTAATATCATGGATTTGATGCACAGGCATTAATTGTATTTACAGACCAAACCCAAATTAGTTAAAATATGTGTAAGCAAATTTTTTTATTTGCAAAAATAATTCGATAACTTACTGTTCCATACCAAGTTGTTCTAGCCGTGCCTCAGCTATGAGTACAACCATTTGTATCAGCTTTTTTGGATAATCCTGTTTGCAATATTATGTTTTCCCATGGTGGCTGAACATGATCCAGTGTGTGCCCAGCTGCCCAAGAAGGCCAAAGAGATCCAAGTCTGTATCAGCAAAGGTATGGGCCAGCAGGACCAGGGCAGTGACTGTGCCCCTGTACTGGGCAATGGTGAGGCCTCACCTTGAATGCTGTACTGAGTTTTGGGACCCTCAACTCAGGATGGGTATTGAGATGCTGCAGTTCACAGGAGGACAACGGAGCTGCTAAAGGGTCTGAAGCACAAGTCTGATGAGGAGCAGCTGAGGGAGCTGGGGTTGTTTAGCCTGGAGAAAAGGAGGCTCGGGAGATCTTATCTCTCTTTACAGCTGCATGAAAGGATGTTGACAAGATAAAATGGCCTCAGACTACACCAGGGGAAGTTTAGATTGGCTCTTAGACAAAATTTATTCATCTAAAGTGTGGTCAGGCATTAGAACAGGCTGCTCAGGGATATGGTGGAATCACCATCCCTGGAAATGTTCAAAAGACATGTGATATGGTACTTTGTTTAGTGGTGAACACGGTGATGCTGGGTTAGCAGTTGGTCTCAATGATCTTAGAGGTCTTTGCCAACCTTAACAGTTCTATGATTCTATCATTTTAAGAATCATGCACCTCATGAGGCAATGGTGAAGACCATACTTCCTTCACCACCATCACTAATTTCCTTCTGTGGAATCATGATCTGTGCTGAGGAGGCCATTTTGTAAAAGATTTGAAATTATACACAGATTAGAGAGGATCCAGTAAATCCAAAAGCAACAACCAATTCCATAATTTGAGGAAGCGAGGTAAAGAACTCTGATAGATACAACTTGTTCTGTAATCAGCAATAGTCTACTTCAATTCTAATCAAATGCATGCTTAATTAATTGGAAGCAAAAATTAATCTGTGGCATTTCATGTAATGGAAGATACTCATAATGTTATTTCATAATGTATTAGTTTGAAACAAAAAGAAGGGTTGACTGTTCTGACAAACCTGATATATTCAGTAAATATGCTGCATTAGGAATAAATATGCAACATTAGGAAACAAACAAGCATTCTTTAAAATTTACCCATTTTTTTCCTTACCTTGTTAACAGAAGGAAAATATGAAAGTAGAGCAGAACAATATACTTTATGTAAGTTGGAGAGAATCAGATTTACAGGAAAGAAGCCAACATGTATCACATAAATTTATCATGTAGCTTAAAATGAAGCAAAAAAAAAAAAAAAAAGGACCTCACAAAAATAAACTGTGAAGTCTTGCATGACTTGCAGGGGAAACGACAACCTTTAGATTGAATTCTCTCCCAAAGAGGAAGAAGTACTTGATAAGACTTTATGAAGAAAAATAAGTTTTTAGACCCTTATACACCGGTAAAAAACTAAAAATCAGATTAAAATTTGCACTTTAGACATGGCAAATTTATTTCTACTTTGAAACCAGAAATTTACTGACAAAATTCTTTTCTATCTATTTATCTTGGGAAATCTTCTTCCTTTTCCCAAGTGTGAAACGTGTAATTCCCTCGATATCTTCTACTGAGAAAGAAATTAGTAATTTGATTATTGGTATCTCTGGGGAGGAATTAGTAAAAAAAATGCTGTCTTTAAATATTTTGTATCATGAACTAAAATGATTGAATAGTTGACTTGAAAATTACAGTTAACTTTGGAAAGCTATTGATATAGACTTGGCTTCAAAAAGCCTGTTTGCAAAAGGCCTACTAACCATGAAGGGGAGCACTGTATAATCCTTCAACAAATGGGTTAAAACCCACAGAATGGCATAATCCAGGGCCTAAAAATTCATCTCTCAATTTCATCTTCTTCCTGGTAAGAAACTAAGAAACAGCCCTGTCTTGGTGCGAAAACATCTATGTGGGGCAAATGCATCTAGGTCATGCAGAAAACAGTGTGTTGCCATAGCTGTCATTAGTGTAATACACTTCACAGCAAGTCCTACTGTGAGCTAAATTCAGGCCCAGTGGGTGCTACACTATTGACTTCAATGAAGCTGCACCTGCTTACGCCCTGTCTGAATCAGGCCTCATGTCTACAATAAGAATACTATTTCAATCACTGCCATTCACTGAACACTATTTCAACAGCCTCTCTGCGTGAATTCCTACTATAAAGTGTCTGATGTGCAGTAGCTGGCTATTCCATCCCACCCTGTTTGCCTTCCACTCCATCATTCCTCAGAGCAGACCTCTTTCGGGCAGCACTGATCCAGTCACTGAGGCAGACAAAAGTCAGGGCCAACATATGAGGGATGATTATCTCGTGCTATTTTGGCTGCTGACACAAAGTTTGGTTGTTTCTAAAGAGTGCCAAGGGCACACATTGCCATTTTTTCAGCGTACAGGCCAGTATCTGTTTGTCAAAATACTGTCAAGTAGTTCATAGTCTTAATTTTGAGGGGAAAATGTGTTGCATATGCATTTTCTCAGTATGCTTTTTAATTGCTTGAGTACATTAGAAGCATTAAATGTCTTTCTGGCTAAGAACAATTAAATGGCACTTAAAGATGTCATCACCTGAGAACTAGGCTGTGAGTGTGACTAATGGATGTTTCTCTATTTGCTCAGTAAGTCATCCCACCACTGACACATTCCTCTAGTTGTATTTGATACCTTTAGCTACATTCCTGAGTATTTCCTTCTTCCTGGTTGCACTCTCTAACTTGTGTCTCTTAGCCTCTCTCTAGTCCTGCTTCATCTTACTCTGCACCTGGGCTCCACTTCCAAATGTGTTTTTTCATCTTGCCGTTCAAAAGCTTATGGTGGATTTTTTTTCCTGTTGTCCTAGAGGTATGAAAGAAAATATTTATCAAGACAAGTTTTTATTTCATTTTGAGCTGGCTTCCTTAAAACAGTGGCAGAACACAGGTACACATAAGAGAAAAAATGCAGAATCCCCTTTCTCCACACATAAGTGGAAAGCTCTAACACTTCCTGATGGGCATAAGATACTCCTAAAGGTGAAGGACAGCATGAATGTGGACCATGCCTATACGAATCCTCATGAGTTGACTACCATCATGGTGCCACATGGTAAATTCTGTGTTCCTCCTTTCTGTGAGGCGAGGAAGACTTCAGCTCCCTACAGACTGATTAACCCTGCAGTCTCCTTTACATGGCACAACAGTTATGGTAACGTTTGCCAAATGTGTGGAATCCAATCCAGCACAGCAGAGATGGAGAAAAGAATGGGAGGGAGCAGCTGAGTTGCAGCCTGCACGCAACCATCTGGATCAGATTTTATTCCAACATGCAGGAAAAGGATAATTTGTGTCTGAGAAAGGCTCTAAATTTTGTTCTTCTGCTTTCCAGGTAAATGCCATAGCTAGCTTTGAGAAGACAGAAATCTAGTTCTATTCCATGCTTCACAGGTCTTAAAAGGCAAGCATAAGTTAGCTTCCTAAATTCATATGATGTCTTTGTGAGAACTTGATTGCTGTGAATGCTCTGCCCATTCCTCAGGAGCAGTACTTAACACCCCAGAAATCATCAAAAAAATTAAGCCTAGTAACAGTGTTATCTTGCCTGCATTACACCGCTGATCTATGGTAAGGAGTTGTTATTTTTAAAAGAGCATAAAGACATGAATGCATATCACTACTGTGTGATTTTTGGAAAATACACTTTTCTGCATCTGAAAAACAAGAAAATTCTTCTGTAGGGATTTTAAACTAAGTTTTTAATATTTTAAAAATATTTTTAGGAGTCTTCTGCCATTTTTAGGAAAAGTTTGTAGAGGTCTTGTGCCAGAGCACTGCTCCTTTTCTGGAAGCTGCACATATTCTCTCTGAGCTACTAACCTCTGAAATCTGGTCTTTTAACTGAGTTTGAAGCATTTGTAGTACAGCATATGAGGAACAAATAAAATGACCTTGAGACTTTCAGCTGTGAAGTCTCCTTGGAACTACATGTTTCAGTTATGTCTTTTTGGGGAGTATTTTGTTTCCATAAAGCTGAAATCTAAAAAAAATTGAAAACTGTTTGAAAGAAAACCTAATCCAGTGCTTGATGGCAGTTTAGTTGCTGACAGTCAAGTGAACTTCTGTAAAAATTGTACATTGAAGGTTATCAGCTAAAGACTGGTTGTCAGAGGCTGTCATCATAGTATGACATCACAGTGATTCTTAGTCTTACTTTGGATTTATGTTTTCTGAACAATTTGTTTCCTACAGCAGAATACTGCTGCATTGCAAGTTATGGGAAGAAAAATATAATTCAGTGGATTGCTTTCCTGTGAGGCTATAACCTTAAAGAAAATGTAACTAAAAGCTGCAGGATCTTTCAGATACGATTACTTGTGTAAGTCTGACAGTTCTAATGTTACTCAGTAGACATTCTGAATTTGAAATATTCAAGGATATGGTTATTTACATTTTAAGCTGTTTTATCTCTGTATGGTCACCTTGGCAACATAGAAGGATGGAAAGAATGCATAAAAAGACTCCGCTTCTCAATAAATGTTTATCATGCAATTGCTTGCATTTACAGCTTGGTACAATACTTTGCTAAATCCAGACTGGGGGGCAATGCTGTTTAACTTAGCTGCAAATGTACAAAACATCCTACTGAATGTTATTTCTTATATGAGCAATGAAAGCAATAGCACAACAGAAACATCAAAATGAGCACAATATATTGAGCACAAAATGTCCATAACTTGACAGTATTTCATAGAATCATAGAATTATCAAGGTTGGAAAAGACATTTAAAGAACATCAAGTCCAACCATCAACCAACACTACCACTGTAACCCCTAAACCACCAAGAACCTCTAAAACACCTCCAGGGATGGTGACTCCACCTCCCTAGGTAGCCTATTCCAAAGTCTGACTACAATGACAAGAAATTTTTTTTCTAATATCTAATCTGAACCTCCTGTCTCAAAGCCATTTTCTCTGGTCCTCTCGCTACTGGCACAACAGCAAAGACCAGGCCCATTTCACTAGAACTTCCTCTCTTGTAGTTGTAGAGAGTGACGAGATCCCCCTTGAGCCCCCTCGAGCCTAAACAAATCCGGCTCCTTCAGCTGTTCCTCAAAAGACAAGTTCTCTGGACCTCTCACAAGCCTAGTTGCCCTTCACTGGACACATTTCAGTACTTCAATGTCTCTTTTGCAGTGAGGGGCCCAAAACTGAGCACAGGATTGGAGGTGTGGCCTCACCAGTGCTGAGCACAGAGGGATGGTCACTTGGCTGGTCCTGCTGGCCACACTATTGCTGATACAGGCCAAGATGCCACTGGCCTTCTTGGCTACCTGGGCCCACTGCTGGCTCACACTGAGCCTGCTGTTGACCAGCACCCCAAGCCCCTTCCTGCTGGACAGCTGCTCTCACCCCAGCCTGTAATGCTGCCTGGAACTGCTGCAACTCAAGTGCAGGACCTGGCACTCTGCCTTAGTGAACCTCACACTGGGTCCTTGGCCCACTGAGTCTGTCCAGATCCCTCTGTAGAGTCTTCCTTCCCTCGAGAGATCACCCATCTTAGTATCATCTGCAAAGCTAGTAAGGGTACCCTCAATCACTACATCCAGATCGTCAATAAAGATGTCAAACAGGACCAGATCCATTTAAAATTCTGTAGGATTTCTATACTACTGTTTTTAAGTCCTAATAAAGTTGTCTACTAGGTATTACAGACAAAATTTTTGCAATATTTGGATATTGGCTTTTATTTTCAGTACTAGCACTTTTCTCACTTAAAAGAAACTACAAATGGCAGTCTGGAAACTATTAACTTAGAAAAGAACAGTTTAAGATGTTTGATCCTCCTTTGATGAAGTGCAAACACTAGACCTCTTTCCAGAGGTGTAATGGTAATTCTTCTCTGAAGGGAGAGAAGGGAGGATGTGAGAAGGGAATGAGACTCTGTAACTTTGTTTAAGAGAAATTATTTCTGATGATCAATTTAATTAGCTGTTAGTACATTTTTTTCTTCCTGTTTCCATTTTACATGACAATTGTCAATACTGTATAATCTCTGTCAAAAATGTCAGATGTGAATCTCAGTGTTATTCAATGGACCTACATTTTCCTTTAGAAAAAAACACAAACAAATGCAAACATCCAAAGGAGGCCTAGTGTACATACAGAGTAGTAGTACCAGCTCATTCCAGAAAACAAACAAAACCCAAACCTATACCTTTAGAACATGTTCTTACTGGAGGAGAGCTTCAAATCACTCAGGTGTTTTGCATTTGATCCAGCACTTGGAGTTCTAGGGCTGATATTAACATATCAAAATATAACCTGCCAATTTAATCTCTAAAAGTTTATATTCCATACAGAAAAGACAAGCGGGAAAAGAGAATTAAGACAGACAAAGGGAAGTGTCTCTCTTAGACTACACAAGAGATTAATGATAGAGTATGTAATATTACACAAGTCTTCTTCTTTCTGTGTTAGTGGCTCATTAGCTCTTGCATGCAGTCCAATATCCTAGATTACATTTTATGACAAATATTATGGATTAGTTTGGGAAGAATTTTCCTTCACCTTGATCAATTTCTTTTGCATTTTAATACGTGGAGATATGGAGAATCAGATCCAGAGTTTTGAATTGGTTCAGCTCATAGTATCTATAAAAGCACAAGAAATCTTTGGGTTTACCATATCCTTTTAATAGTTTCTGAATAGAACAGAAAATTAATGCAGAATTGGGACAACTTCACATCCTTCAAGTTTCTCTCATGCTAATAAAATCTAGTTCTAAACTTTCAATAAAATTTTTGGCTGCTTTAAAATGCAAGGATATTTCTTTTACAGGACTTTATATTCTCCTACCAGTCCTAGCAGGATTGAAAATAAGTGATTGACAATGATGCTAAAAATTCTTTCTGTGGAATAATTGTCTCTTTTTTTTGTCATAGATCAGTTCATGAAGAATGAATCCTTTTCTGTCAGTGTTTTGGATATCAAATTTGAAAGTTAAAGTTTGCTCTGTATATGAAAGGTGCATCTGAGACATTCTTGTGCTGAATTTTGTTATCAGTTCTGTAGCCATACCCTATGACAAAGTTACTTTTTTAACTTGTCGATAAAAAAAACTCTGAATCATCATTTCCAGTGGAGCCAGCTACACAACTTTCCCAAGCTTTATACTTATGGAATCAGGACTTTGCCTGCAGAATTCTGTTGGGCTAATATATTAATGTTGTTATCTCTTGACATGGAAATTTTGCATGTTTTTTATATACAGATATATATACACACACACATTTATACAAACATATTGCTCACATTATGTATGTTATTTTGGATTAATTGTCTGCTGGATCTATTTGAAAATACAGAAGAAAATCCAGTGGTTTTTTTCTGTATACATACCAGACATACTATTTTAATTTTAATCATGTGGATTCTGAAGAGAAATGTGCTTCTAGGTTTACCCTAGCCTCTCTCTGGTGACAAATAATATAAGCTCCCAAATGTGTTTTGACCTTCATAGGCTAAAGGCCAAACCTTCAAAGACAGGCTTCTAAAAATCTTCCAAAGGAGGCAGTTTACCACAGTGCCACAACTCATAGTTCAGGTCCGTTTGAACACCTTTGACAGCAGATGACAGCTGAACAAAACCAGAATATGGAAAAGATCCCTGTAAAAGATTCTTTTAGGCTACTCTTTTAAGAAAAATAAAGGAAATGCTCTAAAATAACTTCCTTCATACAATCAAATCAAGTTAATCTGTATAAATTTAGAAATTCCATCTTTGGTTCAGCCTGCTCCCCTTCCCCCAAAAAACAATACCAGGACAAAGCAATCAGTGGTGCTTCTACTTGTGAAGCTTGGCAACACTGGAGAAATTCCAAGTACAGTTATACAATGTGTGTTTTTCAGGCAGTACCATGGAGTAACAGTACAAAGGAGCAAAACTGATGACAGAAGACACAAAAGCACCGTCTGTTCCTTAGGGTTCTGCCTCTGAATTAACTGCAAGGTGATGTCATTTTCTAGCACTGTGGGGTGAATGGACTAAACTCATGTTATTCAATAATTTTATTCTAATTGGGCCTGGGAGTGAGAAGCCTAAATATGATGAGGTGCTAACAATTAAGGTGCTAATATTAGGGGTACCCTCAAGAATTGAACCCTCAGTCTGCAGATAAGTATGTGCCTGGAATGGATATTGTAAATCATCTACTCCAACCACTTTCTACCAAAAGGTTTGGGTACTAGACAAGTATTCAAAAATACATTAAGCTAGAAAAGGGAATTCCCATTATGCATCTGAAGAACGAGAAATAAAATGTGACTTCTGAACTACATTTCAACCACTGAGAGTGAGCTTAATGTCTCAGACACACAAAAAATATTTACTGGTTTTACTATTATTTGCTAATCACTAAGTTACAAAAAAAAAAAAAAAAGTGCTTGGCTATAACTTCCATAAAGTTTTAGAAAGAAAAAGACATTCAGTAATAAGGAATCCTTCTTTTAATACTGTTTGAAAACTGTAGAAAGGGATGCATTACCACTAAGGCAACAATTTCTCATTCTCATATTTGCAAAAATTGGATCATTAACATCTGGAGGTTCTTTTGGTTCTGTCTGATAAGTATCTAATGGTCTCAAGGACTCTAGTGCTCATAAAATTAAGTTTGACAGAGAGACATCTTGCAGGAACAGATTTTACATGGAAGTAGATAATTCCTACTGTCAGTTAGAATGGCTTTTTTTCATAATACTCCAATGTATTTAGTGCCAGCAAAGTTATCGAACTAAAACAATCAGACAATTTTAAGTTTGTTAAACCTTAAAAAATTATTCAATCACTCAGGGTTTTTTAACTTGTTTGATTTGGTTTCCAGTTATTTAGAAAAAAAAACATTCAAAAAGAGTTTTCCTATGATCTTAGTAACCAAAGCAAGTTTAAGCCAATCTTTTGTATGTACCAGGGAGAAATTTTGCTTACAGTAAAATCTGTAAGCATATTAGGGACTTTTTTCAGTTTTGATTTAATTGGATAATGAGGTATGTTTATTTTGAACTTTGCTGACTGCAGCAATTCTTGTGCAGAGCATTTTGTTGATGGTGAAGGAAGGATGATAGGAAGGATGAGAGCTTGGAGACAAAATAGTGGAGGTTTGTATCTGTGTTTGATATTGCACAGTTGCCTGTAGAAATGTCTTCCACCTGTATTGAAAGTTTATTTCATAACTATGCACCCCAGGTCCACCATCTGTGCTCACAATTTAAAGACACAAACTCTTTCTAGGCTGGACTGGATTTCAGCCCACTAGAAACTCCAATTTTTGTAAGCCTCAGTGTTCTTACCTTCTGCATCTGCCAGAAACAATCAGAAGAAAGCTTGACCATTTTCAAATTACAAAATCACCTACTTAGCAGTGGGAATGAACTTAAGTTCTGCTATGGAAGTTCAGGAACAGTGCACTGCCACCTGAGACAATTGCAAAAGCCAGCTCCTGAAGGCAAGACTTCTGTTGGACGTTGAATATGTGCTAGCAGGTCATTAAGAGATTGTTTGGGAAAGAGGTGATTTGCACACAGTCAAATGAAGTGAACATCCTGTTCATTGCTTGCAACTATTGAAATGAACTTTTGTCCCTCCATCTCTACCAATTTTCTCAAAGGAGCAAGGACTCTGTGTATAACAATCACTGGTTTATTTTTAAAATGCAAGCAGGAAATGTAAACAGAATCCTAGGCTTACTGTTAAGCTGCAGCCCTTAGTTTATTGGCTGAGGAATCAATCCTGAAAGATGCTGAACCTTCTGGCACTAGTCCAGACCAGCACTTCAGCACATGTCAACTTTAACACAAAGGGCCTAGTCCTATGATTAGAGTTAAGCATGTGTTTATGTGTTTTCCTGGCCTTCAGCCAGGGTGCTCAGCACATTTCAGGATCATGTTTTCAAAAAGACGTGGCAGTATCTGAACTTCAAAGTGAAGTGTGACCTATTGATCTTAAATCACTTTCCACACACGCTAGATAGTAATACAGACTAGCCTGCTCAGGCCACATCCTCCTCACACCTTCCTTTGTCTCATGTGCTCAAGAGAAAGAAAAATTATTGAACATATTGCAGTTTTTTCTGCCCACATTGCACATCTTGACTCTCATGAAATATAATTCAGAATAAAAATGTGGTGATCGGGTGTTATGACCCACCATTAAGGGAAAAGAAGCACCTACATCAGGCTAAAACCTGGTTTATCTCAAACCTTTACAATGAAATCTGCAGGTTTGAGCACACACACAGAGTTCTATGACCTGTCAGTCCTCCTACACTGAAGGTTGCTTTGAATGTTAGAGTTCAGGTTTGTAGATCATTATGGATTATTATTTTTTTTGCTAGATCAGTGGAATAGCACTACTGTAAGGCTTATTACAAAATTTAAGAGGCACTTTCAGGATTAGCAGGAAGGGTAAATCCTAACATCTGAAAGCAAAACCATAGTACTTAAGGTCAATTCTTACAATTTTTCAGGGGTTTAGTGCAGGAATATATTCTATTTTCCAGCAAACATTCATTATAGGATACAGCTTTTCAAGACCAAATTTCTAAGTCTACTTACCTTTCAATGTATTTGAGATACAGTGAGAATATAATGATAGGTAGTGGTAGTTATTTTAACTGAATATTACCTTTGATTTAATCTCTTAAGCCTGGATAAGGTTTTAGTTTTACCCAAAGCCCACCATACTAAGAAACACAGTTGTCATGGTTTTCCTCCAGTTCTACTTTCCCTCTGAAGGCATTCCTAAACCCAAGACTAGTATTACATTCCACAGCTAAATTAACTTCCAAAAATAAAAATGGCAAGAACAGCATTTCCAGACATCGACATTCATTTCTTAATACACATTGCCACCTGGGGAAACCTGAAGATACAGTATTTGCAATGAAATTTAACATACTAGCTTGAAAATTCATAGTAGTTTCTAACGTTTATTACACATGATATCTCCAAGACATCCTTGATGTATATTATTACTGATTTTCTTAATATTGTGAGATTTAAAATTTTTACAGAAATTATACACATCTTAACTTAATGAAGGTAGTAAACATAATGAACAGCAGGTAAATTAACTGAGCTAATTAGAAGAAAAACATTACAAATTTATTTTGCGTTGATTTACTAACTTATTTGCAAGTGTATCTGAATTTATAACAAACATACAAACTCATCTTTGTTACCCATATGGAAATATTTAAGGATTTCTAAAATATAAATCATTATTTGAGGAAAATATTCCAATACTGTTGATAGAGTTTGAGCAAGTAGTTCTGTAAATTGCTGTGAGATCCTAATGTCAAAAAAGGCTTCTGAAAATTAAAGAGCTGCTGACACCTCATGGCAAACTTTAAAAACCATTCTCAGTTCACACATTTCTACTATCCTATGATTTACTCTACATTTATTTAAAAACCATGTCTTGGTTTAGTTAGTTTGCAGTAGCATGTGGGTCAAAATAAATTTGATAAAATTTCCAAGGATACATTGCTCATTCAGCGTAGTAAAAAAAAAAACAAAACAAAACAAACTCAAGTAGACATTAACTCTTAAGAAGAGTACAAATAAAAAGCTGGCTGTTCCATCAATTGGTCTACACTATTCATTAATAGAGAAATGCTGCTGGTAAAATGCATAGTTATCCTCCTTTCAGTATTATAATCCTCTCACTTGGGAGTTATAATCTCAGCTGTTTCAAATCACACAAAGCTGACATTCCGTGTAAAAAGTTGTCAGCAAGTTACACTTTTTAATGGTTCAAAGCTGTTGAAAAGTTTCAAAGCCGTGGAACACAAAACAAAAAGGTATTTTTGCAATGCTTCTGATGTTTTCTCTCCTCCTACACCACACCTTTTTTTTTGTGCAGTGTAGTATCTTGTGTTCCTTCAGATGATATTTCCTGACAGAGACACCTTTCAATCTGCCAAGGGCTAAATGCATGTTGGAATGTAAGAAAAAAATTCAAAATAAGAAAAAAAAAATCCAAAAGAAGGAATTTAAATGCTGGAAAAGTCATTTTTCCAGTGCAAAACAGCAGCTGAGAGTTTAAATGTGCCATTTTTCAAAACAAAGTGTTCAACAATCAATCTGGGAGGCATAAAATGATTGCAAATAATGCTGGAAATTATTTACTTTTTTTCTTCAATAACGTATACCTGAGAAGTCAGCAGATATCCCTGCAGTTGTTTGGGATTTCTACACTTGCTAAAGCATTATGACAAGTCAGATATGTAACAGCTGTAAAAATGCATTCTGTACACCACCAGGCCAAGACCTATTTTACCCTTACCATGGGTACAGCTGCAGGTATAAGCTTTTTAAGGTTAACTATAGAACATTTATTCTTTTCCATAAAATTCTCCTAACATTTCCTTATACATTGTCTTTTCCTAAGGCTTCTGTCTCTTTGGCAAACTGATTCTAAATTAATCCTACTTGCAAAATTCAGGTAAAATACACAAAACAAATGCATTTAGATACAGCCTAACTTTTGGAAAATAGCTGAATTTGTTGGAAAAAGTTTAAGTGGGCTTCTGTATAAATTTCTTAGTATAAACTAGCTTAGCTTATCTTGGTGTAATAAATTGTTACATCAGGAAAGGCTTCTCAAAATTAAAGAGCTGTTGAGTTCAAATGTATTCCAGATAAATCAGTCTAATTGTGAAATACATATAAAGAATATGTATCTAGAATCTGTAGAACACAGTTTGCAGATACTGTATGATGGTCCATCTTGGGATTTCCTTGGGAGAAATCCAGGAGCTATTAACATCCTCTTTGATGTAATAGGAATAAGTGACATCCATGGCAAGGACCATACTATGCCAATTCCAAGAGGATTCAGGACCTGATTCAAAGTTCCACAGCACCAATTTTTCTACTTTTTTTACCTGTTATTCTGTCACTGAAGCAATAGGTTCTAAGGTCACTGCTTGTCATGATCACACTTTGTAGTGTGAACTTTGTCAAACATGTTGAACATCTCCATCCTTTTACAGTAATTTAAGTGAAGTAACCAACAAGGTCAAAGTTGCAGCATTTGGTAGAGTCAGCTCAATTTTACAAGTTTAAAAATTTTTATTTTGCTACTCAGAATGATGTTAATAATTTTAAAAAATTCCCTTATTCCTTATTAGTGTCTCACTGTGAGAATCTTCATTTGCTCTGGAGAGTTTAACTGTGCATGGCCTTTGACAAATTTAATTACTTTCCTACTGGTTAACTTTAGGGTCTGCTCAATAAAATCCTATGCAGAAATTGTTGCCTCTTAGATGTATGTTTAAACTTTGGAGCACTCAATACTTTACAGAACTACTGCATAGATCTTTGATCTCTAAGGCTGTCAAAGTTGGGGGATTTTGTTTTGCTTCTCCACATTAAAGGTATCTCCATTTAAACTTACAATACTCTCCTCATTGACTTTAGTAACATTTTCTCCCTGTCTTCAGAATGCTTGCTCATGCATGAGTTGGCTTTTGTTGACAGACTTCCCAGGAGTTTAAAACTCAGACCCCAGATAACTGTCATTACCCTTTAATATATATTTCTATAATTTCTAGGTTAATCTAAAATACTTAGTTCTGTTGGTGGTTCTTATATAAACTCTATTTGTAGCTATAATTTAAATAATCAGACTCCTACATAATTTCCTCCAGTTTTGAATCTGACAAACTATGCCGTGTAGGAAAGGCTCCTTTTCAGAGATTGCAATCTCAGAAGAAGGGATGACCTGATTAACAGCAAAGCCCTAGTGCTCTTTACATTCACATATTCTGTGGTATGTCCCTGAGGGTGATCTTTACCTGCACTGTATGTCCCAGTTTCAGTAGCTTCCTAGACAGTTATCATGAGCTATGAAATTATCATGAGCTATGGAATTTCCAATTATTTCCTATTTTTCCTTTTAGAAAAATACACTACTGGCCTGCATTAAATTTTATAGAAGCTCACTGTCTTTGGAAGCAAAGTGAAATAACCACAGCTTTTCAGTACAAGGACAATAATTTTCCATTGTTTGTCTACCATAAAAGGCACTTATAAAAGAGTTTAAGGTATGCTTGAAATGTGCAATGTGAAAGGGCTTGCCATCTCCTGTTGCTTTCACCATGTTAATGCATTTGCCAGACATTATTAATCCTGGCACTAGGAAGCTAGAGGTAAACCAACCCTTAAACTGTTCCAGTAATGGATACAAGAAGTGTATTTCACCTTGCAATCTGAATATTAGAGCACTCCTTGTCTCCTGTGTGTGGTGGTAGATAACATACTATGGATAAAAACAAAGTTAAATGAAGCAATAGATACACTATTAGCAGAAAACTTGTGTGTATATTGGAGAGCATTAACCCCTTCTTTCCAGACTGTTCCATTTTTTTTACAGGAATTCTGATTACAAAGGAGTAAAAATAGTCTAGAATTACTTCATAATGTTATGAAGGTTTTGCTAAAATACATGTTAATGTCATCCATATCTCTTAAGTATTTTTCTCTAAGCACCACATATTTGCCATTAATATTTTAGGCAGCTGTTGAAACTACTGGTAGAAGATGAATTTTTGATTATATTGTAAAATATCCAACTTGACTGTAAGGATTAAATCGTATCCAAAATGATTGCAAGCGTTTCTTTATGTACAAAATACATATAATTGGTGACCACATTGTCCAGTCAAAACTGCTTGTTTTCAGATTACTGAACTCCCCACAGACAAATAATTTTGGATAGAGATTCAGAACAAAAAATATTTCCAAGAATTCTTCTATAAATAATTTGCATATCACACTCATTCTCAAAAATTTGAAATGAAAAATACTAGGTGCTCAATTAAATAGGCAGCAGTGAGACAGCAGAAAGTTTAGCTGACATTCGTTCCTTGCAGTTTGGAACTTCCAAAAGCCATCATTCTACAACATGTTTCAATTTTAAGTCTCCAGAGTCCCTATTACAAAGTCAAAATTAATAAAAAGAAAATAAAGGAAGCTATAATGTTGTTTGAAAAAACATGTGAAATTTAACACAAAAGCTGTTAAAATAACATTACTGTCCGACATAAACCTAAAAATACAAGGGAATTCCGAACTAGGGCAGATGCAATAACCTTAACGCAACCCCGTTGTGCCTACCAATTGCATACATATGGTATGTAAACTAACCCACTGTTCTGAGACCCTCTGATAGAGGACCATATGTGCTGCAATTGGGGAAGCACAGAGGAGCTGTGTGAGGAGTGCTTTGTCACCGCTTAGACTAACTTTCTTCTCGGGTCACGTGCACACATTCATTGCACCATAACCTGTTTGCTTCCACATTGCTGTTTTCTCCCTGACTCTGAATTTATTCTGCTAATTTTAGTTTTATTTGGTTTGATCATTAAGACAAAAATCTTGTCAGTAAGATTCTCCTGCTAAACACTATATGACAAAATAATTGCATTAGTGAAGTTCCTGTCTCTTAATTGTAAGATTTTTCACCACAATAACTTTCTTATGTCTTCTAAAATAAATGGCATATATCTTGCTTTAGTCCTTTCATCTCAATGACAATCCAAATTCAGAGATGTATGTTTGGCTCCTCCAAATTTCTTGATAAGTCTTAAAATAAATTTCTATTTGTTCTACCCGATTTAGCAACAACTCACTCTCCAGTACATAACATATTTGAGTTGAAACAATTCACCATATTATGCTTTTGTACTTTTCACCACTTTCACTATTCTCCAGGTAACTTAGTGCAGATTAACATCATCCATTTTCCTGTAAGCAGCAACGTAGACAAGATGTATCTTTTACTCCATTAAGTATTAATACTTATCATTTATTATTAAAGAGGCTACATTCCTTTCCCCACCATTTTGAATGTCTTTTGAAAATAATTTAATAGGTTTAAAGTAATACCTTAGGAAGAAAATGTTATCCTCCTGGGACACTACACATGCCTACAAGCTCTAACCAGAATAGTAAATAGGTCCAGGTAAAGTATAGTGTAAAACACAGAAAAAAACTTTACTAATTAATAAATAATATATATGAAGTGTGCACATGATAGAATGCACACAAGACCCATAAATGGACTGTGGGATAGCAGATGGCAGAACATCAAATTCAAGGTATTTAGATATTTTTGTGAATTTTGGTTACATTATCATGTATAAAAATCATTAAAAGGAGCATACAGGGCAACAAAGATCCATCTGGAATTCTGTTTTATTATCTAGCTTCCAAAATCCTTCACTGAGTTTGGAGTGGTTATTTCAGCACTACTGCAGGATGGAGACTGTACAAAGGTGGTTTTGTTTTTCTGTAGTCCCAGGACTTCCCTAGTGCTGGATCGGTTAGGTTGGAAATGGAAGCAGCCTCAGGCACTTTGTTCTAGGCTGCTCTAATTTAAGACAGTTACCAAAGGCCTCCAGGGGCCAATTTATGGGCAAGGTGTCAACTAGAAGTATGAGCTGTATAGCCTTCCATCATGGAGTGGTGCAGAGCTCTTGCAGTGCCTCCACATGAGGGAAGGTTTCCTTTTTCCTGATGGGATCCCAAATGTTAATCAGGTCTGCACGTGCACACTTCAAGTGAATATTGGATCTTATCCAACTGTGTCCTGCCCAAGAGTGCAACCAGGACATTTCAGTAACCAAAACTAAGAAATGTAATTGTATAAAACCATAGGATTTTTTTCAGGACAGGAGAAGGAGGTGGAATATGTCCTATCTCTTTCAGAGGGTGTTCCACATTTTTTTTATTTTGATGAATAAAAAGGTGGTAGGACCTACTGATCTCAAGTTAATTTATTCATATTTATGCATATTTATGCAACTAAATGGATCTGTCACCATATTCCAGAGGAAACCAATGACAAACAGGACTTCTCTTGAGCTTCTACAATAAAAAATTGCAAGAAAAAAAGTGTTCTCTGACTTTACATTATTTTAGACTCCTTCACAGTCTCTTTTCACTCCAGTCATTCCCCTCGTTTGCTGACATAGTTTCATAGGGGCTACAAAGAGAAGAAGGATACTCAGATTTTTAGTATAAAATCTATTAAAGGCCATGCTGGATGAAGCCAGGGTCAGAATCATGTCTAGTATCTAAACAATGTTATATTTGTTTTCTTATTTGTTTGTGATTAAATTTTCTTTTTAATAGTTGATGATGTTCCTTTAATATCAACATTTTTGATTGTTCTCTCAATATGATACAGGTGAATTAAACTCAATATATAAATCATTACACAGAAATGAACATCTCAGAAGCTTAGATTCAGTTTTCTTGTTTGATTGAAAAGGATGAAGAATTCCTGGCCAGGTGCAAGCTGCTAAGATCCCGTTGACATAATGTTGAATTGAAGTAGACCCTAAGAGAAGGAATGATTTCGAAGAACATAATAGTGTTCATTAAATGCTTGGTTCTTATCTGGGTTACCCCTGAAGTAAGTTTGAAACTAATTTACATTCTTTTAAGAATGTCTTTCTACTTTTCTGTCTACTTTTGAAGGCCTGAAGTAGACTACATCAGCAAAGAATTAATTTTTGGCTTTGGAAGCTAATTCACACAGGGTAAGATTTGACAGGTTTTAGTTTTGTATGTACCACTATATGCATGAAGCAGGTAACTACATCTGGGAGCAATAACCTTATGTTGTTTGTAATCTCAGGTATGAAGATATGCTAATCATGGATTAGCTTCTTAATTTCTTAAAAAACATCCGTATCTGCTGATAAAGTACTGTAGACAGTAACCTGACAGGCATTGTGCTAGACAAGATGCGCTTTTTAGTCAACTTCCTTTTTATTTTCAAACGTTTCTCCTTTCACTCTTGTGGCCTATAGCTGTGCAAGTGGATAAGTGGCTCTTTCAGATCTGATGCCAACATCAGTCTACAAATTGGCAGATGGTGCCATGAGGCGAGGCAGTTAGTTGGCAAGCCCCCCACCCCCTGCCCTGCAACCAATTTAGCTTCTTATGTTGGCATGGATCCTGCCATCCTGAGCCAGTGCCCAAACTAGGCCTTCTAGTGTGTGACTCAATATGCTACTGCTTAGCCCTAGGACAGCTAATCATGTATTCTTTCAAAATTGATGTGAATTAATTAGGCACCGTGGGCAGGGTCTGAAGGGGAGAAAGTGCATGGTCCTACTAAGTAGAGCAAAGCAGAAATGCATTCCCTGGTAAAACAAAATGCTCTCCCCTTCTGCCAGTGGCTAAGCACTGCCATTTATTTACTCCTACATCACCTTTCATTGAGCAAGATCAGGTTTGAGCTGCTGGGTACTCATTAAGTTGCAACATATTTGTTTTGTTAATTGGCACCAACATTCAGGATATTTTTTTCCCTGGCAAATATAGATCTTCTTGGCAATTGTACACCTCAAGAAGAGAAGGAAGTGGAAAGCCCAGTGCCATATAAGTGTAATTAGCTTTAACTGGAGAAACAGAAGCTGGAGTTCAGACAAGCTTTCTGGCTGAGTTATAGGGGAAAATTTATCAGGAAGTACTGCTGTGTCAGTGGGAAAGTACTGTAGCTATGGATACTGGGGATTGCTGAAATATAATTCAGCTACATAAAGGCCTAAGCAAAATGAAACAAATCACTTCCTTTCCAAAACTTTAGATATTAAGCTCCCAGCGTTAGGCCAAAAACGGAAACCATTTCAACTGATAGAGTGACATGCTCATAAATTTCACCACAAAACCTTGCAGTGGGAAGGACTGTCTCCTGGAGCTGGGTTTCTCACTAGGGACCCTGTGTGTACAATGGCATATTTGCTCAGGCATTGGGAGCTGGGATGCAGACACTGAAGAAGGTTTGATTCTTTCCTAGTGTCTCGGAGGTTCATTCCAACTTCCCAGCAGATGTCATGTATACAACAAAAATTCAAGTAGTGGAGAAACAGAAATATTATTGTAAGGCTTTAAATAAAAAGGAGGGAGAAAAATAGCCTTTCAGTTCCATTCTTTTTTCCTTAAAGTAAACTAATGCTTTATTGGGAATAACCTATTTCATGAACAGCAAAATTATTTTAAAGTTTCAGATGAAATTTTTTGCTGAGAGTTTCTGCTTTGAAGGTTTCAACAGTTGTGTTTACCATTGTGTTTACTTTGCTTACAGTTAGATTAGAAAAGCAGTCAAAGACTCTTGTGCAAGATGTGCATCTGACAAGCATCAAAAGTTTTTGTATGAGGTTTATAATACTACAATTCTTGTTGTGGGCCTTGCATAAAGCAGTTTCAGGATGGTGCACAAGTAAAGTAACAACCACCTATGTGATCCTGCTACTCTATTCACTATGGCACCATTTTATATGGGCATACAAAATTGCAGATGGAGAAGAAGATATTTACTTTTCTTTTTTTAAAAGCAGGAAATGTGCAGGTAAATGAAGAAAATTTGTTATTTCTTCTGGTGAGGCTCAAGGAAAATTTTTTCACGACTTAAGCTGACTTCCAGACAGAAAGATAAGGATTTTATATATAAAAAAATTGGAAGTATTAGGATTTGTGGGATTTTTTCACTCAGTCAAGTTTGTTGTTTTCGGGGTGGGGTTGTGAATCCAAGGATACAAAGGGGATTCATAGAGGGTAAAGAAAAACAAGAAATACAGGAAAGTAATGCTGAACAATTTGAATTATTAGTACATTTCTCCTTTTTCTTTTATTTTCTCCTTTTTCTTTTCTTTTTTTTTCTTTTTCCCTTCGCTTTCCCCTTCCCCCTTTCTTCCTTCTTCCTTCTTCCTTCCTTCTTTCTTCTTCCTTCCTTCTTCTTCCTTTCTTCTTCCTTTTTTCTTCCTTTTTTCTTCCTTTTTTCTTCCTTTTTTCTTCCTTTCTTCTTCTTCTTCTTCTTCTTCTTCTTCTTCTTCTTCTTCTTCTTCTTCTTCTTCTTCTTCTTCTTCTTCTTCTTCTTCTTCTTCTTCTTCTTCTTCTCCTTCTTCTTCTTCTCCTTCTCCTTCTTCTTCCTCCTCCTTCACTTTTATTCTTTTTTTTCTTCCACTGGGGAACAGCCTGATCAGCAATATGAATTTAGTTACTTACATATATATGCCCTCCCTTCTGGCAATCATTCACTTAAAGAGCATGTAAAACCCCCCAGTATCCTCCAGAGCAGCAAGAAAGTGAGATTAAAGACCCATGGGAACTGTTCTAACATCTTATAAAAAAAGAAGAAAAGTCACAGGAGTATTCAAAGGAAAAGGTCTTAGGCATGACAAGGAACAGTAGGGAAGTTAAAAATATCACCACCAAAAAGCTGAATCCAAAATGTAGAGGTTGTACAGGTGCCACACACATAAAGAAGTAGAATAGCAGAAGTTAATTAAATACAAATCTAAGGGGGAGAGTGAGGGCAGAAAAGGAGAAAAATGCCATCATGTAAAGGCACTGAAAAACTCATCATTAGACCTGACACTGAATTTAAGGGTAAATCATACCACGAGAGAAGAGCCTAAAGCAAGGGCATACTTCAAGAATCATAATTTTATCATAAAGTACCTAGATGCACAGGTTCAAACAGAGAGAAATAGATTAAAAGTAGCTTTCTGTAAGTAATAAAAATTTCCTCAATTTGGAAATGTTTTTAAAATATTTTATAAAACTAAATGTTAGGTTAGACATCAAAATAGGAGTACAGTTATAGACTTGTATGCTTATCAGAGACACAAAGTTTCAGCAGTAATTTTTGAGAGGGGAGGAAAGGAAACTTCTGGTTTTTAGAACATGTCCTGTCAAGATATTTATAAAAAAAATAAAAAATGTTTGATCAATTTTATTCAGTCATCATTGAAAAATTATCCTAAGGTGTAACACTAGCCACCCAACCTTAACAGTCATTGTACTAGTGGGAGTCACAAAGCTGAACACACACCAGGCATTTCAAACGGCAGTTTTCACTATAGACAAGGTACCATTACCTGCAAAAGGGGAAAACAGAGTGCCCTGCTTCACCTGTAATGCCGATTTCGGCTGATTAACTAATTTTTCAATCTAGAATCAGAGCCTATGTCCTTGTTTTGGTCCTTTATCTCATTGTACATTGAGGTAGATACTTAGAAATACGTCTAGCTCTTTTCAAGCACTGTAAGTTTACACTAACTATATGCCCATAGAAGAACAAACATGAAGGCCAGTAAAAGCAGTAAATCAGTATTAACTTGTCACACCAAAATATCAATTTGCATTAATTAAGAACATGTTGGGGACCAGATAAACTCAAAGGTGAACCTTACAGGTTTATACTTAGCTTTAATGAATTCAGCATTTATGGTGATTCATGTAGAATCATCTATCTAGCTCTCACATTCCTAGCCTGTGTTTCCAAGTGAGAAGTGAGTTGGTAGATTGATTGGACAAAAAGATTCTGGATTCTTAGTAGGAAGTAGAGGAACTAAAAATTATGCACTTGGAAAGCAATAAGCCCATAAAAAGCAAATATTTAATGTCAGCAAGTCCAATATTTTGCAATATATATTCTTTATTGTCCAACACTACTCTTCAGCAGAATTACAAACAAATTGGAGTAAGTGTTTGATCAGTAAATACAAAAGATTAAGATTTTCTTCATTGAGCAGTTATGATTTATGCTTTATCTTGTGATTTTTTTTTCTGATTATCCCTGTTATTCTGAGTTTTTCTTCCTAATTAAGTGTATTGGGAGAATCGTTTTGGAAATGAAAGTTCTCTTTTGCATGCAGTGATGACCAAAGCAAAATAGATTGCTTTATAATGCCCAAGTGCTTTTGGTGGCTTTGCCTTTGCTTGTTTTGGTTTGGTTTTTTTTTTTGGGTTGTTTTTTTTTTTTCCTGTTATTGTTACATTGCTTTTAGGAAAGACAAGTGTGGCATATTCTGTGACTGGTCAAAGAGTTGTTCACTTCCAACTAATGATAATTGGAAATCCATCTGATAATGTCAGTTGTGTTGCACTGTGCTTTTATGCTGTGAAGTGTTTTCCAAGAGAAAACATGGTTTAACTGTGTTTTAAATATTCCATTAAAGGAATAATAAATAATCTTAACAGCTTTTTACATATAATTCATAATCCAAAAGCTATTTTAATGTGTTGGCTCCAACTAACAGTCTGACAATATTTTCCATATATATAGCTATCTTTAAAATTATTTGAATCCTAGATAAATGCAATGAAGAGGTACCATTTTAATATAATAATAAAATTCACAGAAAATGGCTTAAAATATATAGACAAATTACATATCTTTTGAATATCTATTTTACTCCTTGGTCCCAGGCAAACAACGGAACGATTAACAAGAATACATTACTATGCATGGCGATATTTCATAAGGTATTTGACAATCCATAGGGGCTACTTCTCCTTCTCCATAAATAAGATATATAATTTAATGGGTCTCTTTTATCATACACATCATAGCAAATCTACAAGAACATCACTTAACCTCCTCTAGCCATCTTTCACCTGCCATATTCTCACAGACATGAATAAACCAAGATTATAATACTTTAGATTTTTGTATTATGAATATATATTTTCACATGTTAAACATTGTCCCATCCACAGCAGAATTCAGACTGTCAAATACATTAAAACTACTGATTTGAAGAATGTATAAGACTTCCAAACATCTTGGGGATATGTAAAACATTATGAAATCTAGTGACTGTGAGCTATGACCCACATACTTCAGCTGTAAATTTCCAAAGTCAAATATGTACTGGAAATGTTATGCTAATAGTTTCTTGTTCCTTCTCATGTAACTGCCTCAGCAGATCAACATGACAGGTGTCACATGCCACGTATTCTGAGCCACAGCATTGCCGATAGCAAGAAAATGACACCCGGGCAATTGATCACCTATTTCTTATTGATGACTGTACAAAAACACCACCATACCACATCCTTAATTCTTTTCAAACTTTCATATCAGTTAGTCTCAGAAATAATGTAAGCCCTTCCCTCTTTCTTAGGAATTTGGAAAACATAAGGAAAGCTCCTAAGTAGGTGTAGTTTGACATAGGTTTTATAAATGACATTTTTACAAATGGCTTCCACGTCAAGTTATATTACTTGAGAACCTGGTTCTCATTTAAAAAATGCAGAATGTTTAGATAGATTACAGCCATTTGCTTAGCTGATATTTTTTCTGACATTGTATGATTATTTGTGACTTTTTGAAAGAATCAATCCTCTTTGTTATACTAGACAAGAAAATGATGAATGCTTTAAAAATATGAACTTGTATAAAGCCATGAAAAGCGGGGAAAAACTTAATAGTTGTATTCTGCTTTCAAGGCTATTGCAAAGCAAGGCTTTACTTGAAATCTTACGAAAACGACTTTTCACTATGACTTCTTTTCTGCACAACCTTCAGACACGCACCTGAGGTTATGGATGGTTGCCCAGACAAGCCTCAAAAATCTAAATCTTGTAATTTTACTTACTTGGTAAAGTACTTTTTTTATGATTTATTGCTATTCACTTTCAAAAAGTGCAGCATTTTACGTGTGATTTCTATTGTGATAATGATGAGAAACACCAGCCAAAATGCTATGTGAATGCAGAACAAGGAAGTTGGTCTCAAGCAATAGACATCTGTACAAAATAATTTCTCTTCCCATTCCAGCTGTTCAGTATCATACAGATGCCAATTCTAAGACATGGAGAATTGTGATGATCACGTTTTGCAGGTGCTCAAAATGGACACAGCTGCTTTTAAAAGACATGGATTTTTTCAAATTATCTGTGTTTCCTAGTATGTTTTACAGCTCTCCAGTCTCCCACATCTGTGCTGTCCACTTAAATTGCAAACTATTTGGTGCTGTTGTGAAAGAGCACTGCATATTTGCCCAGCATGTGTGTTCTTGGATTGTCCCTTAGCACTTTTGTAGTAACCAATCAAACAGAAATTTTGGCTTAATGGTGTTATAACAGAGAAAGATTTGTCAAGATATCGTAGGTTCAATGAGCCCTATAACATCAGTGTGTCACAAGAGCATCAAAAAGGCAGAAAATTCTCTCCCCAAATTCCCTTCCCATAGCAGAACCAGCTAAGCCTGTGTTACTCCTCAGACATGTGTGCCTAGTGTGCTCATGAAACTTTAATGCATAGAGAAGCTGCTATCTTTCCCAGTGATATTTTCTACTTTAGGAATATTGCTCATAATACCCAATCTGACTCTCCTTTGCTGTGATTTTAATGAATTGCTTTTCTCCAATCGACAACAGAGAGTAAATTATTCCTTTTTCTTTTCTGTTTGGTCTGCAGAACATGCTTTCTAAATCTTGGAGTGTTCTTTCTCTCCTCTAGATTGTCCCAGGATTCATCCCTTTCTTGACTGTGGTACCAAATTCACACAGTACCAATTTAAATAAAAGGATTATTTTATGTGTCCAGCTTGTGCTTTCTATGACATTCCCTTTTACAGTAGTGCTATGCTGTTCATAACACTAGTTTATCATAACTATAAACACTAAATTTATTCCTGAAAAACATTCTTATAACATAAGACTCTATTTATGAGTGAGTATTCCAGCATAACTCCTCATGCTTCTGAAGACATTCACTTCAGAATTTCTAAAAAGAACACCCCTTTGTCAAGAACATTTGACTTATAATCCTGCTTTGCTGTTTATTTCTGGTTACTTAAGCAGCACACTCTTTCCATCAGACAAACCATTAGGCTAAGCCTCAGTGTTATCTCAGAGCTCAGGTACCATCTCTATTTTTCTTGGAAAGAAATTTAATCTGTATTCCTTTGTAATATCAGACACAAGGTGATGAGGTAAGCCAGGGCATTTGTGTTTTGAAGATATAAGTGGGGTAAAGTAGAATTAGTCAAGTTCATGGAATTAAGTCCATAAAGCCAGTTCTAGTCTTTGACTCTAGAGTTTAGGGCACAGGTAGCTGTAATCCATAAGTAAATACTGTATTATATGTAGTCTGCCATAATACTTCCAAATTACTGTGCTGGCTTGGGTCCTGTACCAGTGACAGTTATAGAAGGAGGGTCAGACAAACTTTTAATGTGACCCACTTTTACAATTTTAAATAGGATTCCCTATCTAAATCAAACCATACTGATGTAAATGAGATACAAATCAAACTTGTGGGTCCTAGTGAAAATGAAGACTGTACATGAAGCGGAATCAGAAAAAGTCTCAGAGGATAAGACCTAAGACTATGTAAACTATTTCTTAAAATATAAAAATAATGAGGCTAATGATACAACTAATGATATATCAAAATCAGTAGCAATAAAACTATACAAAGAGGTGAAAAAAATATTCAGAAGTATCATTTATTTCACTGAGATGAGAACTTGAACTATGAAAAGCGTTTGTGATACTATAAAATAAAAAGCTTCTTTCTGCTAACTTTCTTCTTTCTGTTATTGCTTCTCTCATTTCTGATTGCAAACTACAATTTTAATCTTGATTTCACTGTGTCCTCTTTAAGATTTCTTTAGTAATATTCCAGGTCTAGCTTTCAGTGTTATACTGCAAGTTCTGAGAAAAAAATTGTGACATTTAATTCACTTGGAACAGAGCAGCCCAACAAAGACAAGAATTAACAGAAATCCCAAGTAAGCTACTCTGTCATGTCGCAAGCCTAAACAGAGAAACCTATGCTCAAATTAGGTTCCTCATAGCACTAATCATATGATGAATACATCCTAGTCAGTGGCATCAAGCAATGGCAACTTTTCAGATGCATACAACTAAGTTCATCCTACACTTGAACAAAAACTCTATTTTAAGAAGTCAAAGATTTAGCAAATATCGTATTGAATAACTTATAATAGTTATAAAAATATTTAAGGGATCCTGCAAAAAAAATTTAATGTCAAAACGAAGGAAAACACAAGTGAACTCCAAAATGTTTTCTGTGGTCACAGGACCAAAACCAAACACTGGAAAGATGCTGTGATTATTGCATACCCATTTCTTAGAAGCTTAATAAGAGAGATATTGGTAGGATTTAAATTTAGTAGTGGAAATACAATATCCTGAAACTGTTATGTATTGAGGAAACTTCCAGTGAGTGGCTTCCAGCAAAACCGAAGACGACCTCTCAGGCCCAGTGTCATTAGCAGACTGGCACAAAAGAGACTGGTTCTGGCAGACCACTGCTCTCACTTGAGCAATCCCACACCGAGACTGAAAAGCAAGCAACCTTGTCAACACACAAAGTCATAGTGGCAGATTTACCCATGATCTGGCTGTCTCTGAGTCTTGCTGTGGAAGGAAATATGCTGTTGCCCAAAATTTGCTCTGTTTCTCGAGAATGTTTCTCCTGGCAGTGTGGCTATATTTTAATGCATTCAGTCCTGACTTGCCACTTTCCTCTTTACACAGGGTTTGATGGCAATTCCTAATTTTCATGGCCTTTGATAGATTCACTGCAGGTGAAATCCCTTGTGGCCAAAAGGTCTCCTTCCCAACTTCTTGACTCCTTGTTCTCACATCAGTGTGATTTATAGAACAAGCAGCATGTACTGCTTGTATTGTCTTGCTGCCTGCTGTGGGGTTTTTGGACAGTGTGCTCAAGTATTCTTATTCACTGTTCTCACAAGCAAATAGCCTTACATCTCAGAGTATTATGAAGCCTTAGGAAACATAATAAGCTTGATAGAACTGGTACTGCAGTCTCACAAGTCTTTTAGACACCTTTATTTCAAAACTTGTTCATATAGAAGAGCAACACACATATTTTGGGTTTTTTTATTTTAACACAGAAGACAACTATGATATTTTGCCTTTAATTTACCAAGGTTTTCAATTTGATGCAGGAGTAAATTCAAGTTTAAAAATAAGCTTGAAGATTTATGGCATTTTCCTCTAAATTCAGAGGTCTAGAGATGGCTTCAGACTGATTTTTCTGCCCAAGATAATTAAGGGGTTTCTGCATCTATAAAACACGCACAGACACAGACACAGACACAGACACAGACATATATATATATATATATATATATACATTCATATAACCACATGCACATATATATGCTTCATAAAATATCCAGCTGAAACAAAAACATGAATAAATCATTCATTGAAGCTTAAAGGTTGTACATATGTAATCAACAGGCACCAAAATATATTCACAGAGGAACAATAAACTGTAATAGGAAAAGATTTGTAAAATATTTAATGGGCATAATGAGCCATAGACTATCACTTCTCTAAGTGTAGCACATATATATAACTTTCCAGGATGTCTTCAGTATGAGCAAGAAGATTAATGGATAGTTGAAAAGCCGTGATACTACTCTAAGTTGGAGGATAGGATGATGTTCATTCAGACAGATGAAGCCGTGTCTCTCATAGCATAGCAGTTATTAGAGCAGGACAAAGATGTTAAGCTGAACAAAAGAATACTGGACAGAAAAGTACAAATCTGTATTTATAGTCTTCTAGTTAGCTTTGAATCTGGTTAATTAAAAAAAAAAAAAGAGAGAGAGAGAGAGAGAGAGAGAAATAAAGGCACAAAACTATCAAAAAAATTTTCAGTTCCTAACTGTCAAACTGAGTAGGGTTTCATCAAACTCTCCACTTCCATATTAAAAAAAAGTTCATCTCCCTTATGGTTTGAAAATAAAAGATATGAGCTTGCAAACATCCTGAAACAATGACTAACACTACTTGTGTTGCCCCAAACATTTCACTTAATTTTGCATCTGATGTAAAAAAGCCCATTGGAGAAACACTTTGTATATGACACAAGGAAAAACCCATAATGTGTCAGTCTTCAGGTGTGTGCTTTCTTGCTGTGCTTCCTGTTCTACACATATGACAAAGGACTTCTCACCTCTGATACACCAGGGTGGAACAGGGAGCAGGGGCTAGACATAGGCCACCCATCACATCTCCTCACCAGGGCAGAGGTAAGCTAGTACTGAACTGAAAATAAGGCTGGGGCCAAGTATTAGCATGGGGTTGACATAGACATAATTGCAAGGAATTATCTGTAGAAAAAAAAATTAATTTTGTTTCTGTTTTATAGAATATTAACAGATGCACCATGAATCATATTGCAGTAGTTAAATATGAATTTTTCTGTCTCTATGCTTAGCAAACTCTTTTTTACTGCAATCTAGGTTTTGATATAATGCCTGTTGACATGCAGTTAGCTATCAAGGTCCATGTGACAAGTCATAACCTAAAAGTCAAAAGGGAAATAGACATGCAACAAAAAAATACCAAAATGTTTTTACACAGCATATACACCTGAAACCATTTAGAAAAGCAAAAATCCACTGATTTGTGCAAATAAATGGAAATGCACTTATGTGAACAGATACACAATCATTAATTGTTCATTTTTTGTGGATAAAACTACACCATAACTGTAAATGTATATTTTTATATATGTAATACATTATGCAGAGAAATTTCTGAAATGTTGTCTGCCCTTTGAAAAACTGGGCTGGAATATCTGCTCAGCCTGATTTTCTCCTTTCATACCTTCTGTTCTTTATTTTTATTTGCTCCCCTGTATGCACTGTCAATAAAAGCTTCAACATTTCTAGCTTCAATTTTTCTAGCATCTATAAAGGGATACAATTTGCGAGATGATTCATTAAAAAAACCCACAGAATGGTTTATACTACATTTTTACCTAAATTCCTAATGCAATATCCACATCCCATAATTTCAGTTTATCTTCATTAGGAAAGAAATTAGAATATATAAAAAATTCCCCATGATTTTGTTTTACTGAAGGCCTGGAATTGCAGCATATATGAGACTTGCACATGCTGCATCAAGGTACAATAACCGAAGGAGTAATTCCCATCTTGAACATTGCCACATTGACTCATAGAATTGTGCCCTTGAGAAAAAGACTGTGAGAAAAATGGAGAGCCATACAGTGACAAAAATGAAATAGAACTGTCATCTGGCAGTTCTTCATAGTCCATCACGTAAACTATTACAGATATAAGAAGAGCCACAGAGTGCTTGGGCAAAGGTTGTTAAACCACTACTCCAAGGTCAGGTCACTGCACATTGCTAAGATTGTTAGTAAAAGATAAACCAGTTTTCACTATGAAACTTGACATTGCCAGTTTTCAGCCTCACCTGTAATACTATATGCCTGCAGCTAGGGACACAGCTGGATAAACTAATAATACAAGAGTTTACAAGAACAGTTCTCATTGATAGTAAGAGCATTTAATATTGAAGAATCATACTTTTCTTATCAAATGACATGAATCTGACTTGCATGTTACTTTACCTACATTTTTATTCCATTAACATATTCTGTACTAATTCTGTGCCCATATTTAAAAAAGGGTGAGATTATTCCTTTCACAGTGAGATTATTTCTTTGGAAGGTACAAACTAAAAGGTCAGCCCCAGATGCAATTGACCCCCAATTACCAAAGTTTAGGTCCAGATCAAGAGATTATCTTGCAAAAATTCGTACCTTTTTAAAATTTAGTATACTTGAGTTCTTTTTACTTGCCATCTCATTTTTGAAACATTTTGACTAACCTTGATAATAAGTCATGCTTTTCTTTGTAAGGATAGGTATTGGGAGCTTATTTAAACAAAGATGAAAGTTGCTTTTCTCCTGTACTCCCCTGTCTCAAAGAGCTAGTCATTTCAGTTAGGATAAGCCAATAAGAGACACATGATTAAATCATGAGAGATAGCAACACAGACAATGTGCAGATGCCTCTGATCTCAGTGAAGAAGGAGAGATGCTGGCCAGCCTTTTCCTGACACAAGTAAAATTCAACAAAAACAAAACAGAGATGCAGAAACTCTTGCCTTTAAGCCACACATGAATCAGAATTGCCAAATGCAGACAGCACCCTAATTTTCAGAAATCCAGTGCTCTTCTAGTTACAAATGAAACTATTGATTTTCAGCAGCTCTAAAAATTCAATCCCTTAGAATTTTACAGGGACATTGATAGATGTTAGTGTAAGGCAAAATACTTGGTCTATTGCCATAACAGAAAATGAAGTGCTGAAAAACGTCTGGTTACTAAATACCTCAGCATTCTCAAAATATTGGTTAATTTAACCACCGTCCTATCTAAACACAAATTGCTTGTGGTTGTTTACCACTTATTCCTGGCTAGTGCTTTGATACTCAGGCATAGTTTAAGAAACCAAAGAAGGATTATGGAGGATTCTGCTCATTTTTTATCATTAAATAGAATAAGAATAAAATATACTGCTAATCTGACTACAGAAATGATTATGTCCCTATGTAGTATAGCCCCAGAGAGCAAGCATGAGATAAACAGACATGAAGAGACGTACATAGCAGAGGCTGCTTGCATGCATACAGCAAGTCTCTGCTCTCCAGTTAATTTGGGATTTTCTTTGTTGCTTTTGAGTTTGGGGCTTTTTTTCTCCAAGAGAATATAAAAAAATAATTGACCAAGAATTCTGCCATACATAGTCTGTAATGTTTATCAGAAAAAAATATTATCTAACCGAAGCAAGAAGCAATGGATGGAAATACCTGATCAATCTGATCTGTCTCTCTAGTGCTCAAATACCACTGTGCTAACTACCTATTATGTGATTAGTATTTAGCACACATACTTAGAACCAAAAGATAAATATGCCTGGATTATTGTCTATAAGGGAGACTTTCAACAGCTTAGCAATGGTCTTGTTACTATCCTATCTTTGAGCCTTCACCTAATCATTCATAGTGAGCTGGTCACACCACCATTAGTGTTTCAACATTGCCTGAATTAAATCAGATAAGTGGTTTACTAGATTCTAACTGTTGCCTTCTGAAGAGTACATGAATCTTAATAAGGCTGCTAGCTATAATAATTCTTTTACCTCACCTGTTAAAGGATAAATTCTCAGAACTTGGTACAGCTGAGGTCTATTTTTTCCTTCCCCAAATACTTTAATTTACAGCCACTCTCTATATCTGTGTTGAGATGGTCTTTTTTACAAAATTACACTTGTGCAATTGTTCAGATCTACTTGAAGTTTCAAGCAAAATCACACCCTGAATTGTTGGGAAAGATGAGATAGGAAAAGCTTACAAATATGATTGCTTGGCAAGAGATTCTAAAAATATAAAACCTTTGAGTGAAATAGAAATGAAAGCCGGCTTTGAGATGTAAGCATGGCAGGCAGGAAGACAGGGATTAACTGGAGATGGGTTGAGTGATAACAAACAAATGGACACCAAGAGACCCAAGGGTGTAGCCCCACCAAGGTATCAGGGAAAAGATAGACAAGAAAGTAGGCTTTAGAGTTTAGAATACAGAATGATATGGTAATATAGCAGTTCTCATATGCTGTATGCAAAGTCTGTAGGTTTTGTATCTCACACCAGTTGGTTACTGTAGATTAGAATATTCAACACAAAAGGAGATATAATGTATTGTAACAAGAACCTAGCTCTCTTACCCTCTTACCCTCTTGCTCCTACCCCTTGTTCTCACTTGCCCTTGTGCTCTCCTTCTCTCTCTCTCCCTCTCTCTTTGGGGCTTCCCCTCAGCCGAGGCTGGTGACTGAAGGCAAGGCCCTTTTACCCACGACCTATGCAATAAAACCACGTGTTCTTAGAGCATCTCAGGTCTCCAGAGTTCCCTCTCCCTGCCATCCAAGGATGTTCCTACACTGAATATTATAGCACAATAAAGCATGCATTTAAGTTGCCATAAAAGCTTGATTTTCATACTGTGAACTTTCAGAAATAGTTGATATAAAATATTTAACATGAGAACATTTTAAATATTAACACATTGAATCTCTATTTCCTTACCCTGTTTTGGTACCAGCATGATGTCATGATAAAAAGCAGAGAAAACAACTCAGCCTCTGAGAAAGCAATCTTCTCTTGATGCTTGACAGCTCAGAGCTCCTCTGCTTCTACAATGGACATTAGCCCTGCCAGTTTGATATTCAGTGTGTTACACTGAGCAAGGAAGTTTTTGAAAGAGATGTGCAGAAGGCAAAATATATAAGCAGCCCAGAGCACAAAGTCTGGAATATGTGTGACCAACGTCAAAGAAAGAAGTTAAAAGTGCTATGTTAGGTCATCTTTCTGCTTTTTTTTCCATTTCCAAGGCCCAGTGACTATTGAATTATTCCAAACTAAGATCAGATTCATTATCAATGGGAAGTCTTCAACTTGCACTAATCCATAAACTTGGAGTGGAACCAGCTATTAATGATAAATGAAAGGGTGGTAAAATATTTTTGTTACATTCCACTTAAAGTTCTATTAAACATTTAAGTAAACTTAATATTACCACAGTTAGAATTAGGTAAATTTCCTTTAATGAGGGCTTTAAGTCTCAGAAGCAGAACTGTTTGCCAACGGCATTAAAAGAAATTACCATTTCGTCCTTTTCTAGCTGATGATCAATGTCTATGTTATACTATTGAAAAAGGAATGGAAAAGTAGTGAAAAGGTACTGGACTCAGAATTCCAAGCAGATGGAATGTGTCTTTCCATCAAGTCTGAAAAAGACATACTCACAGAGCATAGCAATTTCAGGAGCATCAAGGTCCTGGGCTTTTCCTGTTGGCCGCTCCAAGAGATGACATACAGAGGACTTTGGGTGACACCAGTTCTGCTCCAAAGGTCTTAAATTTTCTAGTGTTGCATATAGGTAAAGCCTTATAAAATAAAGGCCTTATTATCCTTGTAAAATCATGGCTCAGGCCTGCTACATTGGCTAAGCAGAAAAGTACTATGGGAAAGTGGCTCAGCTGAGTTGGAGGTAGAAAAACAAGTTATATAACCGTTACCTATTCACATTGTAGTGTATGGTGGTTGGTTGGATTGTATTTCTTATACTTAAATGGAACGTAACTGATAATGGGTTAACTGCTTAAAAAGGCCTGGTTTTTTGTAATAAAGTGGCTCTCCTCTGCATCTGCCTGGACTCTGAGTAACTTTGCTTTGTACATTCTAGCACATTACAGAACAATTTATCAAAAAACCTATTCTCTAATCTGAAGATTATCCAAAGTTAAGAACGGCAATATTTTCATTATGTTTAAAATGAAAATTACATTTACCCTGGGTTGTGTTTGTAATCCTCCTGTTGCTGGCCCTGCTATATTTAGAATTTCTTGCATCAATGCACCAGCCAAAACACAGGTCAGGGGGAAAAGATTCAACACAAAGTTTCCACATGATGCTTATTCTGGGTATGTGGATAACTATGTGCTAATTTTTCTCCGAAGTCACCCACTCATAATCCTGGAGTCAGTCCCTGGATGTCACATGATCTCTCCTTTTATTTAAAGACTTAATTTGATTTTTAAATTTTTTGGTTTATTTTATTGCTTCTAGTTTGGAACAAATTTTATTTTTAAGAGTACTTTGATAGTTTCTTTCTATTTTAAATAGAAAATCATGAGGCAAATCACTAAGCCTCCAAGGAAAACTAGGACAAAATTTCATATTTATAGGCAATTAAAGGTACATTCTTAAATTAACTGGCCTACTGGTTTGAAACTTCATCACATAAATTGTCAGTAGCTCCTCAATTTGCTTGCCTTCAACTCACTGGGGAAAACAGGCCTTGCACTTACACTGTTCTTTTTTCTTCCTTGAACCTTGTATTTAGGTCTTCAGTAATTTGGTATAATGTTACGCTGCTTCTGTATGCTGCCTATAGGTGGAATGATTTAATATTTTCTTTTCTTGAACATTTCCCTATTATTTAGACAAGTAGCTTTGTCTCTGTCATGTAAAAACAATCACTGTGGCTTTGCATCCTTTTATAGTTCCCATAGCTCCATCACCTGCATCATTTCTGCCTCTGTCTTGGCCTTCACATACATATTTGACAGTGATTGAGCATTTCAGTAGGGGTTGAGTTCTTTGGATTACTTAAAGATGATACTTTGTCTGATCTTTTAAGGGTTTTACCAACACCCATTCCTAATGGCCTTGCTCAGTTTCCTTGTATTAGACGAAGTAATGTAAGATGCAAGCTGTTCATGCCTTCTGTATTCAATAGAGTAACCATTCCATGAATCACAGTCCTTCTCAGCCATAATGTGTTCCATCTACTACTCAGCCCCTGCACCTTCTCAAAAAAGTAGTCTTCCACGAAGAGGGCAAGAAGCCAGAGGTGGATAAGTTTAGCTGTTCAAGAGTTATTATTCTCCCCATTTGCACTGTGGGAATGAAGCTGGCTGCCAGTGACTCCTTCAGTCAACATAAAGCCTAAGCTTTCCTGGGGAAACTCCAGTCCAGCCTCTTGCTATTATCCTGGTTATCTGACTCAGGGCATTAAGTGTTTAAATTTGGTTTTGTCATTGTGTTCTTCTAAGACTAGCCAGAGGATATGTTGATAGTATCTTAAGGAAAGCATTTACGCAGGCCAAAGATTTACCTTAATCTTCTTGGATCTTTCTGAGGGACAAGTGAAGAGTTTAGGAGCCAACAAGTTTATTTCCTCTGGCTAAAAGCATAAAAGAAGTTTCCAAGATGTAATCACTTCTTGTCAGGTACTCAAATGTCTGTGTCTGAGTTTTGCAATGCAGTATTGATTGTGCAAACACCCACGTGTGGTTTCTTTCTATATACATAAATGATAAGAGGCCAATTAAGATCTTCCTTCATTTGTGTTGCAGTTTAAAATAATATAATTTGTCCAAACAAGTTTTCACACAAAGTAAAAATCTAGGCTATTTATTTAAGGGATAGTAAGGATGAAGAAAAAAAGTTTACCTTTGAAATAATTTTGTTCCTTTAGTAACATATATAATATGACCGCATCTTTTTGGCACAATCAGATACTGCACAGTTAACTACAATATCTTGTTAGGACAGTTATATTCTCTTATATGACAATGACTTGCAGTATGTAGTCACTGCCTTCTGGGGAAAGGAAAAAAACCCAGCAATTACTGTGCAGTACTCAAATCTGCCTGCCAACAGCAGAACAGTGATTTGTGAGACACATCAAGAGCTTCTGGCAAGATCAATCTAGTGAGATCCCTCTGATAGAGGAATAATGAGTTGACAAAGACCAATGTTCAGTTGGGCCCAAGTCCAATAAGATTACTGTACAGCATCATCAATATTGTCTGTGTTTGGAACTGACACAATCAGAATGGAATCAATTGTATTTTCCACAGCACTGTCACACATGATTTTTAACTTTGGCTCACAACACTGCAGATAAGCTTGCAGATGTTGGCAGATTTTTGCTAACTTATGGGATGTCATTATTAAGTACGAACTGTGCACTACAGTAATTTGTGGTTCTGTGTGTTCCATCATATGGTCTCTGTGTTTAGGAGGGAGGAGAAGGAAAAGATGCAGTAGCCGGAGGGATTTGTCTGTTATCATCCTCATTTTACTGTGATTGTTGAAAGTACCATGTGATCCTAAAGGTGTAGATTGTTTTTCAGAGAAGGATTAATTTGGGCTGTTTAGCAAAGTGATTTTGTTCAAGCATGAGCAAATTCTCTCTGAAAAAAAAAAAAAGAAAATGTTTTGATTATCTGACAAAAGATTTAGGATAGAGATGACCCCATTTGTGAATAAGAGATGCTATCCAAGGCCTTGTAATCTGTATTTTTTTTTTTTTAACAATTTTGTTTGGTCTTGTGACTACTAGAGTTAAACATTCTGTCACAGAAAACTGTCACCTGTATTTGCTGCGTAATCCACTTACATGTCTAGGCATTTCTGCATATAATATAGCTTAGCATACTCCGTAATAGGTAATATTACAGTAGCTTGTGAATTAGTTTAAAGTAGAATTTTAGTCATGAATTTAAGATACTAATCTCATTGGTTATTTGGAATATACCAAATTTCAGTTTAATATTTTTGAAAAACAAAGAGACAACTAGAAGGTCAAGATTCTTGTTCAAACATGTAGGTTTCTTTGGATGCTAAAACCTTTTTTTTTCCTGCTCTGTTCATATTATTTTCTTCATTACTTGTTTCTGTGCAGTGTGTATGCTCCTTTTTGAAAATGGGATTTTAATTTTCATAAAAAGTAAATTTGAAAGCCCTAAAGACAGAAGTCCCATTTTGATTTGTAAAATACAATAACATAGACATCACAAGAATAATTTCCATATAAGTCTGCACAGTAGAATTTATTGATGTTCACATAAAGCTGTTTTGATACACTTCGGTGTTTGTCTAATAAGAAATACTACTTCAGACAGAAGACTGGATTAGTGTTAATGAATATTGTATTTGATTTCACTGTAGTCAAGAGTTTGATTTTGAAGACAAGAGATTAATGGCCTTGTATTACACTTACTGGAAGCTAAAGGACAGCAAATTAATTCAGAGATATCATTCAAGGGCAATCAAATAACAGGAAGCCATCATCAATTTAACCATCATCAATTTGCTCAGAACTTGACCCAGTATACTGAAAATGAACTTTGGGACACTCATTGTGCCAAATAATTTCTCTTTAATCTGTCTGGTTTGATAACACTACTTATCACATAAGACACAATTATTTAATGGCATTGTTTCTGTGCATTATACTGTTGTATATGAATATAAAGGAATTCCCTCCAGAGGAAATTCCAGTCCCCAACAAAATGAGAAACTTCCCATCCAAGACAATTACAAAATTGGGCTAAAATACATTTTTACTTAGTAGTGAGTGTAGTGTAACTTTTAATGTAAATACTTATTTATCTGAAACCTCAGACATTCACTGGGATGTGTCTAAAAGAAGAGGGAGGCAGCTGGCAGTACACAGCTGCATCACTTACATGCTTTCTTACTCTCTGCATAATTTTTTTCTAACTTCCATTCCCTTCTTTTTACAAGGTTCAACTGAAAGGTTGTTTAGAGGGTCAGATAGTTAAAAGACATGTCATGTTTTCTGAAAAGTGTAATATAGCACATAACCTATTCAGAATTTTTAAGTATGGAAGGTTTTCAAAATTTATTCATAGCGAGTTCCATCCAATGAAGGTTTTCAACTAAAGATAAATATTAAAAATCAGCTTACTTTTTAAAAACACAGGTAATGTAAAAATATTTTAAAAATACATAAAAATAAAATACATCAAATATATAAAATATATAAAGCATGGAAAGCAAATATTATTTTAAAACTACTTGCTTTTGCCAGAACATTGCAGGAATTTTTATGCATGAGAAACAGATAGGAAAACTCACTAGAAATCAGGAATAAACTCCCTTATTTCCCATCACGCCACATCTTTTCTATGCTCACTCTGTTTTGGTTAATTAAATTTTAGTGCTATAGAAGTTAGTCAAAACAGAATTCGAACAATTTTCTATATATTATTGTATTATGCAACTTAATAATGATACCATTAATACATTCTGTACTTAAAGTACTCATTGATATCTGTTCATTTGTCAGCAGCTGTAAATGAAATTTTGTCACATACTGAAGCTTCCTGATACAGAAAACATCACAATTATTTCACTGAACATGGAGGTTATGCAAACTTTCAACAGACCTGAAGGAATAAAGACTTCACTTATGTCTATCTGACTGAAACACAAGCCAAACAAGTAAACATTAAAGTGACAAAAATAGTATCTGCCCTTTGGGAAACATTTGCTCAAAGTGCCTCGAGAGTGAGGGATTGTTTATTTGTGTGGGGGGTTTTGCTGGTTTTTTCCTTTTCTTCTGTATCTTGTGGCCATTCATTTCAGCCAAAGGTGTTTCATGCCTCATGTTTGGTATTCACCCCCTGGCTAGGTTATTAAAAACAGCTCCTGTGCTACCTCAGAAGATTACTTTTGATAAGACACAAATCAGCAAGTGTTTATGCAGTCCATCTAATTTAGAGGACGACTGCTCATACTGGGGGTGGTTAGGGATGTTGATGTCACTTGCTGAATTGGGACCTAATTGTGATTTTAAATGACAATAATTTATTAAGTTCGTTTTTTATAGACTGCACATGGCCCTAAATAATAATAAATTTATGAATAGTGATTGGATGCCACAAATAACTCTTTTCTGTTGTCAGACAATGTGTGATTAATAAGTGTTTTTTCTATTATTGACTGGACTTTAAACAATAAATAAAAATGTGCAATCATAGATATATAAATTAGGTCAAGCTATTCAGAGGGTTTTACTGAGAATTCAACCATTCTTGGTTTTTCCTTCCTTTTTTCATATTCTATTATATCATAACATACCCTATTTTTGTTGTGTACATAGAATGTCTCTTTATATTGTTATGGTGTGCATTTCCTTTATTCCCTTTTGCAGTTCATCTGTCTCTCCCTTTTCCCCCCTTTTTTTTAATGTGACACCTCTGAGCTGGTACCCATGGCAACACCCACTAGTAGGGGTGAGCCTATGAAGCCGCTGCAGTCCCCATCACTCAGTTCTGACAATGCCAGTCATTAATCTAGCAGTGTCTGCTTCCCCAGATCTCTACAGGTCCTCTTCTGCTCTTGTTTCCTTCCAGCAGTTGCAGCCCTGTGCACAAAGATTCAAAAGATTACTGTTAATGATTTTCCATTTGTTTAAAAGAGCTCAGGCTGGCAGCTCTGTCTAATCCACTCTCAATGGCACCAAATGTTAAATTATAGGGCAATCAGTGTGTGAAGTAGTTTCCTGAAATTCAAAATTCAGCTCTGAGTTTTTCTAGTTCCTTAATTTTAATTATAAAGTAATAGGAAAATCAAATAAAAATTACAATTACTTAGGTCTCTATTGTATTCATGAAGGTAGATTGCAACCTATAAAAATGTCCCCAAACACTTACAATGAAATTGCTTCTGTTTTTCAGTCTATAAAACATTGTTGTTGCAGGTTTTTTAACTAATGAGTGATATGCTGTAGTTTAATATCTTGCATGTATTTTGACTACTTCCATTCAGATAGATCTAAGCCTGAAGTACAAGGGAGCTCAGCTTCCATTCCAGCAGAGGTCTAGCCCTGTCCAGGTATGCAAAAGATACATTTCATTCTGAGATTAATCTTTGACTGAGATTTTAAATGAGGCTAAAGAGGTTATGGACACAAATCCCACTGAAATATAATAGAAATTCTCTCCCTAGATCCCTTAGGTGTTTCTGAAATTACTGCTTCAATTTTAAGAGACAAATCCAGGATGGAAGAATTACATTTTGCTTTCTGTGGGTTACAACCCATGCATTTAAATTCTGTGAACTTCAGCCTTGGACATCTGTCTAATGTCACATATGTCATGTAAATGAAATGTGTTTAATTCAATGAATGAATAGGTTTTAGATTGTTTCTACCTTTTGGTGCATATCATAATCCGTGAATGATTAGGTAGATGGAAAATTTTGGTACAAATCAATCAATTTTGTGTTATTCAGGATCAGTTTAAACCATTTCCAAGGGACCATGCATATGGTTCTTTTTGTCACTATGGGATTTAGTGAGGCCCTTCTGCTAAGATGTGTGTCTATGGTCATAACTACAGTTGTATCCATTGAGATCAAAAATGCAGATGTGCTGAAAAGTCTTAGGAATGGCTGAGGGATTTAAACTCATACACCATCTACCAGGTATCTCGAAAATCAGATAAATGCCATTTTAAAACATGGCCTTGCACTGGGTCTCTATTTGAACTCCAAAGACCTATTGATTTCAGACAACACAGTACAGAAACCTTTGTTAAATTCTTCTGTTCCAACTTATCAGAAAATTTGTGTCTTTGTACTGAATTGTTCTTTCAAAATGTGCAAAATATTCCAGAATATCTTTTTGTCAACAAAAGTTTACAAAAGATTTCTTTCAGGTGATATTTCCAGGCAAATATGAAGGACACTTCTTCAAATTTAAGGTAAGTGCCTATCTTGACAGTTCAGAGGTAGTTTCAAATCACATTGGAGGAGATCTCTTTGACTTGATGATTTGGCTGGTATGATCCTCAGGCTATTTTGATAAATGAGTAAGAAGTAAATGACAAAAATTAAAGTGGTATTGGGTTAAACTCATCAACCCATTTGTTAGGGGACAATTTGTTGGAACAGTAAAGACCAGAAATGTATATAATCACAAAATAGGAGACAATGGAATAAAAATTCCAAGATGAATTTATTCTAAATGGAAGAGGAAATTTAAATATGCCAAGTGCAGTTAAAAAATTATCTTAGTCAGGGTAAATGTTAATGTATGTTCAGTTTTTATGTTACAGACAGATTTATCATTGACATTTGCGCCAATATTATTAGATCATTGTAAATACAATCTCCTATACTGAAAAAAAGAAAAATCTATGCGTCTTAGAAAATTATTCCGCTCTTCTGTGAGCTCTGGGGGCATGCAACCAGAAAAAGTGTTTGAAATTTTTTGTTGTGAAAATAGCATAATTTCACACAAAGTAAATTCGTGTATCTGTTTTATTTTAAAATTTTTAAGTAGGAAAAGGTGAATAAAAGTCTTACTGAAATATTTATTAGTTAAATATTTTTACCACTACTTGTGGTATAGATCTACCATATGTATTATCCACTGTATGTCTCCTAGATATAAACTTTTCAGTTGCTTGAATGTGCCACGTGAATTGTGCACTCAAACTTCTTTACGAGAAAGTAAAGAGCCACATTTTCAACTCCACTGTAGATGTGCATTTTGGGTTGATTATACATTAGATTGCTCAATTTAGGGTATAGATTGGAACATACAGCTTTAAATTAATTTTAAAAGAGTCAGAAATTTATGAAGGAGCTTTCACATACCTGAAGCTTTGAGAGCAATGTCATATCATGGTAGATCCAGCAATCATGCAATGCAGCTTTTCAGTATGTTATCTCTCAGGTATTAGCTGAGCACTAAGATTTGTCCTGGGAAAGGAGCTGGCATCTCTTCCTAGATATGGAGAATATAGAAAGCTGATATGGGACTTGAGTTAGAGCATTTTTAGCACAATTATCTAACGTCACTTATGGGTCTGATGGATCAAAAAAGCTATTTCATTTATGAAATACTGACTAGAATTTTCTTAAAACAATCCCCAGTATGCAGGCAGGTTCTGCTAACTAATTCTGTAAATACGATGGATAAATAATAAATGACACTCCTTATTTAAAGACTTCTTTTTCTCAGTAGCTGCATCAATTTAGAAAAACACTGTTCCTTGCATATGGTTTTCATTTTAAAAGCAGGGAACCAATTTTTAATTTTTTTTGTAATGAAATTGAATTGGACATCCCTCATAAATCTTGTAACTTTAGTGAGCATTACTCATTTCACCCAAAAGCATGGATGGATATTTTAGAGTTTCTCAGTCATTAAAATGAAAGCAATCTCAATATTACTTTCCTAGTAGCCAGACCCTTACACATGGTGAGCTGTGCCTTCATCTGTAATAGGTCCTATTGATTTCAGTGAAACTCTTTGATTCCTAGAGCATTGCTGAACAAAAGCCAAAGTGGTAAAGTCTGTCCCTCATCCCTTTCAACATGTTTTCATAAACACATTACAAAACCTCATCCTTAACATCTTTAACGTATATGTTTCCACTAATATCAGTTCTTCTAAACAAATGTAGATCAATGAAAAATCTTTGATGGGAACAACACACCTAGAGATTTAAAATATATGTATAACATCTCCTGGTTTTCTGGCTGAACAAAAAAGGATTTTGGACAAGATAAAAACATAATTTTACCCTTGTTACTAATATTGAATGGATGCCCTGTGAAAAGTCTACTTCGACTCAGCAGTAAGGGAGCCCAGAACCTGACAGTGTTGCATAATTGAGGTAATGATGGATCAGGAAGTGTATTACAGACAATAGTTTTGCTAGTTTACAGATTCTATAACACACAGGGTGGTAAATTATGTTCAAATGTAACCTCAAAAGCAAAGGAAGCTCTTTGTATAATAAGTAACTCTTTTACTAGGTGAAAACTAATTAGTTCCAAATTCTGATCAAATCATGAGATTACATCCACATTAATACAAATTAATTTATCATAATGAATGTTAATAGAATTAATTATAATTAAGCACTGTTGCACTGGGTGAAATATTTCATAATGGTCCCTTTCACATTAGTAGTAGATTATGTGCATATTTCAAAAATATAAAAAAGCAAGAATTACATTTAGCATTTTTTATGGTGGAGGCATGTCAAAGAACCATGAGATGAAATTTTGAGTCTAGTTAATGGTCCAAATGAACTTTTTCCTGCTCAAAGATAGCCTGCTAAACTCCCTTGAACATTCAAAACCTGTTTATTTTTTTCCTAGAAGAGAGACAAGACATCCAAATACTGTCCAAAATCTAGGAGAGTTGACACCCCATTCGCTTTTTTTCCTACACTCTGACTTACAGCCCCCACGATGCTTGATGGTAAATCATGATATAATGAGTACTGAATTACTTAGGCCTTTTCCAATTTCCATAGAAAATGGACTTTAATTCAAAACTATGCCTGGTTAATTAAACTTTCCCTGATCTAATTTGATCTAATTATTTCTATAAATTGAGATGTAACCAGAGTTATATCCTAAGGTAGAATTAGGCTATGGTTACACATTTTTACTTGGAGGGAACAGTGAAGTTCCCTCTTATTAACCCTAACCTTGCTGGCCACTTAAATCGACACAGTTTTGCAAGCCAAATGGTGAAGAAGAAACTGTATTTTCAAAATGTATGTTGGGGGTGGGGGATGGTATTTTTTTGGAGACTGATTTTCCCAAAGGTCTTTGAAAACTAATGTTTCTCCATGCATCCATCTTGAATGCTAATAGCAGAAGAAAAATATTTGATGTAGTCCAGGTGTCTTATTGGCAGCCCAGTACATATTTTCACACTTTTTCATTTCTGTTCAGATGCACTAAAGTTTTTACTGCAATACATCTTTCTCTAAGAGCTCTTTTTATTTAGAGCTGTTCTTCTAAATCATGTATAATATGATCTGAACCATTTACATTTTTAATACATTCTGAAAAAAGGGACAACTCCTTGCTAAGTTATTTTATTTTGCCACATCAAAATCAAAGCCTGGATCTATTTGTTCATGCTAGCAATACTTTTACCTTCTGAAAATAACTGCTGATCCTTCTTTGTGTAGTTTCCTTGAGCTGTTCTCCTTGAGTGAACTATCATCGTTGCTTACCAAAATCTTGTCACATTCAGCCAGCAGGTGTACACATATGTTGTTCCTTGCATTTACCATAAAATAATTTCTTTCTGAAATCTTTGCTGGCAGAGAAGCAGAGGTCAGATGCTTGCTTTGCAAACAAGCAAGGCAATCTGATGAAGTACTCAAGGCTTCTTGTCTGAGTTCGTTTAGAGGTTAATAAAATCAGCTCCCTGCTATGAGTTAAAAATAAGTAATTAATTTTGGGATATCTGTTAGAACTAGAATACTATGCCTTGAAAGTGAGGGTAAAAGGCAGTCTGCTTACTGGAAATGCCTACTTGAGACATATCCTCACAGCTAATTTAGGTGCCCATTTTCGGAGGAGCAGACAGTCCAGATCACCTCATGTAGCTGCCAAAGCTCTCTACAGTCAATGAAGAGAAAAAAGGATTCTGAAAGGTGTAAGGTTGCCTGAATTTAGTTATTTTCCTGTCAGCACACATTGGAAATATAAAGACTCCATCAGAAAAGCAAGTCCACATAGGTGAGGTGTTTACTTCTCTATTACACCATTTCAAAATGAACAGTAGGAAAACTTATGTATTCCATATTTCTACAATGCAGTCTGGTAGTTTGGATCAGTCAGTAACACATGACACAAGGCCCAGAAGGTAGCCTGCTCTTTCCTTGTGCTTAAGAGTAATCTGGGAAAAGGCCAGACTTCTAGATCAAGGCCTCTGGAAATGTGTACAAGCTCTACATTATAACATTATCGGTTTACACAAGAAAAAAAAATTCAGAAGAGATGAGAATTTTAACTTTTTATCTACCTATCAACAAAACTAATAAATCAAAAGTTATACTTTCCTTGTCTACTCTTCCCTAGCCCACAAGTCAAGTAATCAGGACAAACCTTTGCTAAGCAGTTCAGTAAGAGATCAAGAATTGAGTACTTTACTATAAACTCTGATTTTAAGAAAAGTTATATTGAATAGAAATAATGATATGCTCCTTTTTTAACTTTTCAATTGTTGATCATTTGTTGATGTATTTCAATTTTGTTTCATTAAGGCCAATAATAAAACCTGTTTACATCCCTAATTATAGTTTTATAAGAATATTTTATTGTTGCACAATGGTATCATAGAGTGGGAATGTAAGGTTTATTTTCTTTCACTCTGTTTTCTTTGCATCTCAAGTTGCTCAGCAATTCTTGTAAGGTATTTAGCATCATCTACATACTCTGGTGTCTTGGTTTGTAACAATACTCTTTGCTAAATGAAAAGTATTTTGTGTAGTAATTTACTAAAAACCATAAAGTCATCCACTAAGATTAGTTTTGTAGATAGCATGTATGAAGCATTAATTTTGAGTGATAATATGCTCTAATATGACAGAGATTTTGCAGGGACACATAACAAACGTGTTTGATGGAGTTAAAAGCTAGAATTAAGTCTATAAAATGAGCTTTCTCCATTAAAAAAGAAAAAAAAAAAGAAAAAAAATATGTAATTTGATGTGGCAATAGCAGCTACAACATAAGCTACCTGACCTTGCCCTTGAAATGACCTCAACCTTGACCTGCAGGGACACTCTCTCTAGGGATGAGAGGTATGTTATTATGTGTTATTTCATTACAAGGCCCCTGCTGAGCAGCAACAGCCAAATGGACTCAATTAAGTGTTTCTTGTGATGTGGATTACTGTCTACTGGGGCGAGTTGATACTAGCAAACATATTTCATTCTCTTAAAGTTTGACTGGATATGAAAAGCATGTGTGTTACTCATTCAGTGACACTTCAGTGTATGATTTATATCTGTTTAGAAAAACCATAACCTACATACTTCAGTTGTGCACTACAACCTTTTCTCACCCCATGTCCTTCAGCAACCAGGCCCTGTTATCACACTGAAAATAAAGTTCAAAAATATCACAGACACAACTCTGCATGCTGTCTAATTTTTATCTCAGCAAAGTTGTATCAAGGATAAAATATTGAACACTCATGAAGGCTGGGTTAATTTATTGCTTCTTTAAAATCAATCTTCTACATTAAAACAACAGTGTAGAGCTGTTGCTAAAAATGGTGAGTAGTGTTTCTGTCTCTCTCTAGGTGTGTATATTTTATATTTCCGAATTAAACACACACCCTCCCCTTCATTTTCACTACATTTTCTGTATCTAACAGTTTTCTATAAGTTCTTTTCTGAAGTATCACTTGAAACTTGTGGGAAAGCATCTCATTGGCTGCAATGTACTTCTATCAGACTGCCAAAAGGACATTGAGCAAATGAGCAAGCCATTGCATGCAGAAAGAGCACATTTTAGAAGATTTTCAAGTAGCAATTTTAATCTTGTTTTTGTATCTCTGCATAAAATGCTTTTTTCTCATAATTTATACACAGGAAAAGTAAGAGTATCACGTCAGAATCTGTTTTCCCATCCTACCTCTTTCCACTCTATTTTTCACCAATGGAATTTGAAAAAAAAACATTTTGCATGAAAACAGCTGGAAAAAAAAGTTAGCTCCATGGACTTCAGTGCAGATGTCATAATTTCTAAAGGAGCCTCCATGTCTTCCTTTGACCTCTGTCAAATGGGAAGAACTAGACAGCATTCTTTTGGTCCGGAAGGTAAAAAAAGGAAATATTAGAGGAGTAAATAGACATGTGTAGCCCTTCTGTGTATATCATAAACCATAACTTTATTGTAAATCAAAAATATTTCATTAACACATAACACTATTTCAAAGTTGGGTGTCAAGGTGCTGGACTCTTTTTGGAGGTGCTCAGCAAAAGGAAGAGCAAAGGCCTTAAAGAAAACACAAGAGGTTTCACCTCAACATGAGGAAGAACTCTACACTGAGATTGGCAGAGCACTGGAACAGGCTGCCCAGGGAGATTGTGGAGTCTCCCTCTCTGGAGACAATCAAAATTCACCTGGATACATTCCTGTTTACACTGGTTTAGGTGACCCTGCCTTGTCAGGGGTGTTGGACTAGATGGTCTCCAGAGGTCCCTCCTAACCCTAAAGTTCTCAGATTCTGTGATTCCTTACCTTTCTACCATAGTTTCCCTTCCCTGTCCTTCCTTTCAGTTAATATGTGGCAAGATGTTCTGGAAGTGGGGATTTCTGAAGTGGTGGTTTCTGTGGGAGGAGGCCAAGGGTCTGCCACCAGTGCTGGATAGCCAGTTCCAGATAACTCAGCAGCAGACCCACCCCAGACCAAACCTGAGCCAGTCTGTGGTGCCTCTGTGGAAACCTATTGTTAAATCACAGAAAACACAAGGGGGGAGGGAATCAGCACACAAAGATAGAAGACAAGAAAAAGCAAGAAAGAGATTGAGATTGAAACTGAAATAGAAATAACTAGAAAGAGAGTGAGAAACGACAAACACAAGAAACCAGTCAGAGATTTCTCCATGGTGGAGCAGGTTCTCCCATGAAATAGCTGCAGTCTTTGGAGAATATTATGCTGCTCAGCAATCAAAAAAATATGCTGAAATCAACTGAGACTATATTACTGGTAAAAATTTTTACATGGTAAAAATTATCTGAGTACCAATAATAAAATGAAAAAGTTGTCTCATTACTTTGTTATATGTGACTTTCTTTTAAGTTCAAAGCTACCAAGAGAAGAATGATTTCATGAAAACAAAGAGGACTCATTTTGGAAAGGTGAAACATATCTTGGAATACTGTCGGTGTTAAAGGAGAAAATGTTAGCATTAGAAAAGGTTATTTATTATTTCATGCATCTAACTTCTTTCGCTATTTCTGAAATACACCTAGCAGCTGCTACAATTGCTGTTGTCATTATATCTGTTGGAGAAGAAGCAAGCAATTGCTTTGCCTGGGCTTGTGCAATCTCAAACTAATCCTTTGCAAGCATGAGGACAGATTAACCCTAGTGTGCAGTTTAGATATCTATGCTTGTAATAAAAACTACTTGAAAAACCAAATGTGCACTCAAAAGGGAAATTAGTATAACTGCTGTTAAGGGAAACAAGTGTTTAGACTCTTCACAGCTTCAGGATAATTGTTAATTAGATAATGTATTCTGAAAGCCATAGAGGGATATTAAGATCATCTGATTTTTCCTCCTGCATAATATGGGATTTAGGACCTTCCTGAATTAATTACTGCATAAATTAGGATGAAATATATAGAAAAACATCTTACCATGGCAGAAATACTTACTGTGATAAGGACTCCTCTTAGACATTTGACAAATCATTCCCTGATTTGAATGACTTTTTCTTTCCAAGTAAGTTCCCAAGTCATTTTATGTTAGAAAACTATATAAGGTACAGGACACCATAATTGTTTCTAATACTGCACATGGAATTTCTAATAATCTTTGATGCTTTTACTGTAATGCAGTAAAAATATGCATTTCATTATCTTGCATACTTGAAGATGAAAAGACAAATGAAATTACTGATCAAGACTCTGGTCAGTGATTGGCCTGGTTCTTTATTAATTAGGCTATGCTGCCTTCCAAAGACCAAATATTACCTGCTGAAATCAGAACATGACAAAAAGAAATGCTAATTTCAGTTTTTATCAGAATACTGACATATCTTTGTGCTAGCAAGGCTCAATAAAACAGGCATATTAGAGGAATATAGTGATGTTCTTTTGGTAAAGTCATGATTGCTAATCGCTGGATCCAAAAACTCCCTTTAATTGACTGTATAAATGTAAAATAATTCTGTTTAAATGTGGAAAGATGAAACTCTAAACCTGGGTTGCTTGTCACAAAGTGCCTTATTTATTTAGGTCTGAACTTGTAATTAGTATGATGAATTGCTCTTTTAATGAGCCTTCTTTATTTACTAAAACATTTGTGTTTTCAAATCTTTGTAGGGTAAATTTGTGTATTTTTTATTTTTATTTAGAAAAATACCACTTAGGTTGAATAAAAATAAATATTTATTATATTACATTCAGTGCGATACATTTCTTAAATTTCCTTTGTTAGCTGCAAAAACAACTGTATATAAGTATGAACTATCTCATTGTTAATTATTCTTGGGGCTTTTTTCTTAATATATTTGGTGGCACCTGCTGTCTGGACAGTCATGATGAGTCCCTTTATAAACTGCATCTAGTTTTCTAGACACTATATTTCCTTTGTGAAATTTGAAACTTAAATATTTTCTAGCTGTTGTTCAGAGAAAAGAGGACTCATTTTTTTTCTGTTAATTCCTGGAGTACTGTGGAAAAATTGAACAAATCTCACTAGTATCAATTTTCACTTGGAATTAATTGCCACCTTGTAAAAAGTTTTAAAAAATCAACAAATGGTTTGATTTATCTCATTGTGGAAGGATCTGTAGATTATATTGGACAAGTCTGAAGTCTAGATTTTCCTGTTCTTAAAGATGTAAAGATGAACTGTGTAATACGTGTCCTTTGGTTGTATTTTCTGCTATATAACATCAAGTTCATAAACATAAATCAGTGTTGATAATATGACTACATTTAATGTTGTTGTTATTATAATACAGAGACATGGGAAATAATGATTGTATTTGCCTGAAATTATATTTATAAGGCATGAAATAAGGCCTGTTAAATCTGACTATTCTTTTGTCACCAGATATTTTTCCACGTTTCCATATTCAATTCAAGTGACTGTATTAATTAAAGTTTGATTATTTCAATAAATTAAATAAGAGTACTTTACTACACATTAAGAGGTTGGTGTAAACATTAGACTCTGTTATGAAGTTGCCCACTTCAGGGAGGAAGTCAGAAAGTGCAATGCATGACAAGTATAGGGACCTGAGGGCAAGGGCAGGCAAAATACAAAACAGAGTGCCCAAGTGAAAGCATCTATGAAAGGACACTGTGAGCAAGTACCAGATATAGGCATGTCTGTAAGAGAGAAGTATGGAAAAGTTATATTGCTGTCTCTAGAAAAAGAGAAAGAATTAATGGAGTCCAAGAGGTAACAGGCAAACACCAAGTAGACTAAATATTGTGCATGTTACCTAAAACTTACAACTTCTGAGAATTTTTCATGTGTATACGCATAACACTGATCTGCCTAAAACCATGAAATTGTTTTAATAAAATTCTGCAATTCCCAAAAGTTGGGAAATTTACTGGTAATTTCTGAAAGCTTGAGGTGTTCTGTTTTTTTTCCTGCTATAATGTCTCTTTGAATGGATAGTGGTTATTCATCAGTGTTTGGAAGATTAAACCAAACTAGCAGCATCAAAACCAAATACTGCTTTCTTTACAACCCAAGTAAGTATACAGTCTGGGTGGGGGATGATATGTGTTCAGGGAATGAAAGAAGGAGCATTCTTACAAGGTACTTGTTGATCTTGTTTATCAAAACATTGCCAAAAATACATAATATATGGGTTTGGTTGGGATTTTTTGGTTTATTTTTCTTCTTTTTAATGTTCTCTAGCCTTCAATTATGTAGTAATTGCACACTTGTTAACAATGAAGAAAAATTGGTGTTGATAAATGCCAGCTGGAGAGGTGCTTTCTTTTGCCTAATAAAGCAACTGAGAATTAATATAGGTTATGACACCAGCACTGAACATTTTGATTATACTGCCTAACCCTTATTTTTTTTTTAAATGTGGACAGCCTATCTGCCACCAAGGTGGAAAACATTGCAACATATTGGCAACTATTTAATTGAGTGCAATACTGTGATACGATCTGTTTCAATTTTTTGCTTCTTAAAACATAACTTTATTAAATTTATATTATAATATGGTTTATTTAGCAGCTAGAATTTGCAAAATATGCATCAAAAATGACACAAATCAAATAGAACTCTGTTGCAGCAGCCCTCTTGTTCAAGAGTAGAAATTAGCTGAAACACAAATTTCTTGTNGTCTTCGTCTTCGTCTTCTTCGTCTTCGTCTTCGTCTTCTGTCACCTGTACTCCCTTCTCCTACAGAACTCCTCCTCCTACAAAAGATCATTGCCCTTTTGGCTGAGGAAGAGGCAGCAGTGATAGCAACACAACTTAGCAACAAGTTACACCATATATGTATTCAATAAAAATAGATAAGTTAAAATCTCTTTCGTAAAAAAATTGGCCACTATCTCTTCCTCTGTTGCTTGTAAGTTCTCTTAAAGAAGAAAATTCTCTTCTTGATCCCTTGTATTTGATGAGTTTTTCTCTGAGTCCACTCTCAGGGAATACCATGAATTTCAAGGAATTTGTGTTGTTGCGTTTATGGAGCTTTGAGAATATAAACCTACTGAGAATTAAATTCAGTCAAAAAATTATCAAAATGGCTGAAGAAGAAACATTCCATTTCATTTTAGAAGGTCACCTATATAGCTTTCCTGAAAGTTAAAAAAGACAGCCCAGCCAATAAAAAAATGATGAAAGCATTTCTTGCACAGCCACTCCAGAGACTGGACTCTGTTGCCTAGCAATTCTGGCAGATTATTTACACTTACCTGGACATCACACACACCATGAGATACAATAAATAACATCAGGATGGTACATTTCCTAATGTCAGAATAGTATATTTTCCAGGCACACTATACTGTTTCTTGGAAGGGCTCATATATAATTTTGGAAACAAAGTTGTTTTCCTCTTGGGCAAACCCTTTCCTTTTTTCTGCTTCATCCAGTCTGTCTTAAATAATACCATTTTGCAGTTTTTCCCTGATATCCTCATCTTGCTGAAAGAAAAAGAAAGCTTCTTTTGGAAGAAAAGGAAGCTTCTTTTGGTGTAGCTCTTAGAATTACATTGACCAGTAACACCATGTTATGAATTATGAAAATACTGTCAGTCAGAATTGGTTGCATTTACCAATTTAAAACAAATTCCATTTCAAAGCACTTTGCCTGCCATCCAAGGTAATTGGAAAGCCAGTTTGAAAAATCTTCTAATGTGTTTTTTAAAATTGACCAAGTTTGCAGAGGCAGCTTCTTAAACAAAATATAATTAATTTCTATCTGTCTAAGCTGATCAGTGCAGGCTGACAGTCTTTCTACATTCTTTGTTTTAAAACAAGAATTTTTTTCAATAGACCATACCTCTCTTTCATCTTCCTCTTTTCCCTGTATAAATTGGCACTTTCTGTCTTCTAGGAATCTCATTACCATGCACCGATTCTCCATTGCTTCGTAATAAAGGTGCCCAGCTGATGCACCACAAGAACTGTAAATATCTATTTTTATGTACCAAAGATTTTTTCCTAATAAACTTATGGTTACAATGGCTCTAACATGTCAGTACTTATCTCAATTATCCTAACTCATGATATCTATTCAATTAATTTTCATTCTGCATCTGTACTCTTTGGTGGTATACTGTGACTAAGATGCTCCAAGGTCAATATAGGTAACATTTGATTGATTTCTAGAGCAGCAGTTAATTTAAAAAGATCCTGAAAGAACTGAATTATGCCATCTGAAAGTCTAAGTCAAAAAACCCCCAAACAAATCACAAATATGAGTCTTGGGATGTACTACTAGCCTTACATACATTTTCTGTGTCATCTTCAGGAGTTTCTGTCTATATATATAAGATCAGACTACCTGAGAACAAACCTTCAAAATCTAACTGACATTTAAACATGCTTGTTTCTTGATCTGAAACGTGAAATATTTTTTTTCAGACCATCAGAATTATCACAAAGTTTAATTGACTGTCTTAACAAAATACATGAGAAATGTCAACAGGAAAATAATTTCTCCTTTTCAGCTTGGAATATGGTAACACTAATTTAAGAAATATCTGGAGGGATGGTAACTGTCTGGATTTGCTTTTACTGCTTTGATGGTCATTGGATCACACCAACCAGTTATTAATTTCCAGGAAATGTCTCAGTTCTCTAATTTAATTGCCTCAGAACTTTTTTCAGACCAAGTGATTGCCCCAATCTAATCCCATCTACAGCAGCATATCAATAGCATGTTTTCACTTAATCTCAGACTTCCCTCTGATTGCATACATATTTTAAAATTTTACGAGAAAAGTTCCTTCTGTTTGCCTCAGGCTTTTTTCTTTCTTTCTTGAAGAGATTCTTATTTTTGCAAGTGAAAATTAGCTGCTGGTGTAGGACTTCCATAGGGACAAATAGATCCCTTTCATTTCCCTAGTATCCTCTGCTTCATACCATTGTTTATGACTGCTCTTTTATCCAGTAAAGCAGATCTGAAGAAAATAAAATTACCAGAAAAGACATAGTGTATAGAAAGGAGGACTAGGACTTTCTAGAGTCATTGAGAGTTTCTTATGACCGTATGTTTTTCTTTCCTTTTTTCATTAAGTTGAAATTCATTCTAAGTATTTTGAGGTGCATCTTTTGATTTTAAAGGAAAGCTAAAAGCAGCATTTCCTGTGGGAGTTTGGTACTGAATAACAGTCATAAAAAACCCCTAAAACCAGCTGTACACTACTGGGCTTGAAACACTTGTACAGGGTTAGCTTCTTTTTCCTCATGGTTTAATAAAGAAGTAATTTTGTTTTTATGATACTATGCAAGATGCTATCAGGACATTAGAAGAATATCATGATCCAACAAAGGCAAAATGGAAAACTGCACCAAACTATGGAGGGTCTGATTGCAGAGAAAGAGAGTGAGAGAGAGACATATATTAATTTAAAAATATTTACTTTGCCATTAAATTCTGTAATGTTGTTTTAAAGTATTTTATATTAAGTACTTTTATCAGGACTCAATCTGTGCTGCTTTACAGAGGAGAGAAGGCTTTGTTGATACTGATTACTTTTCATGAATTTTCTACTCTCATAGGGGAAACATGGTACGCATGAGAACTTTTATATATCATCCCATAATAGCTCTGTTCATCACTGCTAGCTTGAGCCTTGATAAAGTATGCCTTGTAACATTTGCATACCTGTCACAAAGTGATTAAACATCTTAATGAATATATTTGCAGGAAGAAGTGGTAAAATAAAACAAACATTTTGCAACATCCCGTCTTTTACAGGAGTGGTTTTTTTCCTGACAAAAAAAAAAAGTTCAAGATTTCTATTTTTATCTGGAGCTCTGCGAACTCCAAGATATTTTATTCAGGCTGCAGTACATCCTGTTGTATGAAGGTGCAAAGTGGCAGTGATCAAGTTTTAGACAATGAATGTTGCAAGAAAATCAATAGTCTGATTAAAAAAAAAGCTCAAGAGGCTTCTAACCCTAAAAAGTTGATTTGTTACTTCACTATATCTCATTGAAAGAGCAAACTATATTAGTCTTTAGATTTACCAGGCGCATTATTCCTTGTGTAGTTTCAAACATATCAGCAGTAATGAGAAAGAACATCTTTAAGTTTGCCCCTGTTTTCTCCTAACATATATCAGTTAGATCTGTAGGGAGAAATACTCTATACTCCATACTCTATCAGGCAGGTGAGCTATAAAATCTGCAGAACAAGGGACTTCTTTGCACTATTTCTGACCCTGAAGATTAGACTGAAAAAATCTCGGTATCAGACATTTAAAAAATGTACTGTTCCCAAAGAGACGATGTGAGTGAAAAAGATATTATACACAGACCAGAAGGGATGATTATAAATAAGTATGTGTGAAGGAAAAATATGTTAAATGTTAAATACTAAATTAAAAGACAAAAAGTTTAAAATATTTATTTAAAGTACTATAATGTATGACAGAGGAAACAATGGTTTAAAACTTGAAAGAGCAAAAGTAAGATATCATCTATAACTAGCTAGAGTTTCTAATACAAAGGGATAAGAGAGGCAGGACATTTAAGGCAATTTTATCTGAGAAATCATTAAAAAAAGAAATTTGGGGAAAGTTTCCAAATGGTGAAGCAGAATGCACTAGGTCAAGGACAAAGTAATCAGAGTTTCACTGCAAAATATAGGCAACTTCTGTACCAGCAGTGAACTTTTGCTGATGAACTTCTGTGGACTCTTTCAGGGAGGCAGATTTCTGGGACTCAGTCCAACAAAGCACTTATTTTCAACTTAACTTTAAACATGCAAGTCAACATGTTAGACTTAATTCATATGAAAGCATTGAGTGAATATAACATTTATCAAGACATAGCTTGATAGCTTTTGATTTCAATAAGATCCTCCTTTGTCTTCAGGTTCTTAATAAATTTAAACTGCTGCAAATCATTAAACTCTTGACTCCATTGTCTTGATACACAATGAGTAAGTGTATATGGCCTACAGCCCAAAACTTCAGAGTATTTAAACACCTACTTCACTTGAACAGCGCGAGCAGCTCCGGTCCCCAGTATAAGAGAAATACATTGCTATTAGAAGAAAATAAAAGGCATTAAAGACTGACACACTTGATGAGAGGTATGTTTTTACACAGGGAGAAGCTAGGCAGATGAGGAATCTGCATTTTGGAAAAGAGATGACAGAAGCATATCATAGTTGTTAATAGAATCAAGAGAAGAGTGACAATTCACATATCTATATCTATCTATATGTGCATTTATATATATATATTTACAGAGAGAGAGATTATAGATATACAATGGAAGAGTTACAAGGTACCAATTAAATTGCCAGCAGAAAGTTTAAAACAAGTACTATGAAACTTGTGCACAATATGTTTTATTAAATGGTGATGCTTTCGAATGATAGAATCTACTAAATTTTATTGATCTGGATACAGCCTCTAGTTTGTTAATCCTTATTGCCAGAAATGGAGAAGTGATACCACACTGTACTTGCCTGAACATACAGTCCTTTCAAATCGCTGGCTCTTGGCTGCTGCCTGAGACTGTTCTCAGCTGGATTGGTCCAATCTTTTGTTGGATTTTCACTCTACAATTAATAGAACACATGTACACAAGTAATTCTGGGCCCAGTAATGTGAAATCAAGAATGCACAATAATGCTGAAAGAAGAAAGCATCTGAATGTATCACTAATAATAAAACTCAACACACATTTTATCAGTTAGCATTCCATTCATTTATGCCAACATGAACTGAGAGGATGTTTGTAAATTCGCAGTTATTCATTTATGAGTTAACTTGCTTTCAGGAAGCAATATGGCACAGTTGGCTGAAATTGTAAAATAGCTTTGGTGTCTCATCTTCTGCTCACTGCAAAAAAAAGGACATCTTTATTTGTTTGTTTTTTTGTCTGTTTGTGTTTTTTTGTAAACAAGTACCAATAGTCTTAAGCCTTGGAGTACAGTGATTGAGAAACAGTTTAGTGAAAAGTAATGAGTAACACACTGCAGAAAGTTGTTTAGGGCAGCTTTAAGATCAGCTTAGATACTTGTTTTTACAAACAGGTTAGTATTTTACTCAGTCCAATAGTTGCATTTCTTGTAGTTGTGTAAGGATTATATATTGTTCATCAAAAAAGGTCAAACCACATTTGGGTTAGATAAATGTGTTGACTGAAGACCTGTTTATTATCATTTATTAAAACTACCAATATACTCAAAAAATTCCAACAAACTTTTGCTATATAGCTTGTATATTAGATATATACAAATGGGCAACCTGAACATAAGAAGAGGCTATATCTTGACAAGTTCTAGACATCAGGCCAAAAAGTATCCCAGTGCCTTCTTAACACAGCAAACCATAATTCCAGAGTATATGTGCTATATATGAAATAAATGAAATGAAGTTTAAGAAATCCTAAGATAAACATTCCTCATTTTGGTGGAATAAGTGGATATTTTGAATCCCCTTGGAAAATCTGGGATTGTTATATCATTTGCCTAATGGTTCTTGGATCTTAGTGTCTAGTCTGAGACAACTACATTCACGGATTCCTTTCATTGAAGCATTGAACAACCATTTTAAAAATTATGTTATTTTTTTCTTCTTTGTAATGACTCCAGATTAATTTATAAATTTATTTGTAACCTCGGATTTTACTGCTGAAAATAAAGTTTATTTTTTTTCACAATTTAGTAGCTATGGAAAAGAAAGACCTCAAATTTCTTTCTTGTTTCTGAAACTAAATTATGCCTAAGTAACAATACAGTATTTTTAGTCCAGGTTACTACTATAAGGACTGCAAATTGATTTTAGTAATATGAAGCAATTCACTATTAACATGACTTGTGATGCCTCCAAAGCAGCTGTTCTCTAAAGAAAGAAAATATTTAATAATAAAATTATTAATAAATAATAAATTAATTGAAAGTGAATCAAATCAATTGAGAAAGAACGCATTAGTAAAAACCCAAAAAAAACCCAAAAAACCCCCAACAAACTACAAAACTGAGTAAAAACTTTAAGCAGCTCAAAGTATTCGTCAAGACCAGAGAAAACTATATTATAGAACACAACAGAATACCTATTGTGATTGAAAAAGCTGAAAAAGCAAAATTATTACAATGGGTATAATAAAAAAGATTAACAAAAAAGGGAAAAATATAAAATTCATAAAATATGTCACATACCTTAAAATCCTATACATTTATTCTTTAAATTTGAGTGGTTAATAATAAAAATTGCTAGCGTTGCATTTCTTATACATGTTAGCTTAGCTTGGAAGCAAACTTATTCAGGACTTGAGAGGCTTGGCATGGTTCTAGATGTGCTGCTTGAGAGAAAAGTACCCATTTTTCATGAAGGATAATCTCTGTTGATGAAATTAATAGAGTAAACTGTATTACACTGTATTGAATTGAGCTTTTGAGCAAGTGGTAACCTAACTTAAAGATGGCTCCGTGAGAAATAATTTTTAAAATTACATCTGAAGTGGAATTTGTTATAGTCTATGGGGTGATCTGACTGAAATGGAGTCATTAATATGACCTACCACATAACCTAAGCAATGAATTTCTTCATGTGCCTTAGTCTCTGAAGAGAAACAATTCAAGGAAGATGTCTTATCTACCTAGAGTTTCCCTAGAAACAGCAATCTCTTTGCATGCAAACACTACTGTTTGCCATAGAATTGCCTGGGAAGCTCCAGTTGAAGCCATTAATAAATCACAGTGCCATTTCAGAAAGACAATTCAGTTTTTGTTTCATTTTAATTAGCTGCAAAAAAAAATGAAATTCTCTTGGGAAAATCAGAGTAAAGGGAAAGGGCAAGGGAAAGAGCTGGTCAAGATTAGCTTTTAGAGCAACAAAAAGGTGAAGTAAAATTAGAAGCCTTGTCAGATAGCTAGGGAATATGTTTTCACCATCAAAAAACCATAGTGTATAGAAAGGAGGACTAGGACTTTCTAGAGTCATTGAGAGTTTCTTATGATCATATGTTTTTCTTTCCTTTTTTCATTAAGTTGAAATTCATTCTAAGTATTTTGAGGTGCATCTTTTGATTTTAAAGGAAAGCTAAAAGCAGCATTTCCTGTGGTACTACCATCCTGATGGGAGCTACCATCAAAAGTAGCTGCTAAGATGAAAATTACACATTGCTGTCTTTAAAATATGGAAAGTTCTGCAGTCTCTGCAAGGACATGTCATTGAAGAAACTGGCTAAAATCTCCTGAATAACTTCTGTGACATCGGGGAACTGTTTCCTATGAGCTTCAAAGAAAGCCAGAAATCATCATCTACTACGTAGCAGTGTAAAACTACAGTTGCAATGTATAAGTTTTGGACTGTATTTCTGCCATTGGTATAGTATATTTAGAAGATTCCAAAATGAAACACCAAGCAGAGGGAAAGTAAAAGTCAAGTGACAGCTCTAATGCCTTTCCATTCAAATTTTCAGTTAATTCACAACCCAATAGCATGAGTACTCAGCTTTTTTTCCAGACTTTTTTGGGATTTGGTATTATGCCACTACCTTCATGACGTCTGTACTGTATCAGCTCTCTGGTAAAGTACAGTCAGGTGCTGTGCTTTTCAGAAATTTCAGTTCATCTGCTAAGACTTGAAACAACAGGTTAGTAAAAAATCCCCATGGCAATTTCATCAAGATTGCCTATGGAAAAATACCAGCTGGACATTTGCATCCAGGTGACATAAGACTCCAGTAAAGTTCAGTCAGACATGTAACGTATTTTCAGTTTGGAGGTATAAGTGAGCCACTTTTTGAATGATACTTCTTTTCAGAGATAACTGAAATGATGGTATGTAATACAGACATTATCAGAGTTGGGGTTATTCAGCCTGGAGAAGAGGATGCTCCAGAGAGATCTTACAGTAGCCTTTCAGTACTTAAAGGGGATGCAAGAGAGGTGGAGAGAGACTTTTTTCAAAGGCGTCCAGTGATAAGACAAGGACTAGGGGCCTTAAACTAAAAAAGGGTGGCTTTACATTGGATTTTAAGAAAAAATTCTTTATGGTGAGTGTGGTGAGGCACTGGAACAGGTTGCCCAGAGAAGCGGTGAATGCTGCATTCCTGGACGTGCTCACAGCCATGTAGGATGGGGCTTTGAGTAACCTATTCTAGTGGAAGATGGCCCTGCCCATGGCAGTGGGCTGGAACAAGACAGTCTTTGAGGCTCTTTCCAACACAAACCATTCTATGAATCTATAATTAGCATAGTAAAAAGATTTTGCCATCAGTCTGTAAAGATAGTCTAGCATTTTGGAGTTCAAGGAGATGTCTGTGTAGAAATATCAGTCTACTACCTTGAAGTGTTAAATGAAATTCAAGTACATGTCATTCAAAATAATTTATTTGAGATCCTCTCATATCATTGAGATGGAGATAACAAATGGATTAACTGTATTTTTGCTAGTTGGGAAACACATCTAATTTTTTCTGACATCCTATTTAAATCTCAAGTTTGCAGCAACTAAAAGTTATAAGAATCCTATAAAAAATACTTCACACAGAATATAAATTCCTTAATAAGCATGTTTGGCCACAGGACTCAAACCTGAAATGCAAATGTGCACCAAAACATACTTTAGTATGAATGTGTGTCTGATTTAGTCCAGCAGGGGAACATTGTGGAAAAAAGACTACCTAGACACAAGAAAAAGCAGGAATTCTGCATAACCCCATTGATTCCAAAGTTGGTTAATGCAATCCAAGAAGTGGGAAAGGCTAAATATGGATCTCTCTCTTTGTAAGGTTTTGCCCCACTGAAATCCAAATCATCCCCCCCACTACACCAGCCCTGGCAAGTGCAATAGCTCTCTCACTTTCTGCTGGCTTCAAGAAAAGCATGCTTTCATATGTTTATTTTATTTCATTTATAATTTGCATTTCCCTTTGTCAAAGTGAATGGATTAAGTCTCACATGTGCTAATTTTAATATCTTTGTTCTTTTCTTCTTTCTGTAAGCAAAGAAGAGCTCCTCTGGGCATTACAGTTGAAAATCAATTCCTCTGAAATAATTTTAATTTCCCTGCATTTATCATGAAATAAATGAAACAGAATTTGTCTCATTTGTCTCATATACACAGCAATCAGAAGATCATGAAAGTGCATTTATGAGATTTTTCCAAATTGAATTCCTATGCAAATTAGTCATATCTAGGCATAACTGACCTGCATATTTTCCAAACTCTACCATGGAGGTATAAGGTAATTCTACTGGCTAATATCTAAACAAAGTGTAGTAATATCCAAATGTATTTTTCAAATCTTTATTCATAATGTCACAATTTTTTCCATTATGTTAATTTTTAAAACACCAGTAATTGCAAACCATTTATCTTATATTACGTCTTTCAGTACAGTGGACAGTCATTTCTGTTCCTAAAGAGATCTTCACTCTGCGGGGAAATATCAGAAATAATTAAGAAGACTTCTACATATCAATGATAGAGAAGACATCTATGTTCTGAAAGGTGAAACACAATGAAAAACCAGGTGACAGCTTACTTAATATTTACAGCTGAGTATGACATCAGACAGAAGAATAGCACTGATTGATTTTAATGGCAAGCAGCTGAGCATGCTTATTGATTTAAGGGATCAGTTACTTCACAAATGGCAAAGACCATTAATACACTAAAATCATAGCAGTTATGATATGAAGAATAAAAAGTGACCTTGCATTTAAATCCTCTTCTTCCAGGTAAAATGCAGGGCTCTCTGGATAGGAATGTACTCTCAGGTGAAACTTTTTAAGCATCATTATTATTTAATGCTATTTATTACACGGCAAAATCCCAAGAATTATCCAAAATACAGAAGTCTTCATTAAGATCTCATAAATTAATTTATTAAAATAAGAGTTTAAGAGGTAAGTAAGAAAAAATAGAATTTTAGATGTTTTATAGACTTTTATATTTTAGGTTTAATGAAATAATTATAAAATGGAAATCATAATGAAATAAATTTTCACCTAGTGTTACTGAAGTCTTTCTAATATGGTCCCAGAAATTCTTCCCTTTCCCTTTTGACTAATGACATTAAAAAAAAAAAAAAATAGAAAGCAGATAAAAGGAAAGCAGGCAGGGAAAATGCAGCAAAGAAAGGTAAGTAAATGAAGATTATTAGAAACAGAGATGAAAAATGAACAATGTCTTTTTTTGATCCTTCAACTTCCTTCTTATCAGTGCTGTTTAGATCACTTTGTTGTTAACTGAAATTATAGTGCAGATCTTCTGGAATTTATATTTCTTTAGGAGATACCAGTGATTTTTTTGTCATTGATTTAATTTCATTATGTTTTCCATGTTACGAAAGGCTACAAGTAAAAACTCGAAAATTTTTTTTCTGCATCTTTTCAAGTATTCCATGTAGAACGTTTTTGAGTTGTCAATAATTTGTGTGTTTGTGTAGGGCTGACCAAAATTCTGTCCCTTACTAATACCAGCACACCACTTCACGGAATTAAGTCTATACATCCATAAAGTCAGAAAAAGTATATGCAGTTTTCTTCACTGAGTCATATTTGAGTAATAGTAAGACTATTTGAGAATACGTGGATGTGACAGCTTTTCACTCAGGAGAACTCAGTCAATCCTGAATTTTTAAACTAACTTGTATCATCAAATGAATATCATATTTCATGCACTGCATGAAGCAAAAAATGACCAACAATTTCAGAACCAGTATTCTTTGACACAATCTCTGACCAGAAAACCAATATACTTTTCTATCAGCTGAAGAAGACAAATTCACCTTTTGCAGCTAAACAAGTTTTTGTTATCTATAGAATTTTCTCTAAATGGAAATAGAAATGTCTCCACATTTTATCAGCTGTACTAAAGTTTATAGAATAAAACATTATCACTTAAGAACATAGAGAGCTCTGGTTTCAGAGTTAGAAATATTACTAACAACAATATCTCCAGGAAAACATCACACAATTTAGGGAGCAACTAAACTGCAACTTCATATTGAGATAGGAAATATTCTCAGCCTGCGACTAGCTCCTACAGAGTGAAGTTGCTCTACCATCAGATTCAGGAGCCCCACAGAACAATACTAAGATGTTGTTTTATACAGTTGGCATTCTTAAGAAACACTGAACCTGTTTTGTAAGGGTGAGAACAGAATCTTTGCTTCCACATGGTAAATCCCTCCTTGTAGGCCAGGAGCAGAGGAATGTGATGTGTTCCATGTTGGAGTCAGCAGTGTCGGCATGCCTAGCAGGCAGCAGTGGTGCGGCCAGCTGAGGAAAGCTTTCAGTAATCTATCACACAAAAAGCAGATATATGATAACAATGGTCAAAGATGCAATTTAAGGTGCAGAGAATTCTATCTAGTCTTGCAATTATAATCATAATAAACAGAACCACTGGCTCTAGTGGAGTTATGCCAATTTGAAGTATCCAAGTATATGATCCACAATTACTGTATCATATCAACACATTGATACATGTATTAAGGTAGCTATACATAATTATACACTTTATGTATTAGAACAGTCTAGACAGAGGTGGTTAATTCAGTGGTTGCAGAATCCTTAACCCATCAGGCCATAATATTAAACTGAATAGCACCTTCTGTCAATAATTAGAAAAATACATTTTGTTGTCAGCGTGTATGTGTGTTTCCTCCAGCACCAAGTTTAATGAAGCCAAAGCACTCAAATCGGCAGACAGCATCCTGCAGTTAGGAGAGGTCAGAGCTCCTCCTGAATTTTACAAGAAGGCAGCATGTGTGCTGTTACCTCTTGTCCTCTGTGGCAAGTTCAAGTTCTAGTGGGATCTGAAAACCCTGAAACAATATTGCTCACAGAGGTATTTTGGTAACTGCAGGAAGTTCTGGCTGTTGCCCTCTATGACACATGTTTGAGGAAGCTATGTGTTGCTCACAGACAGTTAATATTCAGGTGTCAGGAAGTACACATTTTGGGAGCATCCTCTAACTGTAGAGTCACTTTTTCCAGAAAAAGCTAGATATTTAGAAAAGATTTTGTGTAAGGCTTAAAGTATAACATCAAACAGGCATGGACTCCAGAGAACTAAAAAATAACCAAGATGGTAGCAAAGAAGACAGTAGTTCAACCTACATTAAAGAGAAAACCTGAAAATCATGGGTGCTTTATAGTCTTCCCAGTGGCCATGAATATGCTAGAAAATACAACTGGAAAAAGAATTTTCTCTTTCACTCAAAGGGGTTTAATGGCAAGAGAAATAAGATAGAAATACCTTTAATCACAACAAAGAAAGAAAAACAGTGACCTTAGTAAGAAACAAAGGGCCAGATTCTGGTCTGGTATAAATCAGATGTTAGATGCCTGCCCTGGGGCATCCTGTGTCATGAGAGAGAGCTTGAACAGTACCCAGCTCTCTCCCTGTGTTTGCATGTAACCCTAACTATATGTCTGTGGAGCATTTTATTGCAGATTTGAATACTGAAAAAATGCTATGTAGAAGCAAATCTGGTTTATAAGGTTTTGTATGATAAAAATAGTGTATTCTATAATTTACATGACCAAAACAATACCTGTTTTCTACCTACTACTAATGTGACTATCACTTCCTGCCAACACAGCATATGGAAAGTAAAAGCCAAAAAAAATCTGTGGGGATAGAAGGAGTAGAAGTCTTATGCCAGAAACCTGCTTTTTTTGATTTATCTCATTTGACCTTCACAAAAACAGCAAGGAAGAAAACTATTTTTTTTACATCAAGTCATTGTGGACTGATTGCAGTAGTCTGAAAGAAACAATAATTGATTTCAATAATTAATTCCTTCTGACTAAAGCAATGTTGCTGTTTGTGCACTCTTCCTAAGGCCAAGTTAAAAAGAACTTTTAGCCAGGAGTGCATAAGCAGTAATGTTACTTTAGGGAGCAGAAGTCCCCTAACATACTGTTGATTTGGGAAAGGCTTTTTTTACCCCCAGGCTATAAAATTTTTTTATATTCTCTCATGTTGCCTCAGGATGACCCTGAGATTCTCTCAGATTTATAAAACACAGGAAACAAAGTACTATGCTATTTTGACAGCATAGAAAGAGACACAAAATTTTAAAATATAGTTTCTAGCAAGTTGAAAACATTGAAATATACTTCCAAAAATATGCAGAAGCACTGTAAAATTCAACTGAGAGCAGAAATAAAAACATTCACTGAGGAATTTCTTTCTTTTTTTTTTTATGAAACCAGAGTTGTTTTTTACATATGGCTATCTAAGCAGATTGAGTACAGAATGAAAAGCAACTTCCCATTATAAATGTTACAACCTTTTTCCTCAGTTTTCATGGTAGTCACACTGATATTCATGATGCATGGTTTACCAGGAGTCTACCAAGCAAAATTCTTACAAGTCTTACTTTTTTAAAAGAATATCTTGTTTATAACATAAACTCTGCCAAACTCGTATGAGGGGCTAGCCAATTTCACATCAAAATGGTTTTGCTCAGCTTTCTTGTATCTTGCCTGTATCATAGTCTGGGTTTCTTTACTTGTCTGGAATTTATTGCCTAAATCTGCTGTAATATCAAAGTTTTATTATTGGTGCTACTTCTATAAAAATGACAAATCATAATATAAAGCAGTACCATATTATTCACATTGATTCTGCATTAACTCCATGCAGGTAAAGAACTTGACCTGGTGTGACTCCACTAGTCCCTTGGTGATCAGATTCCTGCTATATAGATCAGAATTAAAGCAAAACTAGACCAGATGTTTTTTGCTATTAGATAGATTAGCCCAAAACCAAAATTAGGAAAACACACTGGATCTGATTTACTATCAGTATATGATCTGTTGCTGCCGAGGGAGCAATGGATAGTAGAGCAGAGGCAAATGGCAATTTATTGATGCAGGCATGGGAGTCCTATACCCTGTCCCCTGACTGCTCTAAAAATGCCGAACAGAAGGGCCCAGTCTGGTGATGAAAGCTGGTTTTTGACAGTAAAGGCTCAGTAAAAACAACACAAAGTAATTTTAAAAATAGTGCATGAGAAAGTTCTGGTGGAAATACTTACCACTACAAAAATTGTTTGTCCACAAATATATAAACACATATAATTTCAAACTTTGCTTGAGTTTTCCTTTGGAAAGATTAATATACCTGAAGCATTGTGATGAACCACCAGAAAGCAACATCCATGAGATTCTGTTCTTGAGTAACAAGACCCTTCTTTTTCACTATGCAAACTGGCTTTGTTAAAAAAGGTGCTATTCTATTCTTTGTTTTGGATTAAAAAAAGACTTTCCATAGAATATTCCCATTTGACATAACTAAATTACAGCATGAAAAGTTCATGCTCTGAGACAGACTATTGTAAAAATTTCAGGAATGTATGAGATTTTGTCACAACCTGCATATTAAAAAATCCTTACGTTAATATAGCAACTGCAACAAAAGATTCTCAAGATGTGTTCATAAGCCTTAATCAAGCTCCCCAGAATTCTGTGAGGACAAAGATGATCATTAGAGCTTTTCAAAGCTTTTCAGTCAAATATTTTATTCACCAAAAATGTAAATTTAGGTAAACTGACAGAGTTTGTGGATTCCATTGCACATGCTGGAAACTGTATGTCTATAGGAAATTATGTATTGTGAGACTGTTTTCAAAAATTTGGAATTTAAAGAAAAATATACAAATTTAAATGAAGCTGTCATTGGTTTTGAACAAAATTAATCTGGAGAATTCTTATTCATCAGGAAAATGACAGAGAAGTTAATGGTTATAAAAGCTTATTTTATTTTTGCACTGTGATGACTGAAACAAAAAGAAAACCAACCATGTGCTTTATTAATATCTCTGTTTTGTGCATGACTAAAGGGAAGTCTTAAATATGGTTTTACGACATGACCAGTCAGGAGCAAAGCGAAGGGTGAAATTAAGTTTTCTTTTAGTAATCTGCTGGTTGGTTTCCTGGTTAGTTTTCTATTGACTCAGAATGCACTTTCTCCTTCACAGTAGCAAGTATTGGATCCTGAACATTTAGTTTTTTGGGGTTTTTTTTCTCTCCTTTAGGGCCCGCCAATATCAAAGTCATTTCTGTCAATGTTAGGGGACTGCAGAATCATGTTTTTGATTACAGCAGTGGCATGAACTGTCCTCATACCATCTCAGGAACAGTACTGCTTTATTAATTACTTCTCCAGCGTGGAGGTATCACAGAGCCATTTAACCAGAGAGCCTTATTTCTCAGGAATCTGGGTTAAAGAGCTGATCACAATAAGAGTTCCCAGATAGCAGCAGTGATTATAGCAAGTACTGCAAGGTAATTTCAAAACGCACACTTAAGGACTCCACAACTCTTGTTTAAAATCTGTCTTAGAGCAGATGGGAATACTCTCTCAGGAGTACATGTTCACTTCTGAAAGTATGACAGGCATTCCCAAGTGCTACTTCTTCTGGGACTCTGCCTTAGAGCAAGAAAACCCCTAAAGTAAATGGAGGCTGTTGCTCTCCAGTTATGTCTCCACTTCATGGTCATCTGCCTACACACATCTGCATATTTGAGGCAGTTCAACACATCTGGGCATTGCTGTGCTCTGCCCTGTGCACTCACATACAGCCTTGCTGGTCTAGCTGAAATGAGGGGTGTCCAAAGAGGTGCATCAGCCACCATGTCTGCCCTGGCGAGCTGTCAGTGTTAAGTCACTTCTGCGAACAAACTTTTGTTTCTTTTACATGATGTAAAGTATGTTCTGTTGCTGTTTTCTTTCACACATGCTTCTACTGGAAAGTGGAGAAAAGAAGTAGCTTTTGAGGGAATTATGGTAGGAAAGAAGCTGGTGAATCAGTTTTCTGTTTGCCTCCATCAGTATTCCTCACATATTCTCTGTCCCACCACACCTGCAAATGAGCAGTAATAATGCTGTGACTGCCAACTTGCTGACTCTCACCTCATCTATCCCTTTGTCTCTTCATCCACAATTCATCACACCTCATCTTATTTTTTAATTCGGGTTCACTGAAAATTTTGAAATGTGTTCTATCTCCATAATATCAAGTCCAAATTTTACCCACATTTAATGTAACATAAATATGCACACTTATGACTGTACATAAATGCAATGTGCATTTTTGTTGCAACACAATATTCAGTAAGAGCATTCTACATCTGGTTAAATCTAAAGAATTCAGAGTCATAATATTAGATGTTAGCAATATATTAGGATAAATATTAGAAAGTTTTTTTCCATTTGCAAAACTAGAGAGATAAGTGTTTCAAAAACACAGATTAGTACATTGGAGTCTTGAGGAGTCAGAGAAGCTACTTAAGGAGGTGTTTGTTCATTGAAAATGAATGAGTGATGCATTTTCCTCATGTGCAGACCAACAGTTCTGTAGCCTTGCTTTGTACACCTTTGGAAGTTTAAACAAAGATTAGACAGGGAACTAGGAAAGGGGTTTTTACCATTATTGCTGGCTGCTGGTATTTTAAGTAAAGTATTCCGGCTGATATTTCCCAACTAAGAGATTCAAATTAAAGAGATTTGCTGACTGTTAGTTCCATTTCCACATCAGAGGGAGAAGCAGCGTGACAGGCTCCGCATCACAGCAGCACAGTTTTGGCCAGGTTCCAATTGAACAGGGGCTGACTTAGATCTCAGTGGGTGGTGGCCATTACACATTTTGGGGAGGCTATTTAAAACTGGCATGTGAACTAGTTCTATCGGGGAGTAGAAAGTACAGGTAGTAAAGTCACCCTGTGACATCTGCCCTCCTGCTGTGGGTTAACGCAGAGAAATGAAGTTATATCTGAAGCACAGAACCATTCACAAGAGGGAAATAAACTGAAACAAATTGGAGATAATTTGATGTTTTTAAAATCGGAACAATTACATCAAAAATTCCTATGTAGTAGGATTTGTAAGGGGCTTCTGCTGTGACCAAGCATTTGGCAAAACAGTAAGATTCATGCAGATTTTGCCAGAAAGATTATTGCCACCCTTTAAACTGATTAAGGATATCAAGTAAGCCTTTTGACAGGCAGTCCTGAAAATTATGATAATTTCTAGTTGAAAGGAATTCTGGAAATCAAATTTACCCTAGTTTTCTAGTTCATTAGAAAAATAGTTTGACTCAGCTAGTAGCAGGTGGAATATTTTTAAAATATAAACAGTCTTCACTGTATAATGCCTAGAATCATCACCCAATGCAGACCATCTCTGCTATTTACAACAAGCTACAGGGCCAGGAAGAGTACTGCTGCTTCACTGATGGTAGTCAAAATCAAACATTTCCTAGTCCAGTTGCATAGAACATTTCAACAGACACACAACATTATAATGAAGTCGCAGAGACATAAAATAAGCTTTTTTCAATGTGTTGTAATGTTCACTAACATGTACTCCACATTTCTTTGGACTTACTGTGAACTCACTATGAACAGTGGCTGCATAGTAAGAAAAGTAGCATTGTAAGACAAATTATTGATGATAGCTGCTATCAACCATTAAGGGGAAATACTCTGTTGTAGTTTTACATTGTTCAACTCAGAACAGAAACATAATTTTCTTATCAGTACATTATTACTTATAAATTGTACACAAATTTGTCACAAAGGTCTGTGCTAAAATGAAACCAAATGTACTCTTTTATCTTAAAGGAATCCAAACTCCAGAACTGGTGACAACTGGTGACATTTACTGTTAGCAAGTATTACCACAAAGCACTTGGAGATGAGGAAAGCAGCTGTGGGGCAAAACAACTCAATAATAGATTATTGGTAGGGATTTCAATGAAAGAATGAAAAAAAATATAGGATATTGCAAAAGAAAAATCAACAAAAAATTCAATAATATATAGGTTCTTAAAAAGAAGAACCTATTAGAAAGGCACTTTTTTAAGTGGAAAAAGCATATTTTTTCTATGAAGATAGCAGGTACCAGATGAGGCTATTGATAGTACTACTAATAAAAATGTAACAAAATAGGAATTTGGCTAGCTAGCAAATGGACTAACAGATACCATAACATTATTCTAATAACTGATACCTAATTTGAAACCAAAGATATCGTGAAGAGCTGAATGCAAGGGGAAGTATGTTAATATAAATATAGACATGCATTTTTTCTGCTGAAAATCTAAGCAAATGTGTAAAAATTTAATGACTATCAATAAATACTTTAACACATGGCCAGCTATGACAGAGCCCAGATTTAACTGCAGTCAACAGCACAATGCAAACTTGTGGTGTGCAGAGTCATCAGCTATCTCTAAACAGGACAGATTACTGCTTAAGTAGGCAATAGGAGCTAAACATCTCTTGGCCAGATGGTCCTTTCTGTGGAAATACAACACAAACTATGGAAGAAAAGACCCTAAAATCTGAATTGGGGAGTACCATTCCACAACAGTGTTAAAATACTTTAAAACACATCATGAAAAAATGACTCAGTTTGTAGATCAAGTGCATAAAGTGTATGATTAACACTGCTGCACCTTGAGCTTTCTGTGAAATCAGCATAATTTGGTACAAATTTTATCTGCTTATGTGTAAGGCATAAATCTAGTTCCTGTTCAGCTGTTTTTCTTTTATCTGAGAGTAAGGCAAACAAAAGTTCTCCGGGTCGACAGGCAGTTTTCCATATGGGAGACTTTTTAGAGTCATTGAATCTCCTGGAAAGAGAATCCATTATTTCACTGTTAGCGATTGCGCAGTTTTCTAGCAGTGGACAATTCTGCTGTTTGCAAGTATTGAAACTACAGGGATGTGACGTTATTAATGTCCAATCATACCTGAAAATAATCATACTGAAAACCCCTTAGAGATCATGACATTTCAGTTTTAGTATACTATCAATATCAGGCTTCAGTTTGATGTCATCAAGACCATTTTCACACTGGTGAAACTACTGAAACTAAAGAAGTGGTTGCTACCAATGTATGCAGCAGTAAACATGTTCTCAGTTATGTCCCACAGTTTTCCCACAGTTGTGGGAAACTTTAGGACTGAACATGCTCATAACCAACAGAGGAGCTTATTTTCCTGGATATTTACTCTTTAAACAGTGAGGCTTATATATCAAGTCAGATACAGTGATGAAATGTGAGCTTTTCTTCCACACAGGGAAGATGACAGGAAAGAGTTGTCTAGGATGTACTTTATTATAGTTTGTACATTCACAATGTAATCAACTCTGTACTCTGGATATCTCATAAATATATAGAAGATACAAATCTTTAGTCTTTACACAGTTGTTTCTTGTATTTATTATTTACCAATTTGGGGCTTTGGGGCTACATAACCTTCCCACAACAATTATTTATAGTTTCAAAAATTAATTTGGAATTTGACACAGGTTGTTCTATTTTCCCACATTAAAAATAATATCTCATTATAAAATGTTTTTCCAGCTGATGCTAACAGAACTTTTGCTGTGTTATTTTGAATTGGCAAAGAATTACAAATGAAATTTTTGCTTCTTTAATATGTGAGAAATAAAAGAGCAGGATGACAAACAACATAGCTAGGAACATCTCCCCCTTCCTTCATTTTCCCCCAGCTTTACATGTTGAACATGATGCCATATGATCTGGAATATCCCTGTGGCAAGCTGAGGTCAGCTGTATCTCATCCCAATTTCTTGTGCATTCCCAGCCTTCTGGCTAGTGGAGTGAGAAGCAGAAAAGGCCTTGGATCTGTGCAAACCCTGCTCAGCAGTAGCAAAAACATCCCCATATTAGCAGCACCATTTCCAACACAAATGGAAAACATAGTCCACGCTAGCTACTGTGAAAAAAATTAACGCCAGCACAGCAAAACACAGCACAATGGGAAATTTTGAGTAATTATGTTATTCTTCTGAAGTTTTCTCATTCATTCATTTGAATATGATTATCATAATTTTCAACATTTTGTCAATTTAGGTAGTATCACCTTGGTAAAACAGTTGTGATTTTATCTTTTTTTATGCATAAATTAATGTTTGTTTTGTTTTTTTTAATTTTGTGCACAGCACTTGACATCTGATTGAATTATCTTCAGGTTTCCTTCATTAAACACTGCATGACTATTTTATATTAAACCAGTTAGTTGTCTCCTGCAATTAGTATTGGCTGTTTGTTCAATAGAATACATTGGTGGTTATCAATGATTTCTAATGCTATCTTAATGCTGATATGCTGCAGATACTAATGGCAGACATCAATCACAGTTCTGGCTGAAATCCCTTCATTTAGCTTTAATAAAGAAAAAGCTAAATTCTTTCCTGTTTAATGATTGAAAAAACAAACTTCTATTATCCACCAATATGTCAAATCTTTTGGTAGTAGTGAATTAAATGAGTCACTGATTAAAATTCAAGGGGTAGGTTAGGATTTGGATTTTCACTGTAGGTGTATGTGTTTTTAAGGAACAGTGAAACAAAAGAAAGCTGACATTGCAAGATTGCAAAGTACAGAGTAGGCCATCATAAAAAACAGAGAAAAGGATAGCTCCCTTCAGGCAAGTTTGTTCTTGGTACAAAAGAAGGTTCAGAATAATGAAAATTTTCTTAGTGTTTATTTATGCTGTGTTCACAAAAAAAACAAATTTTCTGTACATTTTTAACAAATAAATTTGGCTATAGCCAAATATATATCTCACTAGTACTCATCAGCGTATCCTTCTGATGGAAGAGGGAAAAAAAATTGAAAGCCCTTGAATATTAGCTATTTAACAGAGCTTGAAGAATCTACCAAAATGTGGTGCTGTATGTTGTCTATTAGAAAAAATGTAAGAGATCTGCAATTTTGTCTGCTGGGAAACACCCCAAAGGAGAGTGAAAGAAAGAAAATTGCTAATGACAATAAGAAAGGTAATCAAGGGTGGTACTAAAGGCTTATAATACCGGACACCTTGAGAAGAACCTGTTTCTTGAATAAACTCTGAAAAACTGGTACACCACTAACAACATCAGGTATGTGAAAACAAAGTTTCAAAAACACTCAAACAAAATGGGTTAGAGAGACTCCAAAACCTTGCAGACTCCATAATTTCTGAGAAATACAGCTATATGGTATTTTGACTAATTACGGTGTTAGGTAAAACACTTGAATTTTGAAATACTTAGACCAAAGACACTTTTTATCACTCTGTTCCAAAGTATGATTGACTAGTCTTTATTGTATATGAAGGATAGATTTTACATTTTTTATGTAGCTAACACTTCATAAGGATTTCTACTGGAATTGATATCTGAGCCCTAAGTGTGCTTGATGGGGAATGCATAGAGTATTCATGGATCATTAAAACCAACCAAACATATCAGTTATACTTTTGGATGCCAAAAGTATGTTTGAAATATATGGAAAATACCTGAACAGTATAAAAATTGGGAATTTGTCTGCTTTTTCCAGTGGGTCTAATAAAAGACAACATGACCTGCCTTGCTAGTATCTTAATATTATTGTGTCTACAATAATGTCAATAGGAATAGTTAAACATAGATACTTTCATTGTACCTCTCCTGTGAGGATGAAATGGCCAAATATTTACACATATGACATTTTCTTTACATATTTGTGCTTTGCCCATTTTGAAAATTAAAATATAAACATTCTGGTAAAAAAAATCTGTTCTCCCCATCATGCTACAGAGTCAAAGTCTAAATCACTTTTGCTTTGTTTGATATGGTGCGTATATGTGTGTATAAAATACACTAAAGGTCTTTGTTTTACTGTATCGTGAAATTAAAAACCATGCAGTCTCTGTAATTACATTGTCCTTTGCCGTCTCTTTAAAAAAGAAAAAGACTGTGTTCAAATTTTCCTCCTGTTTTATTTGCACCCTATTAACAACTGTTACTAGAGCTTTAATTATGCCCCTGTGATTGTAGAGATGCGGCTGACTTGTGTCATTTTCCTCCCAGGGGATGCTTTATAATTACCAGCATCCATCGTGGCTGCCTGTAAGCTGATGCTTTTTTATTACCAGTTCAATAATCACTGCATCCTTGTGAACATCTGCTCTACAAGCCATGCATCGGAGGTCCCAGTGCCTGTCACTCGATGCTCCCTTGCTGTGGCGACCCTTTTGCCCTCACCTTCAGTTTATATCTAATTTGCTTAGCAGAAGCTTCATCCAGATTGCCTCACAGGAACACAATTAATGCCCCAGATTTGCAAACAAAGAAATTTTCCCCCTGTTTTTTTCTTTTTTTGTCTTATTATCTTGATGTCATATCCTATAATTTGTATTCACAGCAGGGTGAATCAATATAAATCCCAGGAAAAATACAGTATTTGATTGGTTATCTAGCTTTATAATGAGAAGTAGGTAAGTGATGAAGATTTTTTCTCCATGAACATCCATATAGCATTCTCAAATAAAAGATAAATATCAGGTTTTTCTGCATATGTTTTTCTACAACAAATGTTCTGAAAAACAAGGAAATGTTTTCCGTATAATAATTTAAATGCTTTCTAATTAAGAATCCTTCCATGGAATGATTTAATAGGCAGGAAATCACTACTTTTATAAACACATAACTGTTCACGTATGTTTAGATTTTTCTATGCAGGTACATGGATTCTGAGTGAATGTGTTTTGCTGAAAGAGGGTTATTGTTAGTTGCAAATATGGGTCATGTGGAGATGTCCAAAGTAGCTGGAAACACTATCAAGTTGTCTGGTTGGCTCTGTAACTCCTGTGATAAATCCTTTGAGTCATGCAGAGTTCTGCCAACATGTATTTTTATTTTTTGGCCTATCTGATCAGGCCTTCCATAGTCAGGCAAGGTACAACAGACCTTCAAATTAATTGTAGTGAATAATGTATTATACATAATCAGTAATATTAGTGTTTCTCTCTACATGATGCTGTAACTTATATGTCTCTGATTAAAGATTTTCATCCAACCTAGCAAAATTCTCAGAGTAGTGAACACTGATCTTATCTCTTAAAAAGAAGGATGGCAGAAAGTTAGTAAGCACTGTACATCCATTTTGAAAGGCAGTAAAGTACTAATTGGAAACACATACTTCTACTTAGTGGCTATTTCTCTAGAGTTTCTGGTAATTTCAGCCTTGTTTTTTTGTTAAAGAAATCTATTTCAAATAATAGCATGATCAATGGTTGTGAAACATTATTTGGTATGTTTCTATAGAAATGGTCTAGATATTAATTTATTTAAAGGTTTGAATACTACCTTCAAAGGGCTTATTACAGTTCTCGTGAGCCAGTCAAAATACATATAGCTACAATTTCTGTGCCTAGGATGGGCCTGGCCACAAGCTAGAAGAGAAAGCTTGGGAGACTGTCATCATAGAGCCAAAATCCTGCATGTCAATTTAGAGGAGTTTGAAACCAAGAGACTGTTGGGGAGGCTTTTCTGAATACCTGCAGGAAAACATAGCTTCATGATGTCCATCCAAATTGTGTGATACATGCTACCTATGTGTCAAAAATTTCTGCCAATTGATTTGTTTAAATTCTGCCTAGACTGGATCTGGATGAGGGAGGGAGATTTGAATTACCTGTCTGAATGTTTCCTATTTAAAAATTTTTAAAAACAGAAGAAAAAAATTTTGGAGGATGGGGTATACTACATCTGACTCTACATACCTCACAGCCAATACAGTGTGTGTCATTAAAAGTTAATGGTCAGGATATTGTAATGTACTCTAGTAACCAGAAGTCATAGGTCTCCCAAGTATAAAACAGAGATCATCCCAGCCTCTGCCTTCATCCAAAGAGCACAAGGGAAACAGAGTTCTGCTCTGTACCCAACACTTCCAGACTTTTTTCTCTATTTTATCTCTAGCAGGAAATCAGAAGGGCATAGTGAACCTATATCAAACATGCAAAAAATATATTTAAAGAAAAAAACAACAAACCACCAAAAAACCCCAAAGACTAAACCTACTATATCAAAAACATGGCACTCCAGAGATGGCTCTTGCTTGTTTTGTCTCGGCCTGGATTAACCTGACTCAAATCTGAAATCAAGCAAGGACCCTGCCATGAAGGGAGATCTAGAAAGCCCAGCAAGGTATGAGCTATCACAGAGCTATCTCAGCATCACTCATGGCCCTCCCCTGATCAGGAAGAGTGGCTCCAAGGCTTTAATTCACTCCTGGTGGGCATAACCCTGCGTCCCTTGCCAAGTCTGAAAACAGAGCCTTGCCAACGGTACTGCAGCTGCTCTGGCTGCCAGCTGCCACTGGTGAGGCATAAATCTGCCTTTGTCTCTACTAGGTGCTCTGTCTCCCTGTCTCTTCGTTATGTTCCAAAGGGAAAGCCTTTTCTATGACCCAAAAAAGACACTCCGCACTCTTAAAGAAACAGCGTCCTTGTCTTTCTTGTGTTGAGAGGCAAGAAGAAGCTCAAAGCACCTCTTCTCTAAGTAAGATTGCACTGCTCAGCTGAAACTTTTTAGCCTTTGGGTTAAACACAGCAGAGAAAAAATGCTTTCATTAACTTGTTTATGGAAAGACCTTGTCTGTATGGGTTTAACACCTTTTATACACTGTAAAGTGCAGGGTTTAGTCAGCTAGTTACTCGACTTGAATGGTTTTTAATCCTGTGTTCTCCAGGATGAAACAGCACCCAGTGTTTCAATGCTATCTGTAAATGTCACCATGAGTACCTCTCTTGCAGGAAATGAGTTGCTTTTAAATTTAATGCTCAACTCCATAAAATTTTTAAAATTAGATGATTGCTCTTGCATAATCTTGTTTTTATACAAGATATGCTACATGATGAATTGGATTTATCTTTCTAAAAGTGGTAACTTTTTAAAAGCTGATTTTTTCCCTCTGGCTTTGCATTGTTAAGAGCTTCAACAAATGCAGCTCTTTATAACCTTTTAATCTATCTTCCATTACGGAGATGTTTTTACTAGGACTGCAATTCATATACTTGGAAGTCACGTATATGAGGCCACTTTTCCAGAAGACATAAATCCCATTGAAACCAGTTGGACATAAAGAACTTTTTATTTGGCTAAATAGAATGGCAACTAAGAATAAAAAAAAAAGGTGATGAGTCATCAGTCTCCACTTCACAAACCACTCTAATTTCAAAAAATTGTTTTTAAAGATGATTACTAGATTTATTAATTAACCTTTTTTTCCTAAGAAATGGAAAATATTCAAGAGTAGAATAAAGTTTCACAGTTTGGTAAAGAACTAACAGATCTCATAGAACCATGAGGTGCGACTAATCTCACAGTAATTGTTGAGTAAGTAAATACTAGTCTTTAACAAACAGAAGAATATAAGCTCTTAGGTGATACCTCCTTTCTATTACCAAACACTGGAAAACAAATCAGAATTTATTTTGGTAACTTCCAAAAGTAAGTCTGTTCATTATAGTTAAAATAATTTTATGCTCTAGTGCATTAAATAAAATAAAATTGACAAAATGCTGAGTTCTAGTTGCTACTTTGATATTTATTTTATGTAGCTTTTCTTAGGCAAGCTGCACATATTTCTTTTATTTAAGTTTTTGTTGCCCATCCAAAAAAATTATGGTTTATAAACACTCACAGCACTTTTTTATGTCAGGTGTTGTGACAATAAGTAAAAATGTGTTTAGTTTTTAGTAGAGTCCTCCTAAAATTGTTAGTGAACTGTGTTCCACTTATTAGATTCTATTGATCTTTAATTTTTAAAAAGTACTTTGGAGTAAGATAAACTGAACTGGTCTCTGAGAAATCACATTATGTATATAATTATTAGTAAACAGAATTAATAATTTGGAGTTAGAGGTTAGAACCACTGGTTTGGTGCACAGATTTAATATTGTAGCCCATTTATAATGTTTGTTGTTTCTTCCAATTTGAATATATGTAAATTATTTGTAAAGCAACTTCTTCAAACTTACAATGCAAGTGGGCCACACATATTTATAAGAGAGTTTATTGACTTGCATGAATAATTGTTTTAATAATTTATTAGAGATCTTTGAAGACGTGGCTGTTAAGTTTCTTACAGGATATATGGCAGATGGGTACTCTTTAGAGCATAAAAATTATTTGGAAGTAGTAATGCTGTGGTACACACACACACACACACACACAAAGGAGAGAAAGCAGCATGGAGTGCAACAAGGATAATGAATACACATATATGATATTAGAACATTTGGTTGCCTGGGAAGACATCCTAATTTTGTAAAAATAATCATTGGAAATGATGCATTAGATAACATCAAAGACTTGAAAAACCTAATATTAAAATAAACAAATTTTCCACAGGATATTGAATAAAAAATAATTATCTCCATAATAGAAAGTCAGATTTAATTTACAAATATGAAAAAATTGTTATAGAACTAACTAGATAGTGAGTGTTGAACAATGTGAGAAGTGATAGCTGTTAGCAAGTAAAAAGAATGAAAGTTGCCAGAGAAATATCATTACCATGATTTTACTGTAGACGATGTCGGATGGTAGAACACAAAGACAATACCATGGGGAAAAAGATTGAGAAAACAAACAAAACTTCATAGTAGGACTTTTTAAAAAATATTTTGTTAATTTTAGCCATCTATTTTTAATTAAATGCCCCAATGACAGCTATATCCCTGTCTTTTAGGTGAATACAAAGAGAGGGATAGAGCATCTTTCTGTACATAAATAGGTCCTAATGGGAAAAAAGACCACTAATTACAAGGCAATAGAGGCAAGGTAGCACATTTCCTGAGCTCTGGAAAAAATGAAGGTAATAAAGAAGGAAATATAAAAAATGGAAAGTATATTACATGTAAATTGTGAAATAATAGCACTGAATTAAAGCCTAGCACTTGTGAAGACATTTGGAGAATTTTATTTTTTCAAAATATTATTTAATTTCCAAATGTATTTGAAAATTTCTGATATCACAAGACAGACTTGAGCATCTAGTACAATGTTCAGTATTACACATGTTACATTTCTTTTCATAAAGCCAGTTTATTGAATGAGCTTGAAACAGGAAGATATCTATATTACATACAGATAGGGACATATTTCTAATTTATTGAAGGTAATAATTATCTGTCTACTGACTCAGAGGTGTTTTTGATCAGGTCTTTTGATACACTTTGCTTTCTTGTACTTCATGCATGTAACTATTTGCTGTTCTCATTACTTTTATATAAAGATCCGTAAAGAATTCTCCCTTTAGATTAATTATTTCTCTTTGTAATATACGGAGACAAATCCTAGAAGTTTATTTAACTTAGAGCAGTGTAATGTCAATCTTTTTCCAAAAGTGCTGTACAAACACAGTTATGACAAGTCCTTACATTACTTGAGTAAGTATTCAGATGGCTGCTCTCTGCAAAACAAGCTAATACATACAACATTTGACAGCAAATAAGTAAAAAAGCAAATTTGTAACATTTCTCCTCTCAGTCAAACACCAATTTTGGAAAAATAATCATTTTCCCATTTTTAGGCTGAAGAGAGATTTTCCTTATCTACAAAGCAGATCTCATTCTAACTGTACAGATGTCTTTATTTCTGTAAAACATCAAAATGGGTTGTAATCTGATGTAGAGATATTCTAGACTATATTTTCATTCACTGAGTTATTCATCCATTTTTCAGAGCATTCTACATGATTTTTCTTTTTTCTTCCTTAGAAAACAACCTCTTCTCGCACGATTCTTCAAATGTTACTTAAATTTTATTAAATGCTTTCCTTCTTCTGTGCAGTACATATTTCCTGTCCTAAAAGTGTAGAACACCTTCTAGAAAATTTGTGGTGAATATCAAGTGTCTTTTCAGCAGCTCATTTAAAAGCCATTATCCCTGGACTTTGATGATAATTTCTCCAGCCATTGAGACTATCTTTAATTGGACACCAAAACTCAGACCAATAAATATAGTATTTATATGAAAGATTCCCAGGATAAGTAAGATTCTGTAATAACTCATAAAATTTAAAACTGGAGTGAGAAATCAGTCACATGAACATATAAAAACATCCTCTACATGAAGATTTTGCGTGTCAAAGCACCAACAATATAAACCCAAAACCACTTACAGTAAATCAATTAAAATCCAAACAGCTTTGCTGAAATATTACAGAACTACAACAGAGTGTGTTCCAGTGTCTTATCTTAAAAAATAAAAGTTGGTTTGGTGGGAGAAACTGAAGCGTTCAGAAAAGATGAGATGAAATATGGTGACGCCCTAGCCAGAGCTTGGGAAAAAAGAAAATTACATTACAGTTTCTGAAAAAAAAAGGACTTCATTATATCTGGGGGCTTTAGTGAGAGGAGAGCATAAACTTTGTCTCATGTTTCATGACCCTTTTAAAAAATGTTATTCTTTTCTTCCTTCTTCTATCCCCAAAAATTAAAATCTGTGAGCTTTTACTGTGCATTGACTGCAGTATTTCACAGACATGATGGTGTAACGGTTTCCTAACTGCAAATTGGAATATTTAGATATTTATCTTTCCTGAAACCAGATATTTAGATCCTGTCCATGTTAACGCAGGTCATTAGTTTTCAGAAGTGGATGTGTTGAGTGCAATGGCAAAAGCAGTGTGTAAAACTGAATAAAGGTATTACAAGTGCAATTCCAAAATAATTGCAATTAACAAAAGAATAACAATAAAGAATTTTTTTTTTTTAGGAAATTTTAGGAAAAAAAGTTGTCCAATTTTTGACAGTATGCAGCAGCTTCTGCACAACCTGGAAAACTAGAGCCAGTTTTAATATTGTAAAAATACTTATTTGATCACCAAAATGAGCAATTACTATGAGGTAATCTGGCTATCTATACAAAGTGCAATCACACAGGATTCAAAAAAATTACTCTTCACCTTCTCTTAATTTACTATGATGTTGAAAATAGAATTGTGTCTCCAATGAACCAAGTACTATAGAAACCAGCTTAGTAGTGTTAAATACGAGCCAACACTAAGAAAGCCTTGACAGTACTCTTTTGCTACCAACATCAAACAACCTGCTTGTTTCATCAGTCATCGCTCCACTTTCTTAATAAGCAGTAGTAGCTAGGCATTATTTGAATAATTTTATGATGTTGCATATTTGCAAATTGAAATCCTGGCAGAAAAATGAAAACCCGGCTATCAGTAAAAACTCTTAACTCTTTTTTCTGCTGCTCTTGTTTCTCTATTTCTCTTTGTTTCCCTTAACACTAGAATCGACAGATGGTTGGAATGTTCTACATTTCTTTGGCTAAACAATGTATTCTATTTGATTAACCTGTAAAAGTTAATGACAATTTGAGGAATATTTCTCAGAGGAATTATAGACTTTCTTATATGCTTTTGAAATATATATATAATTATGTCTGCAAACACAAGGTAGCTGTTGCAAAAACCAGCAGTTTCATCTTTTATATTTTCTATTAAAATTGTAGCTCCTCAGGCTTAGAACAAGTGCAATTCAAACTATCCCATGCTATACTTTCAGGAAGACCAACAGCCTTGAAATTTTGAATATTTGAATTTAAATGTGTTTAAATGTGTTTTCTAAAACACCTGACTCAATCACACCCTAACTGTTGCTGCTTGGAATGAAACAGGTCCAGTCCCATATCAGAGTTAGAAAATATGTATAAAAATAAATATTTAGATTTCAATTGGAAAATTAAATCAGGGATATTCCTGGAAAATGGAAAATGTGATTTGTTACCTTTGTTTTTTCTCTAAAACAGCCCAAGTACCTCAATCAAAGTAAATTGATTTTTGACATTAAATTTTTGTCACTCCCCCTAGAAGAATGAGTGTAAAATAGCTTACACAAAAATGTTCTATGTCTCTTCATACTTGCTGAAGCATCATGTTAGAAATTTGTCTTAACTGTGTATTTTCATGATATTATCACAATTCATTTTATAACAGAGATGGAGGTAGTACAGGTTTTTTATATCTTCAGATCAGTGAAAGTCCTATTTTCTCTGATCTGAAATATGCACTGTGCCTCCACAACAGTTTCCATATAATACTGAACACTGGGTAAAATGAAATAATTGTGTTGTGTTATAATACGTATTGTGTATTTATACACAAAAGTATTACATACAGTACTATAAACATAATTATGGATGTAATTTACTCTAGAGTTTGCAATAGATTTGGAACTTCTAGAACTTAGTAAACACTAGTAGGAAAAAATCCATTAAGGAAGACATTGTGCCAGTAGAGAGTTATTTGTGTAATTAATATAATATAATAGCTTGCAATATTATTCTAACATTACTGTATAATGGTTGATTGTAATTGGTCCAATATATCTTTAGACTGTATAATAAAGTTTAACTATAAAAGCACTATAAGTAGAAATACACTAAATGTATGTATTTTTCTTGAAAACTGGAAACAAAATTAGGTGGGATTTTAATGTGGAGGAATTTGTGCTCACTAGGGATCTGTTTCTAAACAGGAAAGTCAATGTGGTGGTGAAAACGGCTGAAGATTTCCAGGAAAAGGCATTGTTCTCTTTCGGGAATAGACTAGTTTAAAACATTCCTTTGAAGGAGGGGGAAGTTACTTAGCCCAGGTGGGAATAGAAGGTCAGTCAGAGTGAATGCTAAAGACTGAAGATTTGTTGCTGCACAACTGTAGAAACTTTTTATAATTTTTTAATGGAAATATCTTGCTAAGTAGCATTTTGGCATTTTCTAGTTGCAGGGACCTGGAATAATTCCAATTCATATAATTACATTGTTACTTACTCTCTCCCTCCTTGAAGTTTCAATTATCTTCATCATCATTCTTTCACATCCTGTCCAGAACTACCAAAGGTTTCTCTATTAACAGGACTTATGTTCTAAATAGAGCTAGTGACAAGGACTTTTAATCCACAATGGTTGTTTAAGGAATAGAATCATGGAAACAAAATGAGCCTCATTGTTTCCCAGTTATTTGGAAAATAAAATTTGTCTCAGAAAAAATATAATTTAAACAGTTCTTTTCTTGTTAAGTTAAACATCATGTTTGACCCAAATGATCCCTCTTCAATTTTATGGTCCACTGAAACTTTTGTGACCAGCATATTTAGAATTAACAATGAATCGATTATTTAAATTAATGGAATTTCAACCTGGATATGATTTCATTAGACAAAGAAATATTCTCAATGGATTATTTGGTATTTTATGGTGTCAGTGGCAATATATTGGAAGGAACTGAGAAGTAATCTAGGAGGTGACATAGCACTTGCACTGTAGCCCAGTTGAAATGTGGCACAATCTCCTCTCCACTGGTGCTAGTGGAGACCTAAAACCCCTAAGTCACTAACACACTAACATTTAAATAAAGCCTAAACAGTTAGTTGGAGTTACCCACATGGTTTAAGTATACAAAATCTTTTAAAGTTAATAGCAAAGTATCGCTCCAGTACAGATGAACTTGCTTCCAACACGCTGAGATACAAGACGTGGTTACTCCTGCAGAGCATCCTGATGTCAGGGAGAGTAGGGGGATGCTAAGGGGATTCAACAATCCCAGATTTCCCCTTCTGGTGGCTCAGAGTTACTGTGGTCAGAAGGAAAAATAAACTGCTACTCTGGAGATATCCAGGCCTAGTTCTCAGCATTGAGAAGCAACTCATCACAGTACTACCTTTGTAGAAGAGATTTCATCTAAAACATATGGAAAGCAAATCAGTAAATAGTTCTTTCTCCTTTAAATGACATTTAGAAAGTCAATATTTTAAAAACAAAAAGAAATTTGCATTTAAAATGTCAGAACCTATTTTTATGTGTGTTGAAGGCAAAGGAAATCAGACACATAGAAATTTGAAACTTACTTTTTCTCTTCAACCTACAGCATCACTTATCTCTGATCTAATCTGATCTGATCTCAATGAAAAATTTGCTAGGTACAATAGAATAAGTTACAGAGAAAAAGGCAAATTATGGCACATACCTCAAGATATTGTTGAGAATATATTCTTTGAAAGCTAGCAGCATTTTTATTCAAAGCATTTTCAATTGCGAGGCTCGTCCTTTCTTATCGAGATATTTTTCCCTTAGTTACGGCTTTGAGTCTGAATTCAGTAGCCCACAGATCTCTATCCTTATATTCAGGCAAGAACCATAGTAATTCCCAAAGATAAAAACACACTAGTTTCACATGGCAAGGCTGCAAATGTAGTCTATTTCTGAAACTATATGTGTTATCTCAATGTTACAGGAAATGTCCATTTCTTAACAGTGAAGCATGGGGTTTTTATGTTATGTTACTAATATGATACATTTAGTCCAAATGATAATAATCCAACTTCACAAAACATCCTAAATATCTTGAAATGTAACCACAGGATATATGCACATCAAACATACATCACTAAAGAAAAGATTTTGATCAAACAAGCCCTAAGTGAAATCAATTCAAAAGTTTTAAAGAAGCTCCTGCTAAAAAATATTTTTTAACTCTAGATGAAGAGATTTATTGTGGCATACATACTTTCAGAATGGATTGTTTTCTTCTTGTTTCTGTATATCAGTTATCTTACTGATGACATTAATTCATTTTTATTTTCTAAATTATAATACTAATTGGGATAAAAGAAACCTCAGATTCTTACCAACTAAATGTATCTTCTGTTCTCAGTTTTATGCATTTCTACATTTGGCCTTATTTGCCAAGAGCAAATGTAACAACACATTTTAAGGGTTGCTATCCCAGAAAGAGCCAAACAGTACAGTATTTCCATGCTTATCTCTGCAAGACCATAGTGTCTTCTAAATTATTTCTTGTAACTAGCTAAACCTAAAAAAATCTTCACCTTCTGAACCTTTCAAAGCTGAAACGAATATCCTGAAATCACAAACATATATTCTATGGTCAGCTAAGCAATTGTTAAGGAGAATTAAAGGATTCTTCTACCTGTTTTCTGGAAATAAAAGAGTAAGAACGCTAACCTAATTTGGAAACCAGTTCGTGATGTAGATGTTTCCAAATATCATCTCCTCATAGGATCTGTAGCTGGAATGGAGAGCAAACATTGTGTCTCTATGGAAAATGCATGCAAGATCTAAAGATTTCCAGCTATTTCCATATACAGCTTGCAGGAAAAACAGACCCATATTTTACTGGAATCTGTTGGGAGATATTCTTTTTTGAAACATTGTTTTTGACTTATTGCTAGTTTCCCTCAAGCATCTGTTCGTCTCAGAGCCAACTGCACCCACTTTGTCGGCCCTGATGTCCTCAGTCCTGTTATTCTGTACTGGTTTACTCAGCTCTGCGTGCTGTCTCCTCTGCTGATGATTGCTTAGGACAAATTTTCTGAGAGGGATAAGAGCTGCCAAGGAGCAGTTTAGTGTCTGTCTGACAGAAAATTTATGATGAAAGTATAATGTAGGTTTTGTTATGACTGCGTGCTTCATTTCATTGTGGTTGCACTTCAAGCACGTGTCTGCCTGCAGAAATTCTAACTGCACTTTATCTTGTATAGAGGCTCCAGAATTTGGGATAACCATGTTTCACAGAAACTCTGGACATTTGGGAAACCTAACATTAATCTTAACAGCTATATTGAGAAAAAAATTTGAAGCTAATCACTGCTCATGACAGGGGGGTTGGAACTAGATGAACTTTAATGTCCTTTCCAACCTGTTCTCTGATTATATGATTCAAAGCTGTTCTTTTCACAGTAATGCTACAAACCTCTGTGCGTCGTTTAAATTTTTGAGAACATTGTCCATTGTTCTTTGTACTGCAATAGCTTGAATAACTCAGCTTGAATGATATGTTGAATTGTTTTGACTGGAAATGGTAAGATGGAGATAGAGATGGAGATGGTAAGAAAGTCCTGAGGCTTTCAAAGGTAACTTGAAACCTTACAACAAAGTAATTAGTAAGGAACACAGACAAAAAGGAGGCAGTATTCAACCTCTGGCATCTACATTTGAGTATGTGAATGCCTCACAGTATGTGAACTGGCCTGCAGTGAAAGCACCACTAAACTTGAGGAGCATTTAAAGTGTGTCAATGGGAAACACCACTCATATTTATCTATTTTATTTGCATACAAGGTGAATAATGCTGATCTATGCCCATTTGGGGGGGGTTCCTCTCATTCTCTCTACCATTCTGTATAAAATGGAAGTCATGTTATCATTAAGATCTTTCAAATTTTTGCAAAGATGCGTTGATGCATCTTCACAGTTAGCCATGAATGGTAAGTTTACATTAAGATGTATAGTCTTCACATTTTTGGAACTATTTTTAAACTGAATTTATTCTCTATTAACTGTTTTCAGACAGCAGTGGTGGCTCACCTGTCCCTGCACATGGCAGAGTTTGATTCAGAATTTGTTCCACCAAAAAATGCTTCTAGTTATGGCAGTATTGAGCTGCCAAAACTTTCCAGGGTCCCCATCTGTGAAGAAAATGGACAGAGGATAAAGGAGCAACCTTTTAGAACTTGGAGTCATTATTTTCACTGAAAATGTCTAGGTTAAATAATGGGAAGTGTACCTACACCTACACAAAATACAACTAACTGCTTTGCATTTCACTCAGCCCCTAGAATATGCCAGTATACCCAAGCATCTCAACATCACTAACCTCTGTAAAATGCTGTATGAAAAAGTGGCCTAAACAAATGAAATGTTGATCTGCCTTTTATTAATTTCATTTTTTATCTTCTTGTATACAGACGTTTGACAGCTGTGACATTCATGGGCAATGCATTTGAAAAAGAAGACATAAATATTCAGAGACATATTAGAATGCTGTTCAATGTAAGCACCTGTCTACTTAGTGTTGACAGAAAATCATTTACTTTGCTTTATGCATGTTCTCTCCAGAGAATACAGAGGTCCTATTTTATTTAAGGAGCTGGTCCCAACATCAGTACTAGCTCTTGAAAATGCAATATATACATCTAATTATATTTATTAAGGAAACAACTTTGGCTTATATTTTCTGTTATACTGAAACTATATTTTCAGCCTCTACTTCAGAATTTCCTTCCCTGAGGAAATGAAAGAGGGAAGGGATAAGGGAATGAGAAGTAGAAAAAGTATGATCTCATTATGTCTTTAATTACAACATCAAAGAACATGACACAGAAAGAAAAATAAAATTAAAATAGTACATTAAAAGATATGTAATGTGAAAGAGATCACTGCCTAATCTTCCTGATGTCCAGTGCTCTACTGAAGTTCTGCTAACTTTAAGATGTGACATAAAGCTGGTTTAAATATTAAAAAAAGGGGAAATTGATGCTCTATGTTAGGGTGCTCTGAAAAAAACCTCAAGTATTATGAAATGTAGGGTTTTTTCTGCTTTTTGATAGTGCACCAAAAGCTCAGTGGAAAGAAGACTCATCTAATGACTGGGACTGCTAGAGGTCTCAGAAACCAACCAACAAAAAACCTCCCACAAAACTTGAAAAAAACCAAAACCCCACCCCAATGTCTCCCAAATTCTCTGTTCTGAACCTAATAAATACACACATGAGAAATCTGGAAGTCATGAATTTTAAGCCTGAGAGAGTAATGACTCCCACAGAATGTACTTCTCCACACGGGAAGATCATTTCACAATAAGGTTCTATTTTCCATAACAAAGAAAGTATGATGAATGCCAAGTCAAGTTTGTACAGACAGTAAGAGTCTCACTCAGTCTTGTGGTTTCTTTCCTTTTCCTTAGATGAGGCGGAGACTTTGGTGCATTCACACGAAAATTACCTTTAAATCTTATGAGAGGAGAGGAAAAGGAAAAGGAAAAGGAAAAGGAAAAGGAAAAGGAAAAGGAAAAGGAAAAGGAAAAGGAAATAAAACTCCGAAGATATTGGCCTAATTTTTGGCCCAAACACTTCACTCCATTTTATTTCACCTGACGTGAACACGTAATGATGTTAACTCAGCCCTGATGGCGCAGCGCTGTGAGTGGGGGAGGTCTGTAGAGAACATGAATTGTTGAGAGCATCGTGAGCCGCCACAAACGCTGACAATGCTGCCACCTATGGACCGAAAGCGCCAACATCAGCGCACTCCGCCAGCAAAGGAGCAGAACCGCACGAGAAAATCCAGACTCCTGCACAAGCCCTATTCACCTGGTGAACTGATGGAGCGGCTGCTTTGGTTTATCTAGTCCAATGCTTTTATATAATTTAATTAGGATCATCACACAGCAACCTAACCTGTCTACAGAAATTATAAGCTGCAACTCCAGGCCCCATATGAACTCTTTTGCTCAATTAAAGCTAAGAAGCATTTTTTAAAAAGATTTTTTTTCTCTCCATAAAGCGTACACAAGGAGCAATGGAGCATGATATGCCTTTTTTCACATTAAGGTAATTGTGTAAAGGCAGTAACATTAAAAATACTTGCTGAAGTCCAAAATTTACACTGCTATTGCATGTATTTAAGCCTGTCATTTTAAAGATATTGGCATGATTTTCTTATTCTATTGAAGAAACATGGGTGATTAGACGTAATGTCTTCAGATATCTTCATGTCACTTTCCCAATATTACTGTGATAATCTAGAAAATTAATTTTCTTAAATGTGTTTGGGAATAACTATCTGTATTTATACCTGTAATTTGGCCTTGTCATTGTTTTTACATTTATAGACAATATATATTTCATCTAATTAATCAGCATTGCTATGTTATTTTCACTACTGGCAAGTTCTCTCGCTTTTCAGTCTTACAGTCCTTACTAAGAAAATAATTCACCTGGCTGGAGTAGCTCCTAAACAGATTTACTTCTCAACTGATAAAATAAAATAAAATAAAATAAAATAAAATAAAATAAAATAAAATAAAATAAAATAAAATAAAATAAAATAAAATAAAATAAAATAAAATAAAATAAAATAAAATAAAATAAAAATAAAATATTCCTCAACTAATCTGCCAATGCTTTACTGTTATAGAGCAAATAAAGCAAGATGAATAGGGGGCAGTAAAAACAAGCTGGTAGGCTCTTATCTGTGCAGCCATGGGGTGACTGGAGACCACAGAAGGATGAGCAAATCTTAGGTGCCACTTCCTACTCCCAATATCACTGAATATTGAATTACAATCGCAGAATAAAACACAGAAGCAGAAACCTGACAGGATTCAAAGTAGACAAAAATGGTGCTGGAAGGCAGGCTCCAAAAAACATAGGATTTGTGTAAGTTATTGGCTAATCTGTAGATCCTTGGAGAACCTGCAGGGGTTTCTTGAGCACCTTTCCAAAGCAACTGAAGTTCCTATTGTGTTGTACCAGAACATCAAGGTATATCATGATACCATTCGCTATGTCTTGTACATTTCAAGCATCAATCTGCAAAGTAGTCAGTTCTACAGTTACACACATCCTCCCACATTTTCCATCTTTCCCATCTGAGCACTAGTCAGCTAACTTGCTATAATGGCATTAAACCTTCAGTAGTTGGGAAATATCCTAATTAAGGTAAATTTTGATCCCATCTGTTTTCATGCTACCCATGTACCAAAGGAGGGCCCTGATATAGCTAACAGAAAAAAAAAATGGTATTGGTAGGCAATGTGGAATGGAGAATCAATCCCACAAACTGAGTAAGAAGCACTTGAGAAGTTAGAATATCTTCTATATTTTCTTGAAAGTAATACCGGAGTTATTTTTAAACACATTCGTTAATAACTTCTTATTTATTATGCATATGCATAAAAGTGAGAATAAGAGTTATCCTATTAAAATCAATAGGAGTAGTTCTGTGATTAAAATTTCATTTATGCTGAAATAGGGCCTTACATTCTACATACACTTCCATTCAATATGTGCATATTGTGAATATTAAATAATGTTAAATTACTCCCTTTTTCATAATAGAATCAGTCTGACAGTTACAATGTTCAAGCACTAAGCAGCACATATTACAATGGCAGCTCCCTATCATGCAGTAATTTTCTTCCTTTTAATATTCTTGAAATTTAGCTCTCACAAGTAGGTGAAATGATTCTGTCTTTGAAAAGTAATTTGGCATGCTCCCTTAGACTTTACATCTAGTCAGTAAGACTCTCTCATGTATCAATGTCTTTGAGTACAACAATGAGTTAGTTGAGACTTGAGGCTTCTCAGTTCTCTTAAGGAGCAGAACAAGGATGGAGAAATTAGATTCCCATTTGAGAATAATAAATGTGGCCACCATCTCCACCTTGACCACCCCTCTTTTTTGTTTCCATAGCAGTGGAGTGGAAGGTTGGAAGAAGGACAAGAAGACAAACAATTTTGTCTTTCACTTTCCATTAGATACTGGTTGCTCTGGTTTTCTTCCTGGGCTTAAAGAGTTCTAAAGGTGAGGGTACAAGTAGAGATCTTCACTGCATTCTTCTTGGGCATCATGACAGGTCTAAGGTCTCCTTAATTATTTAAGGAAGTTGGGAGTCCATAGATTTAGGAAGTGAAAGAAAGAATTGCATGACTAATGGTAGAGCTAGTAGATACTGAATATCACACACCTTGCTTTCATTACATTTCACTACCATGATTTAGGCAAAGAAAAGAAGGCCACTGACAGTTCCTGAACACCACTCTTTTAGGAATTAGGTGTTGGGGCAGATAGTGAGCTCAGAAATTCTGGGACAGGGTCGGACCTTGTGTCTTTTTGCTGGAGGTGTCAGGATCTGTGTGCAACCTGCCCAGAGTATAGACTTCCATGGATGTCCCATAGCTAATTAAAACCCCTCTACTCCTCAGGGTATGATTAGAATTTTCTGTCTTCTGAAAGACAAAACACAAATGTGAAATTATTGCAGTCCTGCCACCTGAGGGTTAGTAACTGTATTCCTGTAACTCAAGACCTGATTTTATCTGTAAAGAATCTGGATTTGGAAGGAAGGATGCACTAAAAGAAAGAAAAAGGATCAGGCATATTGTCTGTGATTCTATCAGTTGTGACTTTATCTGACTGCTCACAGGAATGTCACAGTAAACAGCAATCCAAAGAGAATAATATATTCATAAACATTAAAGATAGAAAAGTCCATTTTGAAAAGACTGTTTTGTGGTAATGCATTATTATATATTAGGCAATCTATTGTTTGCCCCATCTTATTTTAAGTTTTTCTCTGAATCTACATCCTTCATAGATTTTCATTTAACAAATCTAAGCTTATTCAATCTGCTTTACCAGATAATAGAACAATTCTGTATTTAACATCCTTCTCTGAAGAGATGACTTCACTGGACTTAAGAAATGTTTAACTACATTTGGTTTAGATTGGGTTAAAAATATAGATTAACTTATGAAATGAAACACTCATGATTAGAAACTGAACACTGTGGCTAGGAAATACAGAAAAAGTAAATACTTGTTGTTTATGACTTTTTGTTTGTAGGATTAACAACTCTTTTAAATACTAGCTTGATTTAGCTGTAACAAGTACCTTGATGTAAATATAATAGGGCATTCCTAAGGGGAATTGCAATTCTAAAAAAAAATTTAAAATCCATATTTACTACGATAAATATTATGCCAAAAAATTTCATAGCTACCAGAAACATAGAAAATACTATACCCAAAGCTAGAAAACTGTTCCAGTACAAAACATATCTAATATATAACCTCCCAGATACACAGTATATCCCTAGTAAAGATATAAATTATGGTTGCAAATGAGACCACAAACAAAATTTTGCTCAAGGCATGAATCATAAATTCAAACAATAATCATCTCCTGCATGAGGCACAACTACTTTGTTTACTTCTTATACCCTGTTTCCTAAACATGAAGATGAAAGTAGGTCAAGTAAATTTAGCATCTTTTCACATGAAGTATGTTATGATAGCGGGTGGCACAGCCTAATTTACAATTACATGAGTTTACATGAATATGAAAATATGTGTTTTCACTGTGCTGTGTCATTACACATATTGACATTTTACTCACAATGACACAGAATCATAGAAAACACCCAAGATTTGGAGAAGGGAGGGAGCAGAAAGGGAGAGAAATATTTACCACTGTTGCAGCCTGAATGAAATATTGATGTATTAGGAAAGAACTTCATATGATGTTGAATGTTATTTTTATAAGTGCTTGTAGGTATGTTTATGCAGTGGGTTACAAGGGAAGAAGAGGAAAACTGAGAAACCACTGTTTTATTTACTTTCTAAAAAGTTTCAATTTTGTTGCACCTATTAATCAAGAAAAAGCTTTTCTGAGAAAATTTCAAAATATAATAGCCATGTTTCTTAACATTGGATCAAAATGCAAAGGAAACTTTAAACCAAAAGTTTTAAACTAAAATTTTGTTATTCATCATTATGCCATGAAGTTTCAAGTATGGTTCATGTGTGAAACTTACTTGAAATAAAAAAGTGTTTTGTTTTACTATAATGACTTTCTTTTATGGAAGGAAGAAGGATTTTGGTGTGGACAAAGAACATTATTTCTGGAACAAACAGGTTCAAAAAAGGTTGCTCATCAGTTGTGGATATCTGATTTGAGACATTAGTTTATCAAGACCAGACCATGGTTTTGCTAAACTAAGCCTTCTTATTTATCCAACTTTAATGGAATAAAAGGTACCTCAAGCAGTATAAATTCTGTTTTCAACAAAGCATCTTTATCGGTGTATATGGCTGGCTGAATAAACATATTTAATATAGAACAGAAGAAGAATGGGGGAAGGTCACATACCAGAAGTTTCTTCCACATAAATCAGAAATTTTATCACATTAACCGTAGAAAGCATTTAACAAAATGCTGGGTTCTAGTATACATTCATATTGTCACAAGTCTGAGTCTAGCAGAAACTGCAAAAAGAGTGGATTTCTTCTTGAACTACAGGGCTTAAATCTTCAACTCAACAAGGTACTCTGAAATTCACTCATGATCCAGGAACCAAGTCACAGGTTTGAGGTAAGCAATGGGGTGAAATGCTTTGCTGAGATACAGCCCCTGACAGCCTGAACTAACAGAGCCTGTCTCCTTAATTGTGCTGAATTCCTGAAGAAACTTGTGTATTTTAAAAGGCATCCCATTCTAATCAGGGTTCATTATGATTTGCTGCATTATTTGAATATGACACAGTGTTTTGAAATTTGGAGTGAAGTGGGTTTTTGCAGTTGAGACCTTGTCTACAATTTCAACCAAAATCACTTTTTTTCTGTCAAGTTATAAAATTCTAAAACTAGGAAATTATAGCTAAAATAAAAAGTGCAAGTTGAGAAAAAAAAGGCAACAAATCTTTTCTTCTAGTTTGATCAGAATAATCCTAAATAACTAATGATAAATATAACCATACATTTACTATTTTTGCTGCAGCAGATGAACTAGCACAAAGTTTTGCCGTTTTTAAGACTTACCCAAATATGATGAACAAAAATTTAGTCAGACTCTCTATATATATTTTAATGAGTAGAAAGAATAAGGAGCCTCTGCTACAAACGTAAATAATATTACACAGTTGCTTTATATTTCTATTGTCCAAGTAACTTGATTTTATAAAGAACAAGTTGTTGAAATCAAATATGTGATATCCCGTATTATCTATATTAATAAAGAGATTCACAGAGATTCTATCATGGGCTCCTTAATTTTCCTTTGCAATTGTTTTACATGTCTATGGCAATTTCAACAATTACTTGTTAATAAAACCCCACCATTTGTATGCTGTACTTTTACTTCTTGTTGCAATGAGACAGCTGAAAACAAGGAGAAGCAGCAACAAAAGCTGAGGAACCACTGCCTTTTTGGATGACATACTCTTTGCAAATCACCTTTTGGAAATTAAAAGTAGTAGTGAAATTGTAAAAGAATACACTCAACGTGTGTATTCACTGGCTACTACACTGGCCAAAATAAATCCTACTTTGTAAGTAGGAGAATTAAATCACTAAATAGTGAATAAAGTAATTCTAAATATATTTACAAAAGCTGCAGGATGCTATATATACTGAAGAATGGCAGGGCATAGTTATTCATCAGCTGCTTGCTATCCCGACTTATTTGCAAATAAGAATTGACTCTGAGGCTTTCGAATAAATAGTGGTATAGTCAGTACCCAGCATACAGTTATGTGGTATTCCCAGCATTATCTATTTAGTACCTTGGCAAAATAAACCTCAGTAAACATGCTTGTCTGTGTTAAGAAGGCCAAAAACTTGTGAAATATGTTGGCATTTTTACTGCTACTGACACTTGTTCACCGGTTGCTCACCAAGATACATATTTCAGCCTGACCACTGAAAAGCTTTCAAGGGTGAACAACTTTCAGCCACAGTATAGAATTGTGGGTCTACAGAGTTGAAAGCTTATATTTCACCTCTGCACTGAACTTTGCATGTGTTCTAATTCCTTCTCCTTCCAGGATCTTTCCTAGCTTCACAAATGTCCTCACTGAGAAAAAGTTCCAGAAGAAGCAAGTGCTAGAAGGTCAAAGGTTAAGATTTTCTCCCATGGAAAACCATAGCAATGACATTTTACTCTTCCAAAGCATTTGGCTCTCTTCAGCCGACTTATTAAAGTGCATGTATTCATGCTAAGTACCTTGATATCTAAATGCTTTTTAAGCTTTTACTTTCAACAGAATACTCAAGTCTACAGCCAAAGCTGGTCCTGGTCAATAACCCAGGAAGATAGATTGCTGCAAAACCCTGCTAGTCTGGGCTAAACTACTGCCAGTTAAGGTGTAATGTCACTCTGGGGGAAGCAATGTGTTCCTTCAGCCAGCTTGCAGATACTCAGAGAGCTTCATATCAGACTTACACAGGTTTGTTTACCAGAGAGAATTCCTTTTTCTTTATTTAACCCAACAAAAGTAGGCAAGATCTATTTGTGGGTCAATAAAACCCATACAATTTCAAGAAGACATTTTCCCTGTCAGCTGATGAGCAGTGCACAGTCACAACAGACTCAAATAACAGTGTTTAGAATGACAATTATAAGGAATGTTTCATCTTGAGTATGTAAATATGACCAATAAATTTCACATGGCTTCTCCCAGGCTGGTATCTTCCCCTATAAGGAAATAAGTAAGAATAGAAGAACGCTGAATAATACATTCCACCTAAGGATCTCAAAACATTCACAAGCCCCTTTCATTAATCATGTACTTCTAGGCATACATTCAGCATGCATGCATGCTGTTTTTGTCTTAAGGGACTTTTCCAGAAAGCTTTCCCTTGTCAGGAAATTACAAAATGTGAATTTGAAATTTCCATGATACACTAGTCTTTAACGTCTTTTCCCCATATCCACTTTTTTTGGTTGGTTTATAGGTTGGTTGGTTGGTAGAGTTTTTTTAAGACCAGGGTTCCCAAATGCATGTTGCTGTAAAGGCCAGAATTCTTGTAAAGATATATTCCTTTGCAGGGCAAGAAAAGAGAGGAAGAACTAACAAGCAGATGTGACATACCTCACATTAGTTCCAAGCAAAATTTTTATTAATTTTAAAACCAAATAAGAGGGGAGATGGGTTTTGATTTGTTTGTTTGCTTGCTTTTTAATCAATATGACTAAACTGCCAATATTTTGTGCATTTCTCCTATACAGAACACAGAACAGTGCAGTTCTTTCCAATCAAAAGAAAGGTCAGGTAAATAGTTATTCCCTGTGCCACAATGGTGACAGACTAAACTAATGCCTAAAAATTTTTAGGTTGGATTACAAGTGAAAGTTAATGTTGCTCTATAGTTATTAAACAGAGGTTTTTGAGTAAGACAGGTCCTCAAAATCAAGGTTTAAGTCAGTTGTTAATATGTGAGAAGCTGTGACGCATGACTAGCATTTGGGTGCTTTCTAAGTGTCTAAGAGCTGCCATTGAACGGACCATTGATGCTACTGAATAGCCAGTGCAGCTTGATAGAGAAAAATAAAGAAATTAATAAAGGAAGATAGAGGGGAAATATAGAAGAATTGAGCCGTGACGTATCTAAGGTTTTGTTCATTTCAAAAAACAAGGGCTAACATTTTCAGGAGTTTTTAAGAAATGTGGATCAAATAAAAATAATTTCTGAAATATGCATATTTAGAAAATTTCTCAGGACGTCTATTTGCTAATAGACCTTTGAATTTACACATTTTGAAAAAAAAAATTACTAGTAGAGTCATCTCATTATTATTCTTCCCTCCTTTAATCTCCTCAGCAAATGTTAATAAAGTGCAGAGTACTTCTAAAGTGCAAAGTCTCAGAACTACCCTCACTGAAGTTTTGAGCTTTGAAGATCTCATTTACTTAAACAATAATGAATGAAACCTTGTAACATACTGAGAATTAAGCTAAAGACAGGAGCTGACCTTTAAAATGGCCAAGTGACCAAGCCCTTGGTATGACTGTAGGGGAGTGCAAGCAGTTTTTCCCACAACAGTAGCAGTGGTTATACATCAGAATGTTCAAAGTTTGTGTTTAAATCCTTTTTAATCTTCCCTATTTTTAAAGAAACCCTTATGAATTCCGGGAAACTTATTACAATGAAAGTTGAAATTTGTCTGAAAATCACGTCTTTTAAATAAGTAGTCAGCTTTTGTCACATGAGTCACCTTCATTACCTGTGTCACCAGCAATTTACAAATCTTTCACACACCTGAAGCATAATATATCAGACTTTTATTCGTATGTGGTATCTTCTAATGCAAATCTGTCTTCAGTGTAAAATCAAGGTTTCTGTGCTGTAGGTAGAAGGAAGGGTGAAAAACACTCTACCAACAGATAACCATCTGGCAGATTCCCTTTCTCTCTGCTATCTCCATGTGATTTTTATCACTTTACAAAATGTCATTAAGCAAACAGAGAAGACCACAAGCAAACCTTTAGTTTCACAAAATCATGTTTTATAAACTGTTGAGAAACACTGACATGTAATGAAACCTTATTCCCTATATGCCCTCCTCTTTGTAAATGATTTCTTTCCTTCCCTTCATTTATAAATAAACAGAAATGTGTCTGTATATTTGCCTTGGTTTTTCTCTTTCTTCTTTCTTTTTTTTTCCTTTTTTTTTTCATTTGGTCATCATAATCAAGGGCTATTATAGTAATAGATCTTATCTTTAGAATGGCAGTCCCCTTGCACCTTCAGTTCAGATTTTTGTTTATGCTTGGCTGCAATTGTGGCTGTTTCTGATAGTTTTAGGTCAGCCATGACAGACTATGGGTGACACTAAATAAACAAGCTGGGAGTCTGTGACTAGGAAGGAATGATACTGGTTCTCAGAGTTTGATTTTCTCTGGTTAATAAACAATTTATTCAGAATAACTCATTGTGAAAAGTAACTGTTTGCTAGACTACACATATTATGCTGTAAGGTTAAAAAAAAAATATTAAAAACCTCTCACAAGTCAAATAGGCAAGCAGAAAGAACAAATCATTCTCAATCTTTTTTTGATTATAGTAGGCTACAGAATTTATTTGTTTGTTTAATTTCTGTTCAGCTATTTCTTCCTGTCTCCTCCCTTCCTTCTCTCAGTTAAATTCCAAGGCAGTAAGCTGATCTGAACACAGTCTGTCGGGGAGTAGATAGGACACTTCCTTACAGCCTGCTCAAGGGGGATAAAAAATTCCATGACCAATTTACTGACTATACTCATGGAAGAAGAGGTAGAATAAGATCCCATGAGAAGGGGTAAAATATCCCAATCAAATGGCTACCTGCTCCATTGATTTTACTGTCTGTATTGAAAGATTTTACTCATTTTTTACAACTTCTGTTTCTATAGTTGTATCATTATGTCAGTTTCTAAACTCAGTTTTCATTTATTAATTTTTTTAATTGTATTGCTTGCCTCCATGGTCATGGGATAAGCCTTTAAAAATGTGTACCCTAAGGCTGAAATGCCAGCACAACAATAATAATAATAAAACCTTATTTTTATGCATTTACTTTTAAACTTCAGGAATTTTAAGTTAGTCTTGTGATTAGGAAGAATATGCAGACTCTTTTAAAGCCTGAGGTTGGTGATGCTGCCTACCTACGATTATGAAAAATTCTCATTTTTAATATGATGTTTTTACCTGGAATAATAAAGATTCAAAATTCATGTAAATTACAAGAATAATAAATTATTTTCATGCAATTTTCACTTGTTTAAAATTTGGCCCAGAAGTCCAGTGCAGGCTGAGTCAGCCATTGAGTTACCCTGAGGTAAGCAGTGTCTCAGTGAAGTTTCTAGTGCACAGACATTTCTTTCAGAAACCAAAACATCATACCACGTCTTCTTGCAAAACTTCCACAGAGTAGTGAATAGTTAGAAAATTTACTGTACCTAAACTTCCATAAAACTGGACTTTCTGAAACTGGATTACCTGTTATGTGCTGGTAAATGAGAAGAAAATTTTATGAAGAGACACTTTATTTGCACCTGGGAAGATGTAGGTGTCCTGTTTATAATTCAACTAACATGGCTCACCAATGTATGAGCTAAACTATTTCATAAGTTCACCTTGGTCATAGCATCCTGATGCAACATCTAGCAGCTACCTAAACTAAAACAGGGAATTATATGGAAATAGTGTAAATACTATTTTCTTGAGCCTTGCCTACTGCCAGAGCCTATCCAGATCCCTTTGAAAACTAACTACCAGGTTATCAGTGTCCAAGTTTAACATTGCCTAGGGTTATTTTATTTTTAAATTGTTTCTATATCCACCAAAATCATCTCAGCTAAGTCTTCAACAACCCAAGCCTTTAGAATCAAACCTTCGCCAGCACTACTATGGTTTAATTAGCTGCACATTTGCCTCCTGGCCAGATCCAATAAATATGCATGTATTGGCACAGCTGCATCTCAGCATGCATACTTAAATTAAAAATGCTTCCTTTGATGCTCTGGCAATCTTGGCATTCATTCACTTTGCCAGAAGCAGTATCAAATCACAAAATGCTTGTCCAGTCATCATCACAACGTACAATCATGAAAATGTGTTACCAGTTTAGCTGCTCATATTACGCGTGCAGTAACCTGAAATTCTTCACGTTCACTGTACAGTTACGGAGAAGGATGCTCCCATGCTTCTCATGACTGAAAGGTATTCCCATATGCCAAATAAGATGAAACTGGTCAAACAACACCTGTCTTCTATTGAGATTACTTGCACTAATTCATACTGAAAGTGTTATTTTCATAACTAAAATTGCATCTTCTATTTAAAAGACGCAGGATTAATTTGTTTTGCTTTCTCCACTTAACATTAGCAGCTTTATGGAACAATGACCTTGCTAGTCACTGATGACGAATCGTTAGCTTTTTTTTACCAAAAGAAGGAAATTTGAATGTTATACAGGCTTTTTAAAGGACACACTGAAAGGTAATTGTATACATTTCTTTCCACTCTTGACCTCTCCACACTAAACTCCACTCTAGTCACAGGAGCAGAGAAGGTAATACCTGTAAGACAGACATGGATACTTGTCACAGCAATAGGAATTTCAACCAGCCTGAAATCACTAAGAACACAGCAAGGGATCTCACAGTAGGTGTGGGTGGTAAGGAGTGATCTGAGGAATATTACGGAAAATGATCGGATCAGGGGTTGCACCAGAATTCAAAACATTTTCTTCTCTTCCTACTGAGATACCCTGGGAATTCAATAAATCTCTTCTATAAATACTTAACATGCTTCAAGTCCACAGTGGAAATCCACCAGCTTAAAAATTCTATGTGCTATGAGAGAGCATATAGAGAAACTAGATAAATAGTCACTTTCTCTGTAGATGCTTAAGGTATCCTGTTATTTCTTCTGAAATCTCTACTGTGGTTGCCATTTATATACTTGTACTTTTATACAAGCATCAAATGTGGACAAATAAAATCCTTACAATGAGATTCTTCATCATGCATATCAGGAATTCTACTTCCAGACTGGGGAAAAAAAATCTTTATTGAGACTGTTAGCTGCTTGGAGTATTTGAAATTAGAACACAAACAAAAGAGAGAAATAAAATTTTTTCCTTTCACAGTACAATTCTCAGCCTACCAAAAACAAATCTAGAGGTCACTCTCAATTCATGAAATTAGATCTACTATGGTAAAATCAGAAAAAAAGAAACATTTATTGTTCACCACATTAATTAAAAATTATAATCAATATCTCTTAAAATGTATTTTAAAAAGTGCTGCCGTACCACACTGTACAACATCTGCTAAATCACCATTGTTTTTTTAAATCTAGTTGTCAGCACAGTTTTGCATATGATTTGGTGCATTCTTAAACATCACCTCTTTGAAAGTTAAAAGTCCATTGGAGAGAAAACCTTTTTGCATGAAGATAGCAGATAGAGATTTAGATATATCAAAGATATAATTGACAACATTGAATTTTCTTCTGAACATTAAAGGTTATTCTGAGAAAGAAAATGAAGGGTATTATTTTCTGAGAAACACAGTTGGACTAGAGACTGAAAACTAAACTTGATTTTTCAGTTCAGTTAAACTTTAGAAGTGCCAATACACATTTTCATGAAATAGAATGTTTCACAAGATTTACATGTGCTGTGTATTACTGTAAATCCAGAACATCTATTTTTAAAAATTGTAAATGGTCCTATACTGAGTGGTGAAATATTGAATTATGCTGGTAGAAAAATAATCTATAAGCTTCAGGGGAAACATCAGGATTTCATATGCTTGGTTTTGATTTTTTTTCTGCTCCAATTTTTCCCCAAAGTCCCAAAAATAAAAATTCTTTTTGGGAAATAAAATCCCAATTCAGAATCATTAAAATATTTTATTATGATAAAATTGGAGTCTCTTATTAATACAAGACCAGTGTAATACTAGATTTTAAATACTATCTTCTCTGATACACAGAAAAATTATTAAATTATTAAATAAATAGTTATAACTAAATGAACAAAAGAGAACAATATTGGCTTCTTTGCAAGAAAACATAAGAAAGAGGCGTGTTCCTCTGAAATTACTAGAAGTGAGTTGAATTGCACTTTCTGATGGAAAATTTCATCCAGGATAAAAACAGGTGCTTCCTCTGAACTGTATGTTTAGATCGATTTGCTTGATGTTTTGTTGTTCCTGAATATACAAAATAATTAAAGCAATCATACATTCTTCAGGAATCTCCAGGAGGGTATTAAATTAAGCTAGCAGCACTGATACTTTTATTTATGTTGAAATAATTAACAATTCCAAGGATATTAATGGTGTATTGTATGGCTATTTTAGACTGGGTCAGATGAAAGAAAAAACCTTCTGGTGACTCTTGCTCCCACTAAAATTTAATTACCTTTACTTGCTGACCTCATGTTTTATGTAACAGTACACTCCAAAAATGACCTCATAAATGGTTACTAATATAAAGGTAAAGTCTTCCTTTTTTTTTCTACAAACAAGCACAGCATAAACGGTTTTCTTTTTAGGTTTTTTTAAACTACTTTTGCAAAGTATTCTTATAATACCTAACATTATATATTCCAGCATTACCTGTGGGACCAACAAACTCCGAATTTAATTGAAGTTAGAATGCCTCACTTTGACAAGGTCACTTTTTAAAAGGAAGCATTGCACAAGATTTTTGATTTTTCTTTTCTGAACTAGCTATAACCTGTAAAATCATTGATGAAGAATTATATCTTTGCCATCAAATATTAGTAAAGACAAAAGTGAAAATGTTACCATTAATGGACATAAAATTTATGGATTATGATGATCTGTACTAAATCTGGAAGGCTGTACCTCGCTAGTTAAAAAAATGTAACTGTGGACAAAGTACATCAGTTTTCAGCAGATACTTAACATGAACTCTTTAATTTTGAGAGTTACGGTCAAATTCAGCCCTGATTTCACTGTTATCATTGTTGAACGCAGAGTGTCATTTTACCTCACTAAAACAAGCAGGGGAAATTAATCAGATTAAAATATCCAAACAATTTGAATATCAGAATAAAAGATATGACATAATATGTCTTGCCTTCATTTAATCACATTAAATAAGATAAATATAAGAGCTAATAAGTAGGTACTGAAACCAAAAGGTTTTAAGATGGAAATGGAAGCATTTTAAAAAATAAAGTATTTACCTGTTCAAACATACTGTCAAAGATGAGGAGAATTTTCAACACCTCAAAAATATTACCAAAATTCTTCTGGAAAAGTGCAGCATCTGTAGGAAGTACCCTACAGTCTCAGAAACCAGGAAAATAAAGCATTTTACATTGATATCAAAGAATCCTTACAAAAGCTTGTTTTGAAAGGGAATATGGAACAATCTCTCTATCTGATATATAAAAGGAAAATCAAAGATGTTTTGAATTTTCTGCACTTTTTTTTCATAGTTCTCTCTTTTTATATTACTTATTTTGTTCATTTTAGCAATGGAAAGGAAAAGAATAAAGAGAAAAGGAAGAATAACTGGGAAATAGAGTAAATCAAATTAAAGACTTCAGGGAAATATATTTAATACAATTGCTTTTCTGAAAATGTAACATAAAATACAACATTTTATTAGGTTAGATTTATAGTTGGATTTAAAAACAGAGTGATAATTCAGAATTCCAGTGAATGACTAAGAGAAACAAATTTCCTAGCTATTTTACTAGAAGAAATAATCCCCTGAGAAGGTGTTTTCTGAAAGTCAAAGAAAAATTTTAGTATCTTCCTTTCTGATGAGTTAACTTAAGTGGGTGCCTAAATGCAGTTTCTGAAAACATGCAAGTAACATGTATTATTTTCTAAATTTTACCTATAAAAATAGACCAAAGAGGCAAACTGTACCATCAAAAACTAGAAACCTTATTTGATGGACATCTCTCTGTGGCACGTTTTATTCTTTCTAGGAGAAGAAGTCACATATATTTCAATATAACTCCTCTTCCACACATTTAAATCAGAGGAAGGCTGATTAATTTTCTAACTGAAGGGAAATAATTCTCAATTGAAATGTTAGAAATTGCAGACCTCATATATTCAAAACTTCCTTGGACAAAATTTTTAAAATTGAATCTTATGTTTAGCATATATCTGTGTGTTTCTAAGGCATGCACATATTTTTCAAGAGGTCAAGAATCTTCTAAGCCAAACAAATCAGAGGGCATAGCTAGTTATTGACACACATTGCAAATCGTTAAACAAATTCCAGCACATTACTTCTGTATTTATGAAGCTAAGTCATATCTTCGTACATAAAACAACTATCTGGTATTTTCTGTACATTAATATATACTTAAGGGCTAGTATCCATTAGTGTGTATACAAATGCATGTTTTGCCCTGGACAAAACTTTGGTGTGCATTGATACTCCTCTTGAACAAAATTTGAATTTCAGGGTTTGCCTTGTAACTTTGGCATGGCTCTAATGACCAGAGCATATGCTGTGAAATACTGTCTATAGGTATCTTTTTTAGAATAAGTAAATATGGGGATTTATGTTTTACAGGACTGCCCAAAGGCATTTAAATATTTTTGAAGAGAAAAACAACATAACAAACCTAAATATTCCCACAATGAGCTATACAAAAGAAGGACTCCCAAACTTTCTAAAGTATCTTAATGAGGGTTAAAGGTCACTGCTAAGTAAAACTGAGAAACAGAAAGGACCAGGATCCTGTTTCCATTTTAATGTGCCTCATGTTTATGTTTTGCTGTCGGCAGGGGAAAGGCTGAAACAATTCTGCTTACAAGGAGGTTACAAACAGGCTGACTATTGCAGCTGCTGGAAGAAAAAGTTTGTACTCCACAGGTCTAAGGTGAATGCACGTTCACACAGACCAGACATGTGTTAAGCACTGGCCTTATAGCTGACATTTCTTTGCAAATCCTTTCCTAAAACTTACAATTTAAGCTGGGGCCTGAATTCCAATTCCTTTAAATTATGTTCCACAGACCCAAACCAATAACATTCACTTTTAATTTTAACTTCTTCACCACTATTACAACTAAAATTTTATAGAGAATATTCAATTATAAAAATGCATTGTGCCTGCAATTAGCATAATATTAAACAGAAGAAGATCTTAAATTTAAAGGTCCCTGGAATAGAAAACAATTGCTAATGATAGTCATCAAAGTAATATGGTGAACCTCCGTTAAGGGTGGAAGGTTCTTAGCTCAGGAGCTGGCCGACCTCGTTGAGAGAGCTTTAAACTAGGTTTGAAGGGGGAAGGGGGTGCAGCTGGGCTGCCTGGAAGCAGGCCCAAGGGTGCTAAAGCTGAGTTAAGGGTGAAATCAGCAGCCCAGCTGAAGTGCATGTGTACCAATGCATGTAGCATGGGTAACAAACAGGAAGAGCTGGAGGTCATGGTGCAACAGCATAGCTATGATGTAGTCGCCATCACAGAAACACGGTGGGATGACTCACATAGCTGGAGGACTGCACTTGATGGCTACAAGCTCTTCAGAAGAGACAGGAAAGGGAGAAGAGATGGAGGGGTGGCCCTTTATATTAAGAAGGCTTTTGACGCCATAGGTATTGAAACAAATGATGATGGAGTTGAATGCCTATGGGTAAGAATTAAGGGGAAAGCCAACAAGGCTGACATCCTATTGGGACCAGAAAAAAGACAGTCCAGGAAATTTTTAGAGTGCGTGGATGATAACTTTTTGTCACAGCTGGTAGGTGAGGCCACCAGGGGAGGGGGATCTGTTGTTGGATCTGTTGTTCACAAATAGAGATGGGCTGGTGGGAGATGTGGTGGTTGGAGGACGACTGGGGCAGAGCGATCATGAAATAATAGAGTTCTCAATAATTGGTGAAATCAGGAGGTACACCAATAAGACTCTTGCATTGGACCTCCGGAGGGCATACTTTGGCCTATTTAAAAGACTTATTCAGAGAGCTCCTTGGGAAGCAGCCCTTAAAGACAAAGGAGTTCAGGAAAGCTGGGTGTTCTTCAAAACAGAGATTTTGAGGGCACAGGAACAGACTGTCCCTGTGTGCCGAAAGAGGAGTCGACGAGGCAAACACCCAGACTGGATAAGCAAGAAGGTTTTGGATGAAGTCAGGAATAAAAAGAGGATGTATCATTTTTGGAAAGAGGGTCAGGTCCCTCAGGAAGTATTTAAGGAAGCTGCTAGAGAATGTAGGAAAAAAATTAGGGAGGCTAAAGCTCAGTTTGAACTCAAAATGGTGACTTCTGTAAAAGACAATAAGAAATGTTTCTACAAATATATTAATGATAAAAGAAAAGGCAAGGCCAACCTTTGCTCCCTATTTGATGAGGGAGGGAACTTAGTAACTGCTGATGAGAAAAAGGCAGAAGTACTTAATACCTTCTTTGCCCCAGTTTTCAGTGAGAAGACAACTTGCCTTCAGGACAACTGTCCTCCTGGGTTCGTTGATGGTGTCAGGGAACAGAATAGTCCCCCCATTACCCAAGAGGAGGACAGTGAAACACTGCTTAGGATATGAATCATTTCAATAGTGTTCTGGCCAGGCTTCCTCCACTCTCCAGATATTTGTACACAATAAATACAGATGCTTCCATTGCAAGGCTTTAAGAAATTTCAGGCAACTCAGATTTAACAGATAGTTGCACTACCTTCCATGAACTAATGGAAAATATTAGAGAGATGCAATTAAATTTCAAAGGGCAAATTTTGCACTGGAAACTTATCGACACAGAAGCAAAATTACATATAAAGGTTATGCAAATGAGAATTTTGAATTATATTTATACTATTGAGTTATATCTGACAATGTGTCCCTATTAGTTTTTAGAAGAACACACTCAAAATTTGATTTGCAGTTTGTTCAAACATTGAGTCAAAGCTCAGGACTATGATGCTGGTATATCTATGCTGTGTTTAGTATACCATCAAATACCATCCAGACAGGCTGCCTACAGTATGCCAGTGACAGCTCTCATTGAAGACAGAGAATAATGTAGACATATTCAGTGACACAGTTATTTAGTTAGTGTAAAACTGTCATAGCCATTGATTTCAACAAATCTTTGACAATAAACTCAATCCAGGAACTTCCCAGTGTTGTTTTTGGTATCCTGGTTTGTGATGCTCAGATGTTCACCACAAAATCCTCTGAACACCCTGGAGATAGTTTCTCTTTTCTTCATGAAACATGTCATTCTTTGTTCTGTGGTTTTCACAGCTGTCAATGAAAGAGAGAAAAATTATCCTTTGAACCAGGTTCTAAACTCCTGAAGAAATAACTAATAATGGAAAGGACCATAGACACCACAGGGAAAAAAGCACTTCTAGCACTTCTAACAGTCCCTTTACCATGTACTCCTACTTACTTTGTAATGATTGCATGTTTTCCCTTCGGGCTCACTAAAGTATTTAATTGCAATTACACTCATTTACATAGCAGATGAGGCTAATTGCTGGTATTAGTTACCAAATGTATGCTTGTATTGTGAGGGTAAAAAAATGCCCTACAGAAAAGAAAAACGACTATGCCTCTAATTAAGGAGCTTTGAGTCAAAGTGAGCTTGTTCAGGGATGTAAATATAGAATCAAGGGCTTTCAGAGTTCTGCAGTACATTTTATTATACCACTAGTTCCCATATTTCAGAGATAACACTGGCAGACCTCATAGTATATACAATGAACTATTCTCATTTTCTCAGAAGCAGGGATAAGTTCCACATAAAGGCTCAGATAGAGAAATCAAGATTTCTAAATTTTTTAATTAGAATTAAAAGTGAATTCATATCAGGAAGGTTCTTTGATACACTGAAGTTATTATTTGAAGCAGTTCCATCACCTCTTCTTTAGGGCTAATGCCCAGGAAAAGGTTTTTTTTACATTATTCAGACCTCAAACTGTTTCATGTCAATGGACTTCTTTTTGCAGGCAATTGTACACAAGGACTTTTAAGACACTACACCACTAAAGTGAATGTAAAAAGCATCAGGTCAAGTGGAAACCCAGATGAATAATGATTTCAGCCTTTGGCCCTAGATACCATTCCTAACATAAAAATTCTGAAAAGATTCACGTCTATACATCTATCTATATACAGAGAGAGGGTTAGTCCCGGATGGTGAAATGAAGATTTGTTAATTTTAGTTAGCTTCAGGAGGTCACAGTGAGAACAGAAGTGTGCCCATCAGTATCCTTTGGACAGGGTTGAAAAACTCCCTATACACATTTAAAAATTAACACTTTATCAAACTGTGCCTTAAATTTTTTCCTTTTCCTGGAATTGTACCAAAACTTGACAGCAGTTAAGCTGTGGGTGTGCAGAAGCACTACATATGATTTTTATTATTATATTCCTTTAGGTAGTTTTCCATTAGTCTGCTATGTTTTGCCTATGTTTAAAATTGAAATTATCCTGGTTCTGGAATTTGCCACTTTGTCTTCCCATTTCATTACAAGTTTCTGTCTTACACACACACACACACACACACACACACACACACAAAAAAAAAAAAAACAAAAGCACACAAAAGCCACCCTTATGCAAAACAAAATTAATTCCAACCTTAAAACAGTGAATTTGGTTTTCTGTTGCCTTTCGTGTACTATAATGTTAGTACTGTGTAGTATACTATCATTCTCATACAGAAAGACTTTAAGTGATAAAGGGCTGATAAAAATGAGAAACTATTGTTTTTGCTGTATTAGTTTTCTTATTCCTAGATGCTGCTTTTTGCTAATTTTAGATTTATCAGTGTTTGGTTACCTACACAGGTCATTTCATAAAATGAGACTGGCTGTGAGCCACAATATCAACTGCTCTCTCTTTTCTTTCTGAAAAGATGAAAAAAAGTTTTAAACCCCCTGTAATACATTCCATGGATGTCAAGGTTTATGCCTTCTGAGTGCCTATTCTCATTAAAAATATACCTTTGTAGGACTAATCCCAAATGGTTTGATGACAGAGGTCATGCAAGTGTCATTTTTCAAACTTGTGTGAAAATCCATTTCGAGCCATCTTTCCCTCTTATATTTCACCTCATTTCTGGAGCACTTATGCAGCATACTTACTTAGCTAAAACATAAGATGTAAACAGGACATCCTCTCAGATAGGAGATCCCAACATGTTGAAAAGTATATGCCTTAGTTCTTAATCAGTTCTGGAAAGTATCCCAAGACTTCCACAAAAAGATACTCTTTCTGTTAATGTGGAACATAAACTTAGCCCTTAACATAAAACAAAACCAAACAACATCTGTCCTTACAGTTTGATTGTTTGTTCCATCCTAGTATAATTATTCTTGCATGACAGCAGCCCCTGCAGGCTATAGCCTTGCTTACTCTACTTTGCCCTGAAAGCACACCCAGCATTTAGAGATGAAAACACTGTCAGAACTAGTGAACATTCTTTTAGAAATGCTTAGTGCTACAGCACAGTCACATTTTTATAATTATCTGGGATTTTTTTAACATAGCATTTTGTCAATCCAAGTTGACCAAGAAAGATTTGAGCTTCCAAAAATCACAGGTCTCTGAACACATCTCTGAAAATTCCAATGGGAAAAATGGTCATGGTGGAGAGACATCAATTTTTCACTCCCCTGTTCATTTACAGGAATAAGGAATTATTCTTATGTTTGATCATTATTTTAAGGCTTCTTTGCAGTCTTTCTAACTAGTGGCAATAAAATCTGCAATGGACATAAGAAAAAGACGGGACATGCTCTAGTAGCTACCCCTGCAGGTAGTGTGAAGACAGTAGAAAGCCACACATTTTCTGCCCTTGTGACCAAAATGGGAAGCAAATGAACTTCCAAAACAAAAAATGACTCAAAGAAGAAGGGTACATATCAGAGGAGTGTGAAGACAGTAGAAAGCCACACATTTTCTGCCCTTGTGACCAAAATGGGAAGCAAATGAACTTCCAAAACAAAAAATGACTCAAAAAAGAAGGGTACATATCAGAGGGGTGCTATTTCTCCAATTATATAACTTTTTCAATATTTTCAATGGACTTGAAACTAAAGCAATATGTAGTTTAATCCTATTTGTGAACTAGTATACCCCTGGCTGAAGATGTAACTTTCTCTGATCTCTGGATCTGCAGAACTCCTCTAGAGCAGTACAGCTTTGTCATAGCCACAAGGCTCTCTCTTTCTCTTGAGGGATATATGGTCTTCCTGGAAGACTGTCAGATCTAGGCAGGTTTGAAAGCTTGGTCTTACAGGGATCACAATAATTTGACCTAATCAGAAATGTCTGAGAACACCAGACATAGATTGCGTCTTTTCTGCACCCTCTCAGTGGCATAATTCAAACTCTAACACTGATCACACAAGGCTTGGTTGAAGTTCACAGCTAAAGAGCTGACTGAATTATCATTGCTACCTGTGTTCCTGCTCATAAAGTTGCAAAGGTTTTCTGCTATAAACATCATTATGGTAGTAGTTGTAGTCCTTTCCTACCTTTTTCTCTGCTGTTCACACAGCATGAAAAAGTGTCACCCCTTGTTTATGTGCTAAATGTGAAAGTTCGCACCTCATAGCATGTCTAGTTTTCCATTGATAAGTTTGTCTTTTTAAAGCACTATGGAGTTGATGAAATAGCTCTCAGAGTCAAAGTACTTTTCTCATTTCATACAGTATTTTTGCTCTGAACCCTACATACTTTCTCTGATCACAGAGGCTGTGATTTCCTTTTTCTGTTTTAGAGATCAGTTGCACAAACATTTCACAAAGTAAAACAGAGAATTTTCAAAATGAAATTGAATAGTTGTTTTAGGATCAGCAACCTGATCCTAAAGTCTGTTCAAGTTTAAGCAAGAAAAAAAGTTCACTGAAACTAGAGTCGGCTTCACACAGAGTCTGTGTGCCTAAGAAAATGCTTTAGAACAGGATGAAGTTTTCATTAAGGGACCATATTTTCAGCTTTCCTTATAAAATACACAATAGAAGACTTACCTGTAACAACTCATGTCTCCTAGGCAGATTACTCACAGCCACAACTTACCTTTAGTAGGAGCGGCACTGTGAAGAGAACAGAAGCCACAGCTCATAATGAACATAGACAATACCCCAAAAGTCTTTGCCAAAATTATAAATTCATCACCTAGTCACTATTTTTCCAGCAGTGGCCCAAAAGTTAGCAATAAAAGTTATTAGTGTGATTCCATGCCTTCCAAAAGCAGTTTTGATTCTATCTCTACTTTCGTCCTTGTAATGGAAGGAACACTGTTACAGGTGAATATTCCTCAGTTTTTCTCTCCTCTATTTATCTTTGCTTAAAACCAGATCTTAGGATTTAGAGGGCAGATGATCCACAAGCTGTAGTTTGTAGTTCATTCACTTCTGTATGAGCTCTGGCTTTGTCCAATCAATAATGCCGTAGTTCGTCTGTGAGGTGGAATGCACAGAAAAATAAAGAGCTGGAAGAAGGTAAAAGATTTGGCACTGTCACCCTGAAATTTGTTGGTAGCTTAAGTGTCATTGTGCTTTTTAATGAGAATTTCTTTCTCAGTCTTTAAAATTTGTTGCCTTTCATTTGCAATAGTGTGAGAACTAGCCCTGTTGAAACACTCTTCTCTGTATGTTATTGGTAGAGCTATGACACCCTGAACAAGCTGCTGTTTTAAAAGTGCTATTTTTGAAAAAATAAAAAAAGGAAAAAATAAAAAAAGAAAAAAATAAAAGAACAATTTGATTGATTGTTTGTTTAATCAAAGAGCCTAATTATTTTAAATTTCATGGTTTTAAATTCTTTATGTATCTGTCAAATCTTCATCGAGGGAATTATCCCTGTCACATCTCCACTGTATTTTTGCCATCATTTGTATTCATTGGTTCATCAAGAGTTGGGCACACAGTAAACAGGACTAGTAATATCTGAACATCTATTAATTAGCAGGGGAACCATACTCTTTTTGGGTCTGTGCCAAGCGTCTGAGAGCTGGAAGTGAAAGGATCTTTCCTTGAGAAGGCCTTCAGCAGCAGAAACCCCTTATAACCCATAACCCTGAGAGACTAGAATGTGCTAGCACAGGCCCCAAAGAGCATCAAGTGTAAAGGGATATAGGCAGGGCAGCCAGGGGACACACTGATTCAGATGTCCCTCTTGAAACTTCCACTCTTAGAACTTCCATGGAAGTGCCAGTGGTGAGTGATTAAATGGGCTTTTCTGTTGTACATCCCCTCAGCAGGACAGCTGCGGAAACATCCCCTCCCCTCTGTAAAATGAATCATCCCTGGACAGAATGGGCGTAGCTGTTTGTGCATCTCTTATCATACTAAGGATGTGCTAATATCTTGACCTGCAAACCACAGGACCACCCAAACCTCTAGCAGCTAAGCTGAAATGATTCAATTATAATTTATCTTGGGAGGTTTCCTCTGCAGTATATTCACCCTTGAAGGAAATGAAGAAAACACATAAATTTGCCCATTTAATCTGGAAAGAAAAGAAGAGGATCAAATACATCTTAAAAAGCTCTCAAAAAGTGAGATTTGTAGCACAAGGCACAGTCTTCTAGATGCCACACTCAGAGGAAGATGGAGATGGACAAAAAAATAATGCATAGTCACTTGACGCGAAAGAAAGATTAAAGACTCAAAAAATAGGAAGTAGAGAAAAGACCACATGTAGAGCCTGGGAAGAAAAATCAGTCCTGGCAAGAAGGGTTTGCATGTCTAGACTGTTTCCCCCTAGTACAATTTTCCAGACAAGCCAAGTTTGTAGAGTCTAAATCCTCTTCCTTTTCAGCCAAAAATTTTCTCTTTGGTGATCAGCATAAAAATGGGATGAAAGCCTTATGTTTTGGCTGAACGTATTGACATAACTTCATGAAGATAAAGTTGTTGGAGAATGCATTATGAAAAATATCCAACAAAGAGTGTGCTAAATTTCCATTTTACTTTCCTTTAAATATTCATGGTGGTTTCTGTTCCCAACAAAGAGTATTCGTAAAAGCCAGAAAAGAATCAAAAAATGTTTTAAAAAGTTCCAAAAGGTTCTCATCATACACAATGTTTCTGTTTTAATAAATTAAAGGTGCTTGCCAGAAGAAATCTGAACCTATATATAGGACATTGCAGTAAAGTATGTGCTTAGAAGGTAAAAAAATTGTTTACATAACAGCTAACAACAGATATTTCTCTTAGATTCAGCACATCACACAGTCAGTTAAAAGTGAATGCAAAAAAATGGAGTAACCAAAATCTTCTGATAATTCACAGCAATATTTATTACATTGCCTCTTAGTACTGGGGGTTTTACACCAATAGCTGAAAGATATATTTGGTGTGCATCATGCTATATTTGAAGAAAACCAGAAGGTCTCTTTCCCTTTAATGAAAAAAAAGCCAGAAGTCAGAAGTCTAAAGAGGTACTCCATATTCCCACTGCTAAAAGATATGTGAGAACTGTTAACATGAATTACATGATTCCTAAGGGAAATCAGGAGTCATGAGGATTTGATATGTAGCAAAGAGCATGACTTCTTATTTGCCCGCTTATTACAAGACTAATTTTATAAATACACTGGTGTTGTATATCATGGGAGTAGGGTTTACAGGACTTATGACTACTCAGAGAGACAGTTAAAGTCAATACAGGCTGCAGGGGTTCAGCTCCCTGAAAATCAGTCACTAATAATGTAAACCTCTATCAAGCATGGATCAATACCAGTTTTTGGGCATACAACATAAATGTTTTTTAGAAGATGACAAATTTAAATATTCTCAGAACATGTAGAAAACATTTTTTTCTCCTTTAAATATAAGCACAAATACATTTTAAACATAAATGCTTGTAGAAAGCCAGTTTTTTTCCAAGTATCCAGAAAAAGCTGCATATCTTCAACAAAAGCAGAGACCAAGTTCCAAAATAGAAGACAGTTCCTGGACAGGGACACACTGAAAACGTATTATCTTGTTAAAACAAAGGGAAATCTCTTGCGTAAATAGTTCCCAAGAGATGTACAGGATCGATAGGTCAGAGCACCCTTGTAGCCTCTTTAGGAATACTCAGCTACACCAGTTTTTCTTTTGGCCGCACCCATCTACCCGTACTCCTTCAAATACTTGCTGAGTACCTGAAAATTTTGAAAGTCCTGCTCCTGCAATACACTGGGCTGCACCCAATCCACATTTAGTGTTCATCAAGATTTGCACCTTGCACCTGCCTGGTGTTGTCATTGGCTTTCCCTCAATCTACTGAGAGCTGCCTGTGCACAACAGGAGAAAGCATAAACCCAAAGCATATGATGAAGAGCTTCAACAGATGGGCTCTGGCAGATCTTTCTGCACTGCTGTAAGATTTTACCCACAGATGACTGCTCTGTTTTTTGCTTTAACTTACAGCCCTATGGAAGACTAAGCAAAAAGCAGTATGTATCCACAGCTGAGCCTGTGTTTATCTGAAGTATTTTCTCTGACAGCTATACTAAGGCATGGACATGTATCTCCTTTATCAACATCTTCAGTCCTAAATTTTCTTCAGAAATAGAAGACATGCAGCTAGGTGTGATATACAAATTGTCATAATAAGAATGGTCATAACTTGTCTGACTAAGGTCCAAGATTAAGCTCAGCTTCTGTATAATACCAGATATAATCGCTACCTGGGGATTACAGGTATATGCTGCAGTGGCAATGGGACAAATATCTGTGATTTAATATTTGTTTTGCAAGTCCTTCGTGCAGTTCATTGATTCAAAAAAGTAAATGTAGACACTGAGGGGAAGAGGAACAGTAATGGAGACACACACACATTGGGAGGGAGAGAGGGAGGAAAAAGAGAGAGGGTATGGGAAGAAAAAGTAAGGGACATATTCTATGAGTACATGTATAACAGTGTGACATTATGTAATGGCTTCAATAACTTCCCTAGTCAGGAGATAAGGAATGCCATTATTGTTTTCCTAACCTGAGAGTATTTTTCTGGGAAAAGGTGAAAAAGACATTCTTTTTAAAGAGCTTGCAGGACTCTTAGGTGGCATTGTCTGCAGTTTTATGTATATCCATGTATCTATGTAAACTGTAATTTAAAAAACCATTCTGTTCCCCAGCCTATTGGCGGACGGAAGGAAGGAAAGAGATCAGTGGAGAGGAATGTTTAAATAGCTTCTTGTTTTTTACTCACACGACAGATGGCGTGCAAAGAAATGAAAAATAAAACCCCAACTGACACTGTATAGCAGCTGTGCACAGTGTCAACTCTAGGAAGAAACGTGGTCCGCTGGATAGGCTGTTTTACTAGAAATGAGGGAACTTGGGTTCTCAGCCTAGTTTCCTACATTCTAAATGACTGTGCTTCTGTAAAAGAAGTCTCTGTTTCTCAGTTTCTTCATTACCAGAATAGAAACATTTAGATGCTTTATGAAGAAAAAGACTGAGATAAATGAAGAGAACTTAGTTTTTGTGGGAAAGCAAATTAAAAGCACAAAACATTGTACTTAGCTAAGGAGTGGTCACGTTGCTTATACCAAGAAAACTGGGCTTTTTCACTGCTCTAAGTTTTTTGGTTTTTTGGTGTTTTTTTATTTTTTTTCAGTGATCAGTGTTAGAATGTTGTGTGTGATATTCTTAATAAGCTTAAGATTTTCCTCACAATTTCAAATATATGAGGTTCATAAAGTTCAAGGTACTGCCCTGGAAAAAGAAGGAGCCATGAATTATTCACTTCCTGGGGAGAGTTTTACATTTCTTTCCAGAAGGCCAAGTTTTTCCTCTTTTGGTCTCCAAATGTGTTCTGTAATGTGGTTGACTTTCTTCTTTTTCTAGTTTCTGTGCTGGTATTGTTCTCTTCAGACTATGTCATTATGTGCCAATCTTTTCTGCTTTTAAGATGATTTGGTTTGCTTGTTTGTATGATTTTCCTTCTTAGTCATTGTCCTCAGGCCCCAGGAAGAGTTACATAATCACTGTGATCACAACTTAGTCTGAAAAGACACAGTTACCTCTCTGCTTGAGTCAGAGCACAAAATTGATGTGATTTATGTTGGTTTCCAAAGGTTCAGGGCTCACTGCAGGGATCACTGCAGATTTTGATTGGTTGCAATTTTTTAAAAACAGAGGGGGAAGACTCTTTCTTGTACCTGCTGTACTCTTTCCTATCAAGCCAGTAGGAAAAAGCCACATTTTCAGAGTAGCAGTCAAGATAACATTATGCTTCTCTCTGATGCTTTGAAGGCTATCAGCATAGAAAGGAAGCATGTGCAAGTTTAAAGTTGCAACGATTGTGTTCAGCTACTGCCTCTTTGATATACCAGATCTTCTGTTTATCCACTGGATGTGTGAGGGTGGGGAGGAAATACAGCTGTGATATGATTCAAGATGATAGATACAAAAGAGTAAGAGAGTTTCCCCTCCATTCTCAGATTCTCCCTTTTCTCTGAAGGACTTCAGGACTAATTCTCTCCATGGGGATTAACACCTGAATGAAAGAACACCTGTGCTATTGCATTCTCATAGACGGTAATATGTATCTAATTTACTTAGCATAGAGTTTTCTGTTTATTACTCTAAGGACACAGTTAATTTGTCCTGAATATAGCAGTTAAGCATGATGAGGTTTAGGGAATTTCTATGCTGTGAAAGATTTGTGCCATAAATTAAATTCTTATTAACTGGCTTGCCTAGTATGCTCGTGGCATAAAGGGACATGATATCATACAATGGCATTGTTAACAAAATAGGACACAGATATCTTCTTAATATAATCCAGTGAAATAATTCCATCATACATCATGTTATCGATATTTAAGATTCCCTAAGAGTATAAATTATATTGGCCCTATAGATAAATGTGAACTACATGTGACATTAGACTAATTACTACAAAATAACTGAAGAAAACTTGTTTATTGTTGCAGTAGTCGTGGATGTGATGAAGTGGTGCAAATTCAATGTTTATCATACTGTACACATTAAAAGTTATGACTGCACAGGATAATTAATAACATTAATCTCAGTTAAATGTTATATGTCAAAGAAAACTCTGCAAGAAACAAAAAAGAAAGGAATGAATTTTGTTCCATCATCCTTTTCTTTTTTTTTTTTTTTTATTTTTTGAACTGGATCCCCAGTGTAGCACAAGGGATACTTTATTTATGTCCCTGCAGTTCAGGGCCTACAAACCAATTCATCATGTTTCTGCTGTGCTTCATCTGCAATAGATGAATGACCTCTCCTATAACTTTCTGAAGTCTGCCATTATGTAGATTAATGCAATAAATACACATATGTGTGCACGTGTGTGTGAAAAAAACACATTTATGGAGTACACTGTGCTGAGTCCCACAACCACTCCCTCCAGAATTTCTAATTTAGCACTCAGTAAACACAAATGTCTCTCCAGTAGCACAAGGAAATATGCATCATTAAGTCACATAATTTTTTTATTTAAATGCTATAAAGTAGATATTAGCTTGCACTGTCTTTAGCATGCAGCAATTCAAATCAGATTTATAACTTCATGTTACAAAGATATTACCAGCACAAATACATAGTATGTGTGAAAGCCTAGAATAGAAAGTCTAGAATAAAGTAGCAGACCTGGACTATTTTGGGTCTCTGTTGATTTCCACTACAAACCAATTCTGTACAATTTTGAGTTTGTATTTACAGCTGAATGTGTTTTTTCAATAAGTATGTGAAAAAGTATGAAATTTTGGAAAAGGGCAAACAAAAGGACTGTGAACCAAATTCTGCGAAAAATAATTTCCACAAATAAATTAATGTGAGGGACAGCTTAATCACTAAATTTAACAGGTTTAGTCATATGACTGTTCCTGCAAGCACAGGAAAATTTTGTCTTGCCCAAATAACCTCTCTGGGCTGAGTGGAGAGAGTCAAGTTTGTATTGAACATGGGATTGAATATTTCCAAGGTCAAGTTGTTTTATTTATTGGCTGGTGACCTCTATGATCACACAAGCAATCCAATGGAGTAGGTTTGCCAGACTTCAGTGTCTTAACAGTTTTAGTTTAAAAAATCCCAAAGAAACAAACAAACGAGGACCAAAGAAGCTGCTCCTTAAAAATGTTAGCTTTTGAAGTCTTTAACATTCCTGCTTGAAACAGAGTCATTAAGTCATTGTTTCTGTAGATATTTCCAATTTTTCAGGTATGTTCCATACACAGTTTGTCACTTGATGAATTATAAGCTGAAAATACCAATGAACTTATGAAAAAGAATGGTACAGCATGTTGACTAAATTCATTTAAGGAAATTAAGTATGAACTCCTCAATAATTTCAGCTGCTTATATCTGGTCTAGAAATTCAGTTCTTTGCTCTCAGTTTTGGTAAGCAGCCTTCCTCACCAATGAAGATATAAGATGATAATGTCATTCAATAACTCTCACACCCTTTCCTGCTATTTGTCCAGTGCAGGAAACTGGGGGGTTTTCTTGTCGTGTGGACAGGGAGGAAATATCCAGCAAGCAAATACTGACCCTTGCATGCAAACAGGTCCATATCCTCTTCCCGCCTGACAACTTCCTTCCTGCCTGCTAGGAACAAATCTACTTTTCATTTTTCCAGAGCTCTCTATACAGGCCACTCAGAGTGCCCTTGGGTAGGGACAAATATTTTATTAATGTAAACTTCATCTAACAGCTGGATTCTCAGGGAAGCCAGGCCCAAATTCACAGTAGATAACTCTTTACTTCTTTTAACTATAGTGTTACTGCAGCTGAGTCTCTAAATGCTTTATGCCAGGAACTAATATGAAGAGTTTAATATCTGATCTTAGCTTAATGAAGATACATTTGCAATTCTGACATTTTGTGAAGGCTAAACTTAGGTAGAGATGACTCCTACTGTGTCTTTCCACAGCAACTTTCTGCATTAACCAGAAGGTGGAAGCCTCTTTCTGGTGGTGAGGAATGGAGATTTTATCTCCTGTCATGAAGTTACTAATCAGATAACAAAACCACAAACCAGCCAACAATCAGTTGACAATTGACAGCAGAGAATCAGTTTCACAGGGCTGTATTTTTTTCTGGGATTACCATATTCATTGATTCTTTGTGTGAAAACTTGTTTTCAAAATACAAAAGGAAAGCCCAGGCCATCTTCTGTCTTATTCCCACTCTTCAATTATCTGGGAAACCTCTACACAGGTTTGTCAGTCTGTACTGTTGGAAAAACCTCAGAAGTCAGTAGTTAAGTTCTTAAGAAATTCTGCCTTGGACTCATAACTACTTTTCACTCTAAAGATAATTAGTTCACACTTAGCCTGTATTAACTTTTTAGCAATTATATCTATACACCTGAAACTTCCTGTTTTTCTTCTGCCTGTGTAAGCTACAAAATGAAAATATTTTCAGGAGGAATTCAGACTGACATTTGTTAAAATCTTTTTCAAAAACCAATAGGAAGAAACAAAAAGCCTCCAACTTCTAACACAAATATGTGCAAAAGTCAAAATAATATGTAGTAGAATTTTTGTATTTTTTTATAGGGAAAATATATATAAAGTGTAATTTATCAATAGTATATTGCTATTAAGAAATGGTATATCAAATTGATAAAAAGAGACTTAATTGTCAAAGGCCTTTTACCTTTCAGGCCTACAAAGGGAAAACCACAATGGCAATAAAATCTAATAGGTTGCATTATTTTTGTTGCATTGTTTTAGAAGAACAGAGGAACTACCGTTGTTTGGTCTGTAGTTCTGCCCATTCTTTCAGTTGTGTATAATCTTCAATTCCTGTTCAAATTGTTTTCAGCTGTTGACTTTCAGCATTGAGGTGGCTGATTTTCAGCATTAAATGCCAGAGACTTCCCAGTAGAATGCTCTGTGCATAGACATTTATTACTTCTCGTCATATCAATTCATCCCTTATATACAGTAAAAACAGTTAACATTTATGTTGGAGTTGTGCCTGGAGGAATCATTCAGATGAACGCAAAAGTAAAATAATATGGATAGTAACTGTAACAAAGTTGTAACTCAAAGTGCAGATCAAACAACATTCAGAAGTCCGTTGTTTTCATTATATCTCTATGCACTTTGTGATACTAAAAAAACCCAGAATTAACATGTATTTTACTATTTATAAAGTAAAGCACTACAATGGATAGAGCGGAGATTCAATTACCTTTTCTGTCAAGCTTAAAAATTTACTCACAGTTTTCATAAGGCAGCATACTTTGGAATTTAATTGTGCCCAGGAGAAAAATGTGTGATTTTTAAAATTTCTGCTTGAGGAAAAAAGATCAAAGAATAAGCTCCATTTCCTAATTTAGACCTAACACTTTATCTACAACTTCACTATATCTATGCATTAAATAAATATAGTCTCATGGAAGAAGATAGATGTCAGAAGCCTTCTTTTGTGTCATCTAAATTGTGTTGTAATTCTAACAGTGTTATTATGATACTCAAAAATAAAATTGTAAATCATTAAATCTTATACAAGGATGAATCCAATTTACAAGAGAAAATATTAATAAAACAAATTGTTGACTTGAAATTAAAAATAAAATAAATAAATAAATTATGAAAACTAAAATTCTCTTTGTAACTTTCCCAGAACTGATGATTAACATGTCACTTTTTCTTTCTGACACTATTATTGTCATTGGCTTCAACATGCTTGTCATTGGCATGTGCTCCAAGTCAGGATAGTGCATTTACAGAGGTTTGATCCAGCAGCAGTTATCATCATAATTCTACCCTTATTTACATATTGTATACGCATTTTGATAAAACTAATTTCTTAAGTCAGTCCTAAACAATTTCTTCTTTCTGGCCTTTGTCACATCATGCTTGTCTCATGTATTACTAGAGAACACTGATGTTCAACTTTTCACTTACTCCGGTTACGTCACTAAGTTTAATATATCTGTGGGCTGCCACATTATGTTGTATTAGACTGAAAGTTTTCTTTTATTTTTAAGGACTTCCATGCTTCAACATCCCTCTCAATCTACCCACTCCAGATGTCTTGGATTGTTATTGTGCTTCTACAGTTCTTTCCCAAGGACTTGTTTTTCTTGATACAAATTTAAGAAATTGGCCATGTGATATACACTGATTAGAAGCTGAAAATAAACTGTCTAAATAAATTATTTCTTTAGCTAATTGTAGAAGAAACTTAAACTGAATACAATTATTTTCCTTTTCCTCATCTTTGTTTGACAGTCATCTTCAGCTGGATATCTCTCTTGGGTATATAAAGTTCTATAAAACTAGCTGTAAGAAATGTCAAGGCTTATAACCATAACTTCAGATCAATTAAAAAGTATTAATTATTTAGTGGTGTAGATAGCTATTTTTTCAGTTATAGAACTTTATTTTGCTCCATGTTATTCCAGTGTGTCAGTGATCAAATTTCCCATTGTCCTCTTCTATTTTCTTGTTAAAAAACTGAACTAAAAACCACAAATTTGAAATCTAGGGTGTCAAATTGCATCAGCTCTGTAATTTATACTTAGACCAAGACTATCAAGACGGATAGGTCTATCTGTACCAACATAAAAAGAAGTCTCTCCCAAAGTGATTGAGATATCCAGCATAAGCATTTATGTGTAAGAGGAGCTTGCCTGTTTCTGCCCTGTATATAAGTAAAGGATTAATTTCTTTTACTAGATACATTAATGTAATTTATTTTTAAAAAATATTCCCTTTTTTAGGGAAAAGGGTAGTGGAAACAAAACTGTTATAATATTAAAATAGATATACTGTACATGGACATATAAAACTGACTGGAGTTTTTGTGTGTAATATTTGTGTCACAATCATTATTTTTTTCCCCCCTAAAATTATAAAGCCTATTGTGTCTGTAATAAGCTTCTCCTCTAAACCCACCAACTTGCACTAGCAGTCAAGGAGAGACATGAAATGATACACAGAAGAAATTTCCAGAAGTGTTCAAAAATAATAAAAATGAATAAAATAAGTAATATTTTGTAAAATTCTGATTGGCATACAGAAAAAGTTCAGTGATAAATATAATTTTTTTAAATTTAGCTAACTGAAATCTGATGAACATGAATTTCTGTTTTGATTTGATTCTTAATGAACTTGAACTGAAAGCAATGATGTTTTGAATTGCAGTGATAAAAAATTGATTTCTGGCACACGGGCAAAATTGTTTATTTTCATGGGTGACATAATTAGACTCAACACCCAAAACCAAGGAGAATACATTTTAATACATTATCTGTACTGCTTAGGTCATGAAGTCAATCATAAACATTAACTGAAAGAAAACATTACTTTGGAAAATCAAAGGAAGTACCACTGAAATGACATAGTAGCAGAAGAAAGCTTGGAGTCTTTCCATAATAATTTCTGATTATGTGGAACAATGTCAAGAACTCAATAGAGCACTTGCCCAGCTAGTACTTCTGGCCAATTTTCTTCTCTCAAAAATATTGAAATATAACTGAAAAAATAATATTTAAGGGAATTCTGCATTTTATAGGATCTAATCTCTTATTCATTGTAGAGTTTAAAGAGCTTGTAGAGAATATCAGAGATGACAGAAAATTCCATATGGTCATTATTAATAGAGTGTTATATGGTGGTGCAACACATCGAACTGCGAGAAAAGAACAGCAGACCTGTAGGTTACATCAGAAATGGTTCAAGGGTGAAGGCCTGCCACTGGTAGCTGTGCAGAAAATAGTATTGGCACCATACTGTTCCTTTCTAGCTGTAGAAGCTGGAATTGAAATATGCACAGACTCTGTCTTTTTGTTTAACCATCATGTTAATTCCATTTCAACAGCTATCGTCAGCTTCAAGGTATGAATTGCAGCTACTTGGTCTCTTATCAGAAATAAGATTCTTTCGCACAAAGATCACTGTTGTTTATTTGTATTTTCTGGTACTGAGAAGAGATGGTTTGGGATCTCAAGGGATATAATTAAGATGCACTACTGGTGAAATGGACCACCTTTGTGTGAACTATCATCAGGTATGTAGGAGAGAAGTTTCAGAAACCATGAAGGTGACATAATCAATCATTCATCTATGCTGTTCCTGCTGATTAAATGGTATAAACAAAATGGAACCTGATCAGTGTAGAGAAACTGCACTTCCATCTGACACTTCATTCCTGGCTGTTGGGATATCTTATTCAAAAGAAACACAGACTCCGAAAGGAATCTTGTCTAGTAAATATATTTATTTTTTAAAAATGAAAATGTCTCCAACTGCCTAAGATGACTGATGTTAACAATTAATGACTGACTACTATTCTTCCTGCTATCAAGACAAGTATGGGTAGCCTGCACAGCCATTATAGAAATACACAAAGATAAATCCTGTGTTTTTAATAATGTTAATGAACATGGCTGTTTGTAATGTTTTTAGACAGGGTAGAGTGCAGTTGGAAATAAAACTACCTATGTCTGCTCACCCTTCACATCACCATCTTCCTGAAGAGGTTCGCAGATCATTAGGGAGATTCTTGAGAAGAACCACGCTTTCAGGACGAGATTTATTACCCAGCAGGAGTCGTCTGCATGCAAAGGATTTTTCAACTACCCTCCCTCACAAGGATATCTGATGAAGTAATAACCATTTTAACCTGCTAAAAGCATTTCAAAGGAATGAAAGAGAAAAGACGTGTCAATGGGAAATGGCTGAAGTAATGTCCCTGTAGCTTTTAGAAGGGTAATGTTTGACTGAATCCTGTCCCCAAAAAAAAGGCAATGTTTGTGTCAATTTTTGGATAACCTGTTTCATCCAGGGTGATTTGAAAGAGTCTGGTCTCTTGTATTCAAAACATGTTAATTCATCCTTACTACGCAGTGTGTTTAAGCAACTTACTCCTACAGTTTGTTTCTTTGTGAATATCTTTAATGCATTATAAAGTAAAAAAAGAATTTTAACTTAGTATGTCAAAGGTTTCCAGGAAAAGCTTGAAAAATCAATAGTGTAAAAGCACTAGGAATTTGCTTTAAAAGGTGTACTACTTTAGTGCCTGTCATGGTTTAAGAATGGTATTCCTCAATTTATTGTTCCCAGTAAAACTTCACATAGAAGCTCGCTCACTACCAACCTCCCTCTCCTCCTCTCTCTTTCTTTTACCTTTCTCCTCAAGATTTGGAAGTAAGAAAGGTAAAGTTCATGGGGTGAGATAAGAACAACTGACTGAAAATAGTGATAAGAAAAAACCCAGCAGCAATATTAATGACAGAGGGTATAAGACAATAAACACTTACTCCTCCTGGAAATCCCCAACAACAGACTACTCGACTTCCACTGCTCCCTCCAGCTTGGAACCAGTATTACCCAACCACTCCTGACACCTTGGAACTGGTGCCACAATTACCAGCAGGAACCTCTTCTCCATAGAAGAGACTGTCTTCCTCCCACCCCTGGAAATGACATGAGATACTGAAGAGTAACTCCTGGTCCTGGACATGCCCCCCTCCTGGCTCCTGCAAAAATTAACCCTGTCCTGGACAGAACAGGACAGCTGTTCTCAGCAGAGAAAAAAAAATCAGTATGAGTCATTCATCTGGGAGGCCTACTCACTATTACATCAAGTCACTTTTATCATAATAGGACACATTTGCTAACTCTGTTATACCTAGCATCTAAAACAACTACTACTGGAAACTGAGTTTCCAACAGGGCCCAGGACCATAGAACTTCAGGAATGGTCAGTGGGATCACAGAAGTTCAAGCTTTAGAAATCAACTGTACGGATCATTTCTTCTGAGTCTTCTGAGAAGGCATTGGTGCATAGCTTTTCGTAAGACACTGAGAATGGAGTCCTTTGAAACTGATTTTTGTGTGATCACTGTTAATTTTATCTCAGTTAAAGTCTTTACTTGACATACATGGGGACAAATCCAAAGTAACAGAAACTGACTCAAATGGACAGCGAAATAAATGACAAAGTAAAAATTTGGTATTCAGCATTTCCATTTCAAGAATATATAAATAATCTCTTTTATGTCTAAAACTGTATACGAATTCATGACCAATAAAATTTTTACATGTTAAAAGATAGCAGAATGCTATTTCTTATTCTTCTTATGCTTAAATACTGCATTTGTTTTCAAGTAAACATTACATAGTAACATTTCATACATACACTACAAAACATGTCATAGCTGGACTAACATGATAGAGTGTTATGAGCTATTAAATTAATGAGTCATGTACTGAGGAAGAAGTACATCAAAGGCTAGCACACTGTCTGATATGCAACATGCATTACTGTGTTACTTTAGGTGTTCTGGCACATGGAATGACATGGGTCTGCACTAGCAATCTTTACTTGTAACATACCTGTCTCTGGGCAAGGGGCGACTGACAACTACATCACTAGAATTTCTGGTTCAGGCTCAAAGTTGATATAAATGATAAAGAAATTAAAACATCAGGGAGTTTTTCTAAATGGTTGAATGAAAAAAGAAGTTATTCTAGTTTTCATGATTAAATGAGAAGAGGGATGGTGTTGTGAAAGGAGGAGAAACTAGCAAACATAAGTAAAGCTGTGAACTCTAACTTATGTGTCTTGATCTTTATTTTATTACACACACAATAAGCTTCCGGATTCTTGACATCCAAACTATGCTAGTTATCAGTCACTCCTATTGATTTATCAATGAGCTAATTACAGCACCACTTTCATTTTCTCTGTACATGGCCAGAGATGCATAACCTTCTTTTAATATATAAAACCCCTGCCTGCTCCTCAATTTTTTTCATTGAAACAGTGACAGTCTTAATTCCTACTGATGAGTTTGTTTTCAGTATGGTTCTGAGGTAATTTGAGCCAAGTATGTGCAGGTTTGTGATCATGCATAATAGTATGTTCACGTCCAAGTTGATTTGAAGTAATCAATGACTGGATAAATAGATGTTGGATAAAGGAAGAACTACAAAGACCTTACAGAATTGAACATTTCTAGAAAGTGTGATCTGCCGCTTCCATAGTGCATTTTAAACATGTTCATCTCTGCATTTCTAATTTCTATATTTTCCTAGTGCTAATATATGCTATGGCAGACTTGTATAATGAAAAGATCAAAAAAAAAGAGACAAATGCTGAAAAGTCTATAAGCTATTTAATCACAGCTCAGTTGTTCATCTGTAAGGCATCACTGTTGAGCAGGGTGATGAAAGAAGGATTCATGTGTTAAGACATATTATTGGGAATCTGAAGATCTGGCTTCCCTGCCTATTTCTTCAGAAGATTTTATACTCAATCTTCAGCATATCATTTTGGGGTTGAATCAAAGCCAAAGATAATGACAACCTTTATTTCTTGGTGTTAGAAATTTTGTTGTAATGGAGATAGGTAATGGTGACGAAATTGTACCAAGGATCTGGTTTGTGTTTGTTGTGGTGTGCTTTCATAACTCCAGATGTCAGAAAGTGTATATGATGTTTTCGTTACTTCTGTTTTGTTTCCCATTTTATCATCAGCCAAAGGACATAATACATTTTAAGAAAGGCTTTGAAGCAATACAGTAAAAATGCATGAAGAAAAAAAACCTAATGCCAGTTCACAGCATATTTCTGATAACTGAACACAAGAATGTTTATCATTCCAATATTTTAATTTTATGCAAGAACTTTGAAAAAAAATCTGATATTTTCTTTCATTTTCAGGTTTTGGTAGAAATACCATGGTGTGATATACTGCATAAACACTTAATATCAAATAGATACTTGACAATTATTAACTATATGTTGGCTTTCATCCTCTATCTTTCCACATGCATAGGAAATAATATGATGAAAATTGATGAAGTAGAAAAAGTGGATAATGTCCATGATCTTTCCAGTCTTTATATTTTGAAACTTTTTCAGCTTAAGAAAACAAAGTGGGTTCAAGAGTCTCATATATGTTTCTCCAAAAGTCTTTTCAGTTCTCTAGAACAGGATATGCAGAATCCTCTACTTCTTTGTTGCTCCTGAAAGATTCGGTGGATAAAAAAAAATTATAAATAGAAATATTACCATTGACTCACTCATAAAGTTTTATACACAGATGCATTTATGAAACAAAAGAAAGAAATCTGTATAAAAAGGAAGAATTTATAACCTTTAAAATTAAAAAAAAATTCAAAACAAATAATGGAACATGTATTTCAATTAAGATGAAATACATTGGTTTAGTATGTCATCAAAGTCAAATTCTCTCCTGAAACTTTATTTTAAAGCAAAAATGCGTTCTTTGGTAAGAAAAATGTCTGAAGATGATGTTCATGTACATTTAAGATATGGCATTTTCAAAGCACCTTTATTGCAGTTAGCAAAATATTTACTTTAGTGAGGACAATCAACAGTAGGCCAGGATTAAATTATTCAAAAGTTCCATTTTATTATCTGCCTCCATTTTACTTTTAAATATATTTTGAGAATCTAGTTTTCCATCCAGATAAATTAAACTGAGGTAATTACAATTTTCCTATGTTCTGTGAGAAATCAACAACTGAAAAATACTCTTAGAAGTACATGAAATGAATATTGTGAAAGGTATGCATGGATACCTTTGACTTGCTGCATAAAACTGTCTTGCACATGGGTTTTTCTTGCATATAACCACAGCGTAAAAGATGACATTATGAGAAACCTTCTGACAAATTGATTAATAATCTTGAGCTGCTGAAGTTCAGCTGAGTGAGCAATTAAACATTCCAAACAGCAATGAACCTTCAGAGATAATTTATGATAATTTTATGCACAAGAGCTCAGTGGCTTTTTAATTTGATAGAATGTTAGTAGCATAGATTTCTAACAAGGGAGTTTCAGTGCTCCATACATCACTGAGATTACTTAAACATTTCAAATGTGGTTGATGAATGAAGTTTCCTGAGATGTGAGAAGATACAGAAAGTGTCAGGAGGTTGAGATTATTCATCATATCAATTATTGAAAGTGGATGCATTGACATCATACTCCCAGCTCATATTTTACGGCCATTATAATGACAGAACAGAAATAACAGACTTGGTGAACTGCAGAACTGCCAGGATATCCAGCTTCTTCCCTCTTTATTCTAGCATTTTGCTGTCACCACACAATATTAGCATTTCCAGGTGTCTCTTCCAAAGTTGTTCATAATATATAGCAGGAAAACAAGACCCTTTGAATACAATCAGCTAAGACCTGGAACACGGCACATGGTGTGATTCTTGGGGTTTTTCTGTGCAGGACCAGGAGCAGGCCTCAATGATACTTTCCTACATCCTTCTAACTCAGGACATTGTACAAAAAACATCCCACACAGATCAAGAGAGAAAAAGAAGGTTAGACAACCTGAGCCTACAATTAGTTTGCCAGAAATCCAAATACTGTGTCATTTTCCACTAAAGGAGAGCAGGCTGCCCTTCATTCTCCCATATATTTTTTGTCTTTTTGTTGCTTTAGAAACAGCTACATTCAAACAATCAAATATTTTTAATTCCTAGAATATTTCCCATTCATTCTTTTATTTCTTGTTTTGGCAAGTAAAATATAATGTTTTAATCTTGTGTTTCTGACATACTTATGACAGTTGGAAACACAGTAATCTAAACTAAAGTAAATAATGTAAAGGGGCTCTTTTTATTGTATGAATAAAGATAAAGTCTCTGCTTTGAACAGAACACTGAAGCACTCAGATACCACGTGTTTAAGAGCACAGACAGTTGGTGAGTTATTTGTTTTTAACAGTACTATAATGATCCTGACAATAAATCATCATTTCACATATCCAGAGAGTTATCATTTCACTCATGCAAAGGAAAGAATGCTGGAAAATAAAAGCTAGAAGAGGTAGAGAAGTGTTTCTAGAAGGACAGCAGCCTGTTACTTAAACTCTTTCTTATGAAAGATCATCTGTATAAAGCACTATTAGTCAACACACCCCTCAAAGCTCAGGATCTAAGCAGACAGTTTGGTGAGTGATGGGTGGGAGAGTGGGAGTGTTTGGACAGACCTTGTAGCTTCAAACTCTACTTCAGACTAGAGCTATTAGTCTTAGGCTAATGAAAAGAATTGTCTGACCCTTTGTATGTCTTCAACATTATTGTTTCAAGGGCTGACTCCACTACAGCTCAAAATGCAGTATTAAAACCTATCAACAAAATTGAAAATCTCCCACCCTTTATGAAGGCAGTCAATATGAGCAGAAGAATCACAGAAACTGGAAAAGAAATGAAGTTCCATAGATGTGATGATAACTTTCTGAACCTCTCACTAGATATTACTGAACAAATGCAACAAAGCTGGCAAGCAGCTTCTGTGTCCTATAGACAAGTAGGACTGAATTTGTGGCATTGAGGTTATCGTCCTTGGACAGCTGAGTCAAGAGTGAGTTCCACTCACATCTAAATAAAGAGAATCTTTTTCCCAAAGGATATAGAAAGAAGTCCAAACACTAATCATGGTGGAAAATTCTCAAGAGGAAAGTAAAGAACTCCGAACTGTGTTAAGCAAAAATAAATTGCTATAAAAACACAAAACTTTGAAAACTTCACCCAACTAAAAGGTTAAAAAGCGTATTATTTTCACCTACAATATAGATTAAAACAGTTTTCAAAACCAAAAAGTTGCTATATCTAGAATGATATAACCTCTAGTACACTGCGACAAAAAAAATTGAAATATTAAAAAGAAAACAAAAACATTTTAACTGTCATGTGAACTTACTCTTGGGCCAAGGTATCTGGAAGCAAGCTGTTGAGAAATTTCCATTATTAGAGTATTTTATCAAAAAGTTAGTCATACAACTTTCATAAATTACAAGAATATAGAATCACGGAATATTCTGAGCTGGAAGGCACTGACGAGGGTCATCAAAGTCCAACTCCCAGCCCAAACAGGACAGTCACAAGAATCACATCATGGGTCTGAGATCATTGCACAAATGCTTATTGAACTCTGTCAGGCTGGTGCTGTGATCACTTCCCTGGGGAGCCTGCTAATATCTTCGACCCTCGTTAAGAATTGGGTATTGATCTAGGCAAATATCTGTGACCTCTGTCTCGATTTAATGATATACACTGTTAATCATTCTGGTGGCTCACACAATCTTGTAACCTCAGTTCTTCTGGACTATTTAAATGGCAGTTGCCGGAATCTCTGGGAGCTTCTTCAGGAAGTGGACAGACTGGTTGGTATGAAGAACACAAAAACTGACCGACATATCTTCTGTTCTAGTAATCTATACCTCTCCTAACTTTATTCTGAAACAGTCTTTGATTGCTATTTTTTTCTTATCAAAAGGGTCAAATTTGGTAAGAAGACTGGGAACTGATGTTAAATACCCCCATCTACAAAGTTATAGTTCTACCACAGGTGTCATTCGATCCCATGCTCATGAATCTCCATGACAATGACTTCTGGAATGCAAAATGGCCAAAATTGCAGTAACTCCAGAATCTGCAGATGACTTGGACATATCATTTTAATGCACTCAAATAATAGTACCTGGAAAAGAGAAATGGTTCACCTGACAGCCTCCTGACACAGGGACACTTCTTAAGACAACATTTTCAGTCAAGTTCCACTAGTTGTTTAGTCTTGGTGAAATTTCTTTCAGTTTCTCAGAATAATGTTCAAAATTGATCTCTCTTCCAAATGTTAGCAAAGAATGGGTATCTCTAAGATTTTCTAAGTGTTAAATAAAGGGAGGATATTGTTTTTTTCACTTTCCTTGGTTTTTTTTTTTTTGAGTTAAACTGTATATGCAGAAAAAAGACCTAAAATCTTTTATGTCCAAAATTAATTAAAACACGGTTATTAAGAAAATTATAGGAAGAGTGAAATTCACATCTGAAAATGTGTGCTGATATTAGGAGAATAAATAGAATTAGGAAAAATTAGGAGAATAAATAAAATCTCTGGAGAAATATTAGGTCTGCTTTCAGTGTGTCAATGAAGCTCTACTCACAGAGACTTTTTCAATGTTTTCATAATGTGCCAATCAATGCTCAAAAGTAGCACTATTTGTTTTTATCCAAGAGAGATATGCAAAACAATTCTGAAGTCCTATTTTACTAATATAAGTTAATGAAAATGAAATATTAATAACGTAGTAAACTCTACTATAGACATGAAAAGCAGTGCATACTTAAAACTTGTACCTATAGTACTCTTTTAACAGTAATGTTTTTGCATGTAGCTTTTGGTGACTACATTTGTTACTTTTCAGGCAAAACTGGCAACGACTCAAAGGCATGGAAACATTGGGCAAACTCCAGCAGCCCTTTCTTAGGCAAGATGTCTATTTAAATAAAAGATTTAACTACCTTTTAATAGGACAAAAATGAATTATGAATAGAGTATCTTAAGCGTAATGCAAAATAGGATGGTCTCCTTGCTTGCACTGTTTAATGTTTTGATTTCTCATTCATTGTTGAGGCTGTAATGAGCATCAGTTATTACATGGTGGCTCAGTTCCAACATAAATCATTTAACCTCCTCCACTTTATTGATTTATATTAGCATTTATAGATGGCACTCATTGTCTTTATAGTGCCTGAGATTTCACATTAATTAAGTTCAAATTAAAATAAACAGTGAAATGCTGAAATCCTGCAAGGTTTCTTGCCTAATGCCTACATTCAGTTTAGGCCTCATATCACTGTCATTCTAGAAATTCTAACTAGAGAAACCAAATTAAACCAAACAAATAAACACAGCAAAAAAAGAAGAGCAGGGAAGGTATGTATTCAGTCTTGAAATTACTATTGAATGGATTTATCAAATTATAGTGTCAATACTGTATCAGATATCAATCCATCTGTGAAGTAGTATTATATGTAACCTTATATATCTCTGTGGTATCTTTCTTATGAAAATATTTTAATCATGACTGAAGAACATTACATTTTATTTCCTCATCTCCAAGAACTCCACTCTTCTTCAATGCACAGTAACTTGATCTTTTTTTTCCCTCTGAGAAGACAAATTTATACCTTACTTATAGTATATTCATGTAAATCTCAATCAACTTTGTTGATTTAATCCCATAGTTATATTCAAGGGTAAATGGTAGGCATTCTGAACAGTAGTATACCACTGCTACAAGAACTTTTTCCAAGCCAAAATGGCAATCTTCAATTTTTCATAAAAGCTATCAATGCATAAATGTCATAAATACTATTAAAAGTACTAGAATATTACAGAAGTATTATAAATATTATCATAAAAATGGTCCCCAAGAGCATTTTCTAACTCATATAGAAAATTCAATATTTAATTCAAATTGGAAACTCTTACATCACTGAAGCCTTTCAATGATCAATTTTTATTAATTTAAACTGAAAACCTCCCCTGGATGTATTCTCACAATTTTAAGAAATTTGGGAAGCAGCCACTCACTGTGCAGCTAAGCCTTAAAACACTTGTCTAGAAAAATATATCTGACTCTCTGCCCATAAATCTAGCCCTTGTGCTAAATCTGAGCAGAGATTTCTGCCAAGAGACATGCTGAAGCCGTCGTTGGAAATAGTAGGTGGGAGAGAGTTCCCATATAAGCCACAGTGCTGCTATGGCTTTGTCCAGCTATTTGCAACCCCACTCTTTCCATGGGTCTCATATCTTTTGCTCTTTCTATAGCTTAATACCAAGTGTGGGTGGACACTTCAGTCATGGGACATGCAGAAGCCCCTTGTGAAAAAGATGCAATTGGGAGAACTCTCACAGAAGCCCCCACTTTACTTCCTCAGTGTTTTCACCCATCCTATGGGTTTCATATGTCTCTCAGGGAACAATAAAGGCAGTTGCTCCTCAGCAAGGAAAAGAAAATTTGGAAGCCAAGTATGACAGCATGTCAGATAGAAGCCATGGCCTCACCAACAAAAGGCTTAGTCCTGTCAGGAAGTTAGAAAGTCATCCCATGGGTTAGGGTCACAGTCCAGATCAACAAGGTGCAATCACAGGCACTGGTGATCCCAAGGCATCACTGGCATGCCTGCAGAGTAGCTCAATGCAGTCCTGGATTGAACCAAATGTGGGAGATTGAGACAAGTATGAGAGCCTCTACTTAATGCAGCTGCCAGTCAGGGAGGTGGAAACCCCTCCTGCAGCTTCTTCCAGCTCTTCCTCAAAGAGCTGCAAGGTCAGGGGAGACTTCTTGAACAGATATCACCTGTAAGAGATATCCTCCCAAGAGAAGGAGGACAGCTCTCCTAACTGACTCTAAGACTTGAAGGAAAATTCTGCCACAGAAAATTCTACTGAAGCCCCGCGGGAAATTCTGAGTTGGAAAAATGTCTCATAGCAACCTTTACTAAGGTCCCCAGCTTTCTCCCTCTCCCTAAATTAAACCTAGTCCTAACCCTAACCTGGTCTCAGAAGTTTTAGTAAACTTTTCATTAAGTGTTCCTGCTAGTCCTTGAAAAGGTATTCTTTACCAAAAAACCAACTAAATAAATGACTAAAGCTTTCCTTACCTACTTTATATTTTCTTATTGTTTTAAATGAAACACAATCTGTGTATATAGTTTCTGTGTGTCATGCATGACCTTTATATCCTGGTAGGCTGTAGTGTACTTCCATCATTGGTCTTCCTTCAAAGTGATCGGTAGAGTGTTCTTTATGGGATCTCAGTTTTCAGAATAACACAAATTTCCTGCCGTGATTCAGCAGTTTCTTGTAAAGACCATAATATTGATCTGAATATTTTAACTGCTTCACACAATTATGAGGTACTTGGGGTAAAATAGTTGTACAATTTATTTCTAATTTGGATTTTGAAACCTCTGTTTAAATTTATTTTATGTTTACATGCTTGTTTTCATTATGATGCTTCTTTAACAAGTTATTCTAATTATCTTATTTACCATTGTAAATAATTTCCAAACAGTGAGTTATCCTGACTTTACTCCAGGAAGAGAGAACATATTAAATCTGATTTAAAGTAATGGAAGTTAAACCAAAAATCCAGCATTAGGACCAATTAGAAATTCTCATTTTATTTTGCCACTTTTTTGCAATGCTGCAAAATCGTTCTCTTGGACATTTTCTTACTCCATGTGAATGAATCGAATTGTGGTATCTAATTGCTGTTGGTTTACTAAGTGACAAGGCATTGTTTTAGTGACAAATAATCTGATAGAATAGAACTGTTAACTCATTATACAAATACTTCTCTGAAATTTATTTTTAGTTTCAGCAAAAATTAATGCCAGTGAAGCTAGATTGCCTCAGTATCTGCAGAAATGAAAACAAAGGAACTGCAAAGATTTCTGAATTCATCTCATTTTAAATCTAACACGATGGAAGTAGAGACAAGCTTTTTGTACTACTGATGAACTCTAAATATTACGGGATTTTTTTTCTCAATAAGAACTGACACATGGTAACAGATTTACAGCCTCAAGAAAAATAGCTTCTATTTTGAAATCCTGGTTAAACACTTTAAACACCTGAGTACTCACTCAGACTAATAATTGGACAGACTTCACTTTGAACTCAGGACTACCTGTCTCAGTGATGCTGCACACATACAAGCACCTGCAAGACAGAACCTTACATTTGTTGTTCTGGAACAGCTCAATATCTAGTTATAGCTTTTCCTAAAGGAAAAATTAGTGAAGATTATTAATTTTCAATCAAAAGATTAACAAGAGTGCTTTGTTTTCTGTTTGAACAAATTGATGTATTTTATCACATATCTATTCTGGACTTCTGCAAAGCCTTTGAAACAGTCCCCCACCACATCCTTCTCACTAAATTGGTGAGCCATGGAGAGCCATGGATTCTTTGGGTGGACTGTTAGGTGGATAAGGAATTGGTTGTGTGGCAATGGTCAATGGCTCAGTGTACCGATGTACATCAGTGACAAGTTGTGTCCCTCAGGGATCCGTTACGTACCATTGTTACTTAATTTCTTCAGTAATGACACACAAAGCAATCAAGTGCAATTACAGCAAGTTTGCAGATGAAACCAAGCTGAGTGGCATAATTGACACAGCTGAAAGATGGGATCCATTCAGAGGGACCTGGACAAACTTGAGGAGAGGGCCCATGGGAATCCCATGAGGTTTAACAGGACCAGGTGCTGGTGCTACTCCTGGGTTGGGGCAATCCCTGCTATCAGCACAGGTAGGGGATGAACAGATGGAGCAGCCCTGCCCAGAAGGACGTGGGGGTGCTGCTGGGTGAGAGGCTGGACATGACCCAGCCATGGGCACTCCCAGCCCAGAGAGCCAAACGTGTCCTGGGCTGCATCCAAAGCCCCGTGGGCAGCAGGGCCAGGGAGGGGATTCTGCCCCTCTGCTCTGCTCTGCTCAGACCCCACCTGCAGGGCTGCACCCAGCTCTGGGTGCCAGCGCAGGAAGGACATGGACCTGCTGGAGTGAGTCCAGAGGAGGTCACCAAGATGTTCAGAGGGATGGAGCACCTCTGCTCCAAGGAAAGGCTGGACAACCAGGTGTGCTCAGCCTTCAGAAGAGAAGGCTTTGGAGTGACCTAATCACAGCCTTCCAGTACCTGAAGGGACCCTGCAAGGAAGATGGAGAGGGACTTTTTATAAGGGCATGTAGTGATAGGACATGGAGGAATGGCTTCAAACTGAAAGACAGTAGGTTTAGATTAGATATTAGGAAGAAATTCTTTACTGTGAGTGTGGTGAGGCACTGGAACTGGTTGCCCAGAGAAGTTGTGGATGTCCTGTCCCTGGAAGTGTTCTCGGCCAGGCTGGAAGGAGTTCGGAGAAACCCAGTTTAGTGAAATGTATCCCTGTCTACAGCAGGAGAGTTAGTGTTCCCTTTAAACCCAGGCCATTCTATGCTTCTAAGATAACACACATATAATTAATTGTAAAATGTATTTTTTATATAGAATTCAAAAAGAAATACAGAAAATTATATATTATAAAGACTATAAAAGTTCTGTAAGCACTAAGGTTATTAAGCAGAATATGAAAGAAAGCCTCAAAGCATTCTTTTGAAAGTCCAGGTGAATACATGAAAGAAACTATATTATTTTGTATGACATATTCCTGATGTGAAGGAGAAGAAAAAAAACAGTGACATAACTTCCTTTAAACTCACTTGTTTCATGATCATGTCCTAAACATCAAAATTTTAATTAAGAAGTGAGAGTTTTGCTCATTTTTGTAGAAAGTTTGCTTCATTTGGATGCCTGACAGAGCAGTCAAGAAGGAAAAAAAAAAAAAAGGCAGCCAGAGGGAAAAAAATTGAACTATTTCTCTGTTAGCAAACAGGAGTGATTTCACAAGGTACCTAATAGAGAATGAAGTGAGAAATTCATGATGGACTTACAGAAAGGAAAAAGAAAACATTAAAGCGATAATAAGGACATTTTCCTTCAGTTCCTGCTGTAAGAATCTGAGAGATGGTTCACAATATTCAAAAATATTTATTTACCACACATACTTCCAGACCTCCCTTTCAGAGAAGACAGTGATACCCATAGCATGCACACATAGAAAACCATATCTGTAACTAATACATTAATACTTTTCATAGTGAGTTTCTACTGCCTGTTTTAGTTGACATCTTGGTGTGAGGTGCATAAGCTTGGAGTCAGACCCAAAAAAGGTACCTGTTTGAAGACATACATACAGTGCTTACCTTGGCAACTGATGCATGTGAAAGTTCTCAGAAGAGATTTTTTTCTCACATATTCTTTTCTTTTTTTGGTCTGTGTTGGTTTGTATCCATATGTATGTTCAGGCTACAAACTTTATCTATCAAGCTACAGTTGCAAAGTTTCAACTGTGACTTTTCTTATTCTTTTCTGCTTTCCAGCAGCTTATGATTCACCATTTGCTGATGAATGGAAAGACTGCTAACCATCTGGCAGTGCACAATGGTCCACCAGAAATACACAAACCTCTGCTGAAACTTTACAGATCGTTTACATGACCTTTTGAAGAAGGAAAAAGATTTTTATTAGTAGTGAAGACATGCCCATACACAACTGTTCATGGACAACTGCTTAAATCAGAAGCCCAGACTGAATTTTCCCAAACATTTTGATTTAACATGTATGTACACACATGCTTAAAATACATAGCCATACTGAAATATAATTATTAATTAGAATCAATATACTTTATATTTATTAAGTATAAGCAACCCTGTTTCACAGGCACAGAGATTGACCCCAAAAGTAATATATATCATGCTACTTACAATCTCCTCATTTTAGAATCAGTCTCACTTGGAATAAATTTTGCATCTTATAATCTGCTGTCTTATTACAGCAAAAATTTATTATTCATCTGCCAGTAGCATATAAGCAGACTGTTTAAGTAATTAATGGATTGTGCACCTTATCATGTATAAATATTACAATAATCAAAAATTTTTAGACAGAAGAAATTATGCTTCATGAAAAGTCCAATAAAGTACAAGTTTAGAAGATCACTTTTTTCATTTAACCTCTTCATAATCTTCTTCCAAATTAGTTCATGTTGTTAGATTGTTGGACATGATTGTTGGACATGATTATTCTCTTTATCCCCCTCTACAAAAATCTAGATATCTCCTTTCCACAGGTATAATAATTGGTCTAGAAGCAAATCAAAAGGCCATTGCATTTTTTTGGTGATCTTACCACTGTCCTCCATGAATGAAGAATTGCTTTTCACAATACCTATTTCTTCGGTTTCCTCCCCCTAGCAGAAATAATGCCTTGACACTTTAGTGGACTTTTCTGTTTTGGAAGAGTCTTGCATTCATATTTCAGAACCACAATCAGCAGCCTTTTTGTGTGCCTTCACCTCTTGGTTGCTGGTTCTGACAGCTGATGGTGCTAGTATACCTCATCTTATGCAGGACATTAAAATGTATCTCCCACCAACTCTGATATTACACCACTGAGGGTGTAATATACCTGTGGCACGAATGGAAAGGTTCCTTCATTTTGGTTAGGTTTCACATTGGTTTTCTCCTTCTGCACTCTGTACTGATTCATTAATCAGGATACAATTTTCTTCTGCCAGAGCAAGTGAAAATATAGAAAAAGGAAATACTGTCTTCCTTATGAATGAGCATTACTTGTAATGAAAAATATAAGAAATGCAAAACTGTTCTCAAAGTACTTGAGCTTGAAATAACAAGTATTTGATAGGGCTGTTCTGCAACTATTCAATTTGTTTTGAATTCTTAGTTCTCTCCCTGTCTCCTTCTGTATCAATTTTTTTTTTAAGTATTCATCACTAAATTGTAAACCTGGCCTTGATAGTGTTCCTGCACTGTTTTATTTTCCAGCACAATAACTGTGCTACTGTACAGTAAGGCTAAATGTGACAGATAGGTAATAATTTGTCAGTGTTTCAAGCTGAATTCAGGGACAATTGTGATTTGGGCTTCCAACTTTAAAATGTGATGTATAATTGACATTTTGATACTTCGAGGCCATGGTGTATTCTCACACTTCTATGAAAAAAAACCCAACTTGCTGACACAATCAGGAAACAGATGGTGACAAAGATCTTGCATTTAATATGCCAATCATTATGCTTTACTTGCATATTATCATCTCATTCATGAGGCCACTATATGAAGGAATTTTGCTATGCCTCTGCAAATCAATCAAGAAGTCTTTTAGTATTTTTTTAAAATATAATTTAGGTCTTTTTTATCCTATGTTTCATTATATTTGGGGTGAAGTGTTTATTCAAATTTATTACACATGAAAAAGTGCTTTGACAATACTGAGGCTAGAATAGATGTCAGCAATGAAACATTCACTATAGATAGCTTCAACAGAGAGACCAAGAAATGACTTGGCAACTGAAGTATCTGCATTTTCCATACTTTGCTGTGGTCCTTAATCCAAAGGCAGTGACACAGTAAGACAGTATGAAGGATGATGTCGAGTAGGAGGATGGATTTGGTAATGTGGCCTCATATCTACTAAGACCTGGACTTCAGTCAAAATTTCTGCTCAAGTAAACCACAGATGGCAGATTACCAATATATTTCATTTAGAGTTAGCACTGGATTTGAAATCACTGAGTATTTGAGCCAAACAAACCTCTTCTTCAGCTCTGAAAATAGACACTTCACTTGTGAGTGTCTGACACAGAATCCCATCATACAGGAGTGAGTTCATCCACTCACAAACTGAGCAAGGACTCTTCCTGGACAGCCTGAGGTCCTCTGAAGATGTTTTAGACCATTATAGCAAGTGGTGTGCAGAGCTGATTCATCATCTTCTATCTATTCTGCAATGTCCAGAGAAGCTTCTTCCTTCATAAGTGTCAAACGTTCATGTTCAGATGGAGTGTGGATAAAGTTGTCACCATTTTTTTTCTGTCTCACTCCTACTATCTGTAGGTTCCTCAGCTTCTAAAATGTATGTCTTTCCATTTAAAGAAGTAAAATATATTTCTGGTTCTTTGCAAAAAGGATCACTGCTAGCAAGAGGACACAGCATGTAGCTTGACTACTTACAAGTGCCTTGTTTCTTGGGATAGAACATGCATCTGACCTGGTTATAATCAGGTAGTTATTTCAAAACATATATTTCTCCTGAAAGTATTCCATCCCTGGAAGTGTTCAGAAAAACATGTGGATTTGGCACTTAGGAATGAGGCTTAGTGGTGAACACAGTGGTGCTGGGTTAATTATTGGACTCCATGATCTTATAGTTCTTTTCCAACCTTAGTGATTTTATGAATCTATGAAGACAAAGGAAATATATCCTGTCTTTCAGCTTGTATAAGATAGAGGGAGAATAGGGAATGGTTTAGTAATGAAAATTAGAAAAGAAGATATTTCTGGAGGAGGAAAAGTAATTTTATGGTCTTGTTCACCACAATCCTATACCATTCTAGGCATGGTAAACTTCAATTGCTATTTCCACGAGACAAGTTTCATAGAGGCAAGGAATTTTAGGTGCATGAAAAGTGAGCCTGTGTTTCTTTCAGATGTGTCACAACACAGAGTTTATGTTAGCTTTTCAGGACATATATAGCCTTTCCTCCTCTAATTTCCCTTTCCTAAACTTCATCCATTTCAGACTACTTGTAATGTACTCTGTTGGAGCAGATCTTCACTGACTCACAACTGGGCGTTCTGTAATCTCGATTTTGTTCTATTCCTCTCATTGTACGGCATTATTTATTTAGCTTGTCTAAGCAGGCTTGTGGTTTACAAAACCAGGAATCCTCAAAGTTGTAATTCTGTGTTCCTTTTAAATTGGTTAAGAAAAAGCAAAACCCATTATCCCATCAAGCCCAATACAGCACTGTGTAACTGTTGAGCTGTTCTTAAACAAAGCGTCAGATTTATGATTTTTTTATTACTTATCAAAGACAGTGGCTTACACACCTTGCATTATCTAGACAGCAGTCTCTTGGCATGTCAAAAGTCAAGGTTACATCAGCTCTTGACTTTATCCAGGCTCTATGATGTACGATGTCACTGTAGCAGAGCACTTCCTCTTTGTTCCGAGAGAACTTTATTCATAATGAGCCCATCTAGAGTGCACTCAGATTGCGATAAAGAGCTTTACACAGAGGCTCCTATTTTAGAGAAACAGGTGTTGGCTTTGATTAGAGAAAAATTACATCATTTAAGGGAAAGGAGGAAAAAAAGCAAAGGGAAAGGAAGGCAAAAATAGAAAAAAGTAGCAACCAGACACAAATACATTTGCACATATAAAGCTGTTCTAATGAAAGCCAAATTGATTTGACATTCAGTGGCAGTTTGAAGCCAAAAAAAGCAAAGCAGCCTACAAAAGGCCCAGCTCATTGTTTATGGAGTGTCATACTTCATCATCTGTGAGACCAATAACAGTGATGAGAAGACCTTTAAAGCAGGGAGCTTGCACAGAATGGCTGTGTGGATACCACTGATGTCAGATGCAGTACGATTGTGAGCTATTTCCTGAATTGAAATCATGTTTGTCAGGAAAAGTAGATGCTCTCTACAGATTATATCTTTTGTATTTAGCGTATTGCTAGAATTCTTGGTTGATTTCTCCTAGACAGACACAGCCACGATATTTATCCTATGATGTGTACTGATAATCAAACTGCCCTCAAGAAAAAAACACAGAAGAGAAAAAATTACCTAACATGCAAAAGTAGCTTCCAGTACACAAAAACTAATCTTTTTATGAAAAAGAACTTTGCACAAAATCATGTAAATGAATGTAGGCACCCTTTCATCATATTTATTTTTATTGATTACTTTGCAAATATTTTTACAAACATAATTTTTTACATTTTCATTAAAGTAGTGGACCCCTGTTACAAGCAGACTGTAGAATATATTTCGTCCATCTCTGTTTTCAGTTAGAACACCTGGTGAGGAGTGACATGTTTATCAAATGTTGGCAAATGCCAACATGAATTAAATAAGCCTTCAAAAAAATGTGAGATAGTATAGACTTGTACAGGAAAGGATATGTGTGGAAAGCAGTCTCTCTCTTTCTGCCTTCTAGCTATGATCTCAATCTAGATATCACAATATTGATATTAAATTCTGATACTAATGTTTCTGTTTAGATTTCACCAGAAAATCTGTTTCTTTTTGGGCAAAAAATTCAGAAATTCCATCCTCCTGAGTTCCAGTTCTCTAATGACTCACTGAAGTACAAATAGACAGTGATCTCAAATTAGTAAGTCATTAATCACATTTCGCATACAGTATCTAGTGTGGCTTTATAACTCAAAAAGCACTGTCAGAGTGACCAAATTTATAATGGATGGCACAAGTGTGGACAAAAAAACATTAAGAGAGAAAGATACATATAGGTAGATCTAAGCAAGTAAATGAAACATTTTCTTTCATTCACATTGAAAACAAAAATCAGTTTAACTGTTTGGGGTGTGGGAGTGTGGGGGTGTGTGTGTGTGTGAACCTTCCATTCTGTTTTCTGTAAATAACTGAATCTGTGAGTTTATGAGCACAATCATCCACCACAATAAATAGATCAGCAGGTAAAAATGTTTAAATATTCTTCAAAATCTAACATTATGTTTATATTAAGTATTGTGCTCTGTGCCATATGAAGACAGTGTACATTGGTTATTAATTGTGTATGCAGATATAATTCCTGTTGTGTTAGCTTTGCATTGTAAATCATATGATTTAGTTTGTCATACTTAAGAAAATTATAAGCTAAACTGGAATAAATTGCAAATTTCAAAATTCACTCTGTGATAGTACCTAGAGATTCAAGGCTGTATCTATTCTAGTACAGTAGACTTCAGTTTGCAGAAGTGGGGTTGCTCTGTGTCAAACACACAGAGGTTTAGTAGTCACTCTGATGGCTATTAATTCTAATAAATTGCACACTATAGTGCAGACAGCATAAGAAGCTGTTAGACAAGTGGATTTCACTTTATTTCAGGCTGTAAGTGCTCTCATGGATAACTGTGCTGTGGAAAAAGCAGACAGGATATCAGTTAGTGAAGACTGAAGAAATTCATTGCTACAAAATTTTGTTAAAACATTTAAAATGTTACCTTTCAGGATTCAGTGTCAGAATTATAACACCACAGAAGTGAATTTACATTTTCCTTAGAGCTATTGTTTCACACTGTCTGAAGATTCAGGCTATGTCTTTCACTGCTGAGAAATGATGTATTTTATATCAAGCAACGTAAACTTTTATAAATTAGTGAAAACAAGAAGACAAATTTCACTTTAATGTTGTTAGTCAAGGTAAACCTCAGGCCCACATGTGCCATTATATTGACAAAATATAAGGAGAAATCACATGATATTAACATGAACATGTATTATTTCCAAGACATCATTGTATAATCACCTGCTGTTCTGATTGGAATATTCTCTCCACAGTTCTTTACTTACAAAATCTGAAAGTACTTTGCATTTTAGTTTTGTATTTCCTTCAATGTCTGTGAAAAGTAATAGTTTCTATTTGAAATCTTTCTGAAAAAGAGAGAACTGAATTAAATAAGCTCACTGTAGAAACTTATGCATGATATTAAAAAGAAATATATTAAGAAATAAATTTTCATGGAACAAATTACAATGTATTGTTTATATTAGTTACAGACAAGATTTTTTTTCCCACTTAATCATTCTCTTCTCTGTATGTTATATCAAGACCAAATAGTCTTTGTGGAAAACATGAATCACTTATCTTAGAGTGAAGAAGAATGAATATTTAAAAATTTTAGTCTGGTTATGGAAAATTTATATGACAAAAAAGTAACATTGACAAAATAGTTTTTATGTTGATTTTTTCTACCAGACAATTGGTGCCATTAAACTGGAAAACTGTTCTCAAGTAGTATATTTAGGAACTGCTTAATTCATAAAGGACAACTGATTTGGATGTGTAATTACCAGGTATGAAACAGCTGTTTTATCTAGCAAAAAAACCAGAGCAATTCACTAAAAGCTAAAGACAAATTAAGAAATAAAGATATTAGCTTTATTTTGTTTTTCTGACACTGAGAGTGATTAACTCCTGGAACAAATTAACTCAGCAATGTATACTGTACACTGCCTGCATTATCTGAAACAGAAATGGATTTTTTTTTCCCCTGAAAAACCTCCTTGACTAATCCAAAGCCGATACAAAATTTGTTGCCTGAGATAAAATGTGGGAACTTTCCTTCTCTGATAACTCATATTAAGTATATAACTTTGCATAGGACTTCCCTGCCAGTAGGGTTTGGGTGGTTTAGATAGATGGTTCCTGAGTGGTGCTTGACACAAGTTACCTGGCTTAGGGAAAAAGATGATAGATAAAATTTTGTGCTTGAGTTTTATGTAGTTCTAATAGTCAGGATAATCTACGTAGTTCTACAAAGTTTTTATTAGAACCTGTAGGACATATGTAGTACACACAAGGAACAGAATGAAATCCTACAAGAGGGAAAATATTCCTCAAGTGAGAATTCCAGAAGTGGTCATTTAGATTTTTAGCCCCTTGACATAGTCAGTCTTATTTGCAGTATTGTAGCAAAAATAATGTTAACTGCATTCTTTTTACTTTCAGTGACCACAATCTGTTTACTTATATTCTACATGGCCAAGCCTGTCTGTACCATATTTAATTCCACTTATTTTGCTTAAGCCTGGTAAATTCACCCTGCTACTCCCTTCACAGCTCAGTAGTCACTGAGTGTGCTCTGGTGCTGCTAAATACACTCTGAAGAAGACTGGGATAAGCAGGTATACTGAAAGCCTCATTGATGCAGGGAATCTTTATGGCTGATGGAAAAGACTGTATGGAATGGATGGAAAAAAGAGGGCATTAAAAATCAAGGCAAGATTTATTCTTAGGTAGCTAAGAGGATTGAAGCTGGGCCTGTAAACAGTCGATTAAGACATAGTGTCCTAAATACAGACACTAAGATAAGAACAAGCAGCTAAATTTCCAGTAGAAACCTTCAGTGAAGTTTTTTTTTTTTTTTTTAACCCAGTGTGACTACTGACTACAAGCCTTATTCTTTAGAGACTGGTAATTTTTTAAGGAGAAAGTTTTATTTTGCTTGGTAATCCAGTAAGAAATTATTTGAAGAAGAAGGAAAGAAAGACAAGAGGAGTTATCCTGGGGGAAAAAACCCTCTTTGTTGTCTTTCTTACCACTCTGTATGCCACTTTCCTGTTGCAGTGTTTGGAGACTTAAACAGCTCCTCAGACAGAAAACCTTCACTCATGCCAAACTCTTCATTTTAAAGCTGAGTTCTTCAACTAAGTCTAGGCTTAGCCCTCCTTGAACGAAACTATGGGATTGCGTCAGGTTGTCTTCTACATGTTTTTAAGCCCACCAGCTCACTTAAAAGGCTCTAAGTAGTGATACCAGTTCTAATCGTGCAGCTGGAAATTACGAGATCAAACTGTACTGCAGCAACTTGCAAAATTTGAAAATGAGTTGAAAATGACTTCCTGGGAATTCTCTTTGCACAAAGTTCACATGACATCTGTTTCCAAGAGATCCACAGACACAATTCATGCATCAATACAAGCTCATCAGTTTCTTGAAAGGAAATGCATGTACCTATATTGTAGCACGTAGATCTTCTGTGCAGACTTTAGCTAACAGAAAGTGGTTTGTGTATCTCCAAAACTGTGGTTTTAACATGATACCTTAAGGTGTTTAACTACAACATAAGAACTGAATGTGGTTCAGTGGCTATTGTAGTTCAGAGTGGAAACCTAACATATATGCTCTGAAAGATTTTGTATTTATTGACATGTCAGAAGTTGTATGAATGTGGCTGAGTAAAAAAAAAAGAAAAAAAGGGGAGGGAATCAATTAAGACAATGGGAGAAAAATAATTTCATTTTGAAATTATTAATTATATGCCATCCTTTGAGTATTGCAGAATTTTTCTTGCTCTGAAAACAAAGTGATTTTTATTTGGTCATCATCATGAGCATGACATTATGACAAAAAAAAAAATCTTAAAACCTGACATGTCAAATCCCTTTTCATAAGGAACCTACAGCATGGAAAACTTTGCATTATGTGTATTAAAGAATGACTATGCTAAGTGTTAAAATGCCTTCTGGTGAGATGCCCAAACTATAATAAAACGAAAATCTACATGAAAATATTCCTCTGACAGTAGGGATCAGTGAGAACAGATATTTTATTCTTGGGGCTGCCCAGATGAGTGCAAAGATGAGTAGTATTCTCAGATCTATGAAACCCCAAAACATAAAACAAAGAGAAAACAACTCTGCACTGTTACCCAAATCTATCTGTATTTCAGCAGCAGCAGTTACTACTCAGCAATTGGGTTTTAGTTATCTCATTGCTAAACAAAAGAAAACAAACAAACAAATACCCCAAAACAAACAAACACAAACTCCCCCGCCCAAACACAAATAACAACAAACTAAATGAAGACAGTTTTGGTGATAAAAATGTAAACCAGTGTAATTTTACTTGACAACACTCTTCCTCAGCTTCTTTACTCCATTGCTTTATTCCAGCCGCTAAAGTGAGAGGATATATGAGTGGAAAGGGACTGGTTCAGTAAAAAGCTGTTTTCTTATGCAATTATTATTTTATTGTAGAAATACACTAAACAACTAAAACAGAAAATAAAGCAGTTTTGCAGGGGGTATTGTATAAGCAAGCATATCTTTATTTTCCACATACTATGCAAAAGGAAATTGAGTGTTTTTTGGTCAGCTGTGAAATGCCATTTGTAAATGGTCCATTGGGATTTCTATCCCCTCTAATTTATGGCAAGTTTGGTTTTGTTTATGAAAATAGATTTGATCAGCTAATCAGAGTGTAGAGGTAGTGTTCATTCATTCAGCAATATTCAGCAGGTTTTATTCACTTTTATACTTCATTGCATTTTCTCTCTTGGAAACTCATTTACATAGTCTCCGTATGGTCATTTCACAGTAACTGTTTCTGACTTTGGGTGTGCTGGCTAATAATTACCCTAAGCTATCTGAGAATGCCCAAGTACATAGTGAATATACAGTTATTTCTCAATATTCAAACTCTAGATTGAAAGCCCTTTGACTAGTCCAATACTACAAAATGTCAAGCTGTTTATCAACAACAAAGACTGTGCCTCTGCTTCTCAGCCCCTGCAGTGAAGCTGAAAATGCCAGTGTTTACTTAAAGGGGAGAAAAAGAACTCCTCTTCCTCTATGCTTGATCCTGTGGCTGTTGGAGTGAATAATATCTTTTGTCATTGATTTCAATGGGATTGAATTTGACTCTCTCATCTTTTTTATGCCTCTGCATTTCTGGAAAATATTACACAATAATACTTCCTGCAGATGAGATTCTGCTTTATTTCCTCATCTACTGATTTAGTTTAGGTTTCCCATCATCTTTTATACAGAGCCATGATATCTCTGTATCTGAAGATATAATTTACCTAGAAAAGTAAGAGGAAACAAGAATTTTCCCTTGGAAGTTCTGTAGGCCAAAAACCTGCATGTATTTTTACAATAGCATCCCAGCTTCTCTGAGCTTAGGTGACTAATTTTCAGCATTATTGTGGCACAAAGTGGGTTATACTAAGACTTCCTCTTTTAGTCAGAATAGAGTTTGAATTACATTACTATGGAAAGGGTCAAAGGCAAATTATGAAAAGCAGGACTTTCCTCCTGTTCCTCCTTAGCAATTGTATTTAAAAATGCCAGTAACTTTAATCATCAGTTACAAGTATTAATTAAATCATATAGGGTTTTAGAATTTGGCAGAAGAGATAAAAAAATTTCTGAATGGGGATGAAAGAAAACACAGAAAAGCCTATATAAACTGCAGGAAAAAAAATCCTTGTTTGATATTTTACAGAATACACAGAAATAACATTTGGATAATCATTAAATAATACTGTGAAAGTCTACTGTGCAAACAAGGAGTTTCTCAGGGTTGTGTATGTGTGTGCTATTTAATTGTTTTGGATTTTTGGTTGAGATTTCTTTTCAAAAAGAATGATGTGCTCTAAAAAGAGGACAAGCTTGGTTCAGTTATAGCTTTCATATAATTACTACAAACTAATGCAAATTAGACTGTAGGTCTGCTCAATGTACATTTCTGTGCTTGCCAAATTATGTTTGGCAGTGTGGTCAAGCAATAACAGATGCACACTGTGCCTAGTTTTCTCGGGCTGTTCAATAATTAGGAGGGCCATGTATTATAATAAACCACATCCCCTTGGCTGAGATTTGGATGCAAATTGCACACTAATTCACTTCCAAGTTTTTGGAAGCATACCAAAAGACATGAAAATTAGGGAAATATACTATTTACTTCATGAAATGTGTTTAAAACTAAATAAAGCTCATTTGTAAGCAATGTTCATCTATTCCATCCTTGTAAAAAAATTAACAATGAATTCCCTTTCCTTCACACTGTTTAGATCAGCAGCTAATGTGACACCTCTGCAATGTTCATGGCATCTCTATTATTCTTGCACTGAGAGAGTACAATATAAAAGACAGTTACTCTGCTTTGTATTTCTCTAAGGTATTGCTGAGGTTGAGTGGATAATATCAGTTCAATGAAAGACTTGAATCACATTGCAATCCAAATTCTTTGCAATCAGTTGAGTTGTAACAGCATGCTGTTTATAGCTGAAAATTCGTCTTTTGAGAAGGCTGAAGATTCTTTACCCTTAGCTATTATACAAAGGTTGAATGGAGAGATTTAATTTTATAATTAATTATAAATTAATTATTATTAATTAAAAATAATAATTAATGAGGGAAATACTAGGAAATCTAGCAACGTAATGTAGTTACACATGTAGATGTAACTACATCAGTCTCTAAATTATGAAGAAACAGAAAATTAAAACAATTTAAATTGTTGCTACACATATTAGCAGGTAGTTATGTTTTCCTGGAAATCATTTAACAGTGAGCTGTCTTGCAGTAACAGTTAACACACTTAAACAGAGAAATATAATGCAACCTAAAAGTGGTATAATAGAAGATATATCTCCTGTGTTTATTGTCTACTAATTGTAATGTGATTGCACCGAAGAGGCATAAGACTCTTATCTCTATATGCTCTAGACAAACACAGAAAAATGGCAGTGAAAATGGAAGGTATCAGAACCCTCTCTGCAGTATTATTTTAATTTTTTTGTTGTTTGTTTTAAGAAGAGATATCATGGAACATAATTTTGTAAATATTGCAAGTATTTTGAATTTTCCAGTGATGTTAAAACAGTTCTTTGCAAGAAAGCAGTGAAGCAAAACATTATTTGCCAGAAATATAAAAACTATTTTCAATATATTCTGTACTGACATTACAAGTTTAGTGACTACATTGTAGTTTTTACATGGGTGACTTAAGAGTAAATTAATTCCCATGGATATAAGCAAAAATCTCTATAATAAAGCAGAACTCAGTAAATTACTGAAGTCTGGCCTATTAAAAATTTGATAATAAAGAAATACAGACAGGAGGCAAGTGTCCTATGGTTAAGTTGATTTAGGAGGATAAATCAATGCTGTGACATGTAGCTGGCTAAACCTGTACCTCAGGTTTTTAGTTTTATAGTAGGTGTTTTTCAGGTGTTTCTTGGGTGTTTATCCTATTTAGTGGTTGTTGATATCGCAGCTATATAATCATAGACTAACAGAACAGCAACAAAATTCTTGTTTCCAACATGATGAATACAGAGTTAACTACATAAAACAGTTTTGGCAAAAGTAGTGCTCACTCTGTATGTTGAATTTAAAAACAGGATGAAGACTAAATGTGATAAACCAGCTGAAATTGTAAATTCATTTGCAACATTTCAATTAGGGAACTATGAAGAGCTTTAGGTGAATTCCGCAAAAAAATCTGGTTGAACAACTGAGCAGCAGGTAAGGCTTAACACAGACAAGACCCCCTCTAAAAACACAAAAGTGGAAATGATCTAAAGTATTTATACATAATGATGTCTTCTGAATTAGTTGTAACCTCTCAGGAAAAAAAAGATCTAGGCATTACTGTAGACAGCTCAATGAAGAGACTTGTTCAGTGGTGATTAAAAAAGCAAATAAGATGTTAAATTGTGTTAAGAAGGGAATAGAGAATAGAAAAGAGAAGATTACAATTGCATTATATTAATCGATGGCACATTGATTACTGTATTCAGTTAGACATCTTATTTTAAAAAGACACAAATGAGAAGGTGAAATGAAGTACAATGAAAATGACAAAAGTATTACTTTCATAGTCACTAAATTATGTCAGACTCTCCAGAAGCAGAAGGGGCTAACTAGAAAATGTTAGTCCCAATTTGATAGAACCACCCCAAGAAAGCTAACCTGTTTTCTAACACTTATCAGATGCAAACCATCTCATTTTTTAACATTAATGAGAGAGTGCTTCAGCATGCTGCCAGTATCAGATTCAGGAAAATACAGTGATGGTGTAGAGACATTTTTGGACTCCAGTCATTCTGTTGTGTGTATATTCATTAGAGATGCAAAGTATGTGTAAATCCAAATCAGCACTTGAGAAATAATGTCATTTCCATTCTATATTGAAGAATCTTTCTCTGAAATCAGTCTTTTCGTGTAAACTTTTGGGTATGCCTATCTTGTCACATTTTCTTGCAAAGGGGCATTGGGGGTGGAGCCTGATACTTTGGAGACTTGGGGGTAGGGGGAACTATTAGTGCTTTTTGTAAGGTTTTTGCTATTCTTTTTGTAGAAACAAATTAACTCAGGTCAGTTAGGCTTTATTAACAATTACTTTGTTTTTGTGGAGTGATGAGGATCATCACTTGCTTGAACTGTTAAAACAACAGGACATATACGTAGTAGCTTCCTAGACTTGGAGAAGACATCTGAAAACATCAAGTTTGTGCATATCTCTGTCTGGTAGAACAATATGTGTGCATGTTAAACATTGAAAATAGTCCAAGAGCTGCCATTAATTTGAATTGATCTGAAATCATTATCTGGAACTGCCACGGAGCTGAAAAATTAGTTATTTCTGCAACACTTATCTGAGATACTCCATATCTTTTGAGGAATGTACAAGAATGTCATTGTCATCACTGCTGCTAGCTTCAATGGTACATTAATCCATTAAATATGATAGAAATAACTCAGAAATTACTTTGGTAATATACCCATATCCAGCTATGCTCTTTAACGCTTGTGTTCATGTGATGAACAACACACAATGTCTCTCTGGAATGTTATGCAGTGAAAAAATCTCCTAAGAACTTTAAATAAACTTACTTCAAGTTGCATAAACCCATATAAAGAGAAATGTCTAAAAAAATTCAGAAATGGGCCAGACCAAATACACTGTAAATCATCTTGGTCTTTCCAACTATGTTCCTTCAGCAGCTGACAGCTTTTGTGATTTTTTTTCAGTCTATTCTATGAGAGGCAATAGAATTATACTGGCATGTATTGCATATCTGTTAGGTGGCTTCCTGCCCTTAAAGCTAAATGATCCCTGCAGATTCCCAAGAGTCATTACTCCTATGTTCCTTATCGGAATGTTCCTAGAATAACATCCCCTCTACTGAAGTGCCAAGTGAAAATCAAGATAAATAAATTAATTTTTGTACACTTGATTCATTGTATGACATGTCGACACCATTATATTGATTATTATGGCTTATTGTTTTCCTTATCATTGACTCCTTCAATAACTCTGGGAAGTAATTCAGAATTGAAACTGGGCAATAATTTTTAGTGAATTGCCTGTAATAAATCATTTCAAAATTCACAGCATTCAAATTTTTCAAAGAAAGAAGGGAACATTTATTTTCAAGCATTTTCTGCTGAAAATAAACCATTTTCCAAATAGTCCTGAAAATTTTGAGCGTTTCAATCAAAATATGTAGATATGTTTATTATTATTATTATTATTATTATTATTATTATTATTATTATTATTATTAGGATGCATATGTACCCTTCTCTTTACTTTCCTGTTAATTTCTTTTAAAACTAAAACTCTAATCACAAAGGTAGGTAGCTGAGTTGCCTAAATACCTCCACAAATGTGACAATAAACCCCAGTCAAATAATGGTTTAAAATCTGTTTTCTGCTTCAGAATAATATTTTGTGAAAAACATCTGTAGATTAATCTGTTTTAATGAGTAATTTTTAGATTCTTTTTAAAAAGACTTTGGGAAGCTCCATATTGTTATTTGCTAAGATGGTGGAGAGTATGCTTTGTTCAAACCTAGGAATGCCCGAGGAATCATATAATGGCTGAGGATAAATTGTTCTCTTCCAAGACTTGATATCAGCAGTGTGATCTCCTTCAGCTCAGAAAAAAAAGATCAATTCTACCCATTTCTGCCATGCACTTGGTGAATATTGTAGCAAATAATCTACCTGGGATGGGATGGAAAAAAGACAGTACTTCACTCCTACCTAAGTGTTATTTCACATTTCCTCTGTGAAAAAGACTACTTTCAGGAGCAGTTTTAGGGTAAATTAATATTATTGTCCTAGATCATCTCCTTGCAACATATAAACATCACCTCCCAGAGACTTAGGAGACATCTCTCTTTTCAGTATTTCCCACAAGCTACTTTCAGTGACTTTTGGTCTGTGTTATATTTTTATAGATCCCATTATCATCTCTGTCTCCCCACAGACTTTCTGCAGGGAAGTGAATCACCTGCAATAAGTCCAATTCCAGTAAGTGGCTGGTTTGGTGCTGCAACAACCAGCCAATGCTTTGATGGCCAAAATGTTTTGCAGTAAAGTTTTATATCCTCGGGATTTTGACAACCTTTGCAATTTTCAAGAAGTGGGATAAAACTATCTCAGAAGTGCTTACAAAAGCTGGGGACACTTTTGTTAACTGAGCTGTCATTTTGGCATGGTTCCAAGTGCATGGCAGACTCACTGAAAAAATATTGCATCATAAAATAGACTGTAACAGAGTCTTAGCTTGGAATATACCTTAGAACATGAGGTCAACCTGTGCTTGTTATCTCATTAAGACTAAAAAAATCCAAACAACTAAAAATCCCAACCTAGCAGAGGGTTAATTTAAAACTAAGAAGAATCTACTTCAGGCAGTAATGTTTTTTAAACCTTCCTTTATAAATTTTGCTTATCAAGGAGTGCCCTTCTGGTATATCAACTGAGCCAAGACTGAGTTCTCAAATACTATGATGGCTTCTGTTAATTAGATAGTTTATCTGTGATGAGTTGTTGACACTGAGATGATTTGTGTTAAATAATTTTAAAATATTCTGTGGGGCACTAACTTACATGCATTGTTTGTTCATATTCCAGGCCCCAGCTTCAATCTTTTTTACAGTCCTCGACAGAAATGAAGTTGATGCTTCAGCAAACTTCCTTAAGTCAGAACAAGTAACATTGCAAAGATATTTTTGATTAACTGGAATTCTCTTCAATTTTTATTTCTTTTTGTACAATAAGCTCTAGTTTAATACCATAACATGTGAAGTGTATTTTTGTAATATTTAAATACATGAAGTTTCGCTAGTTTATAATTTCTTAAATTATTTTTTTTTTAATTTTTTCCCTCTCATAAATCCATCTCCAGTTCCCCAACTAGGGGTAAAATGCAGGAAAGGCTAGAAGAACATGGAAGTTCTTTCAACTAGGGTGCTACAGTTTTCTAAATGCTCTATACTTTTGTAAGCTTTACTTTCATGGGAAAGATGGATAAGTTGAATTTTAATTGTAAAATTCACTATTTTTCACAAAAATCCATGCAGTGTGCTCCAGTGATTTTTACTAAACATTACACTGTTTGAAATGGAAAAAAAATTAAGGCTGTATGTAGATGAACCAAAGGTAAATGCTTACAGGTAGCAAGCTACTATGGCACCATAATAATAGCAGAACAGCCTTATTTGTTCTTTTTCTTCTACTCCATAAATTAGCTCTCACTGCCTATCTTGCTTATCTATTCTTATACCTTGCAACTTTCCCATTTTCCTCTAGTCTTTCCTTCTTATTGCCCCTTTCAACAAAAATTATACCCTTCATTTTGACTGTTTTTATCCACTTTTCTCTTGTTTGCCTTCACTCTCTAGTCTATAAAGCCCCAAATGCTCCCTTTTCCTTCTCAACGCCCCACCCTTCCTGAGTGGGAGTGCTGCCCATGCCGCGATAACACCTCAGACTCTGTTGTGATCTCCATTCTGCATTTGCACATGGATACAGTCCCCTAATTGAGAGACTTTTTTTTTTTTTATTAAAAGCATTAGACATTTATATGTAGGAATAACACTTGCAGAGATATTCTCTAGGTTAAAAGTTAAAAGGGATGTCAATCATCATACTTCAGAACATAAACAGATTGCCAGCGTGGGTTGAAAAGGAATTTTCCCCACATAAAATCATAGAAGTCTGCAATAGAAAAGAACTAATAGGTCAGCTAATCTACCTACCTGCCAATTCATGCTTTCTCCCCAACATGTATTTTGCTGCTCCTTTGGCCTCTCAAAAATCTCAAGCAATTGGACTGTTAATGTTTCCCTGTAGGGAATATACAGTTGTTTAGTGCAACTAGTTTGCTGTCCAGAATTTTTCAGTCTACTGTCAGTAAACAGTCTAAACTTTCTCTTATTACCTTTATCCCACTAGTCTTCATGGCACTTCCATCTATCATATTAAATAACCTTTCTCTCCTGACTTATTTTTTACACTTTTCCACTATATATATGTTGGTGCCATGGCCTGTTTGATGGTTCCTACCTAATCTATGACATGCCTTTAGCTAAATAAACAATTCTTTCCAATATGACTTCTGCTTGAAATCATACTCCTGTAAGTACAATGCACAGGAGAAGACCCACCTACACAATGACCGCAGGCAAACTAGAGCTTCTGAATATATAAACAAATACACATACATAGATTTCTCAACAAGCATACCAACACTATATGTAGTAACGCAAAATGAACACGGAACTAGCTGTAATTTCTTGTAAGACAGCTCTTTCAGCTACATGCACTGTTCTGTGGTACTCTCATCTGTCCTGGAATTCTTTGTTCAGGAAGGAAGATAGTTTTCCAAATAAGGTATCTGTCTCTTCAGTGGTCAAAAAACCATACATGTTTGGAGACTCAGAACAATGAAGAATTGTCAATACAATAAGAAATACAGTGAAGAGCTTTAGAGTTTGACAGGTTAAACAGGTAAAAGGATGCTGTCCCTTCCTCAGCCACTTATAAATCATCCCACAGACCACTAAAACCATTCAAACCAGAATTCTCCAGCATGTTTTACAATTCTCATATCCTAGCTTATAAACAACATTAAGAAAAAAATTCACAGGTAATCCAAACAGGCAGAGGAACACTTTGGCTGGGTTTTAAAGAGACACACTCTTGCAGATGTGACAGAGGACAGGGTGAGAAAGCACCACAGTGCTGTTCAACTGTATCACATGAATTTTCTGTTACCTGTGGGATTAGTAACATGCCAGAAGAATGAATATGAAGGCATAACTCTTCTTTGCACTCTGTTACTATTACAGCATTTAGAAGTCAGAAAACCAACAGAGAGAATGCCAACTTTTGCCACAAACAGCTTTCAACTACTATCTCCAGTTTCTGTTTTCTGAGACAAAAAACTGTCCACTCTTTGAAACCTCACATCATCATTTTTCTAGAGCTATGGCTTTTTCATATCTAAGGCTTTACTGTGGAGATATTTTGAAAGTCTTGAGGCCAAACTCTAAGCAGATGTTATCAGATAAAAGCGGCTAGTAACCTTCACTGCACTTGTTGACCCTCAAGATACTTTCAAACTTCATTGACCTAAGGACATCGGAGATATAGGCTGTTCATATAACAAACACAGACCTCAGTGGTCCTCCTGTAAAAGAATGTTGAAAAGTACAATATAGAAATTTCTGGATTAGGTCAATTTCTATTACAATTCTAACAAGCAAGCAGAAAATATACTACAAATGCCGGTGATGAAATGGTTACTATAAAGTTTCTATAAAGTATCCTAACTAGACACATTTCTGTAACTCTGTTTTTATATTTCTTTACATCCTTTGTAGATTAGAGTAAACACAATTAATTAATCATGAAAAGCAGCTCCTACCGACTAGAAGCAGGATTTTAGCTTCCAAAGCAACTTCCCTGCCAGACCTGAAAAATCTTATTCATTGTCAAGCAGTGTCACTCTTCTTAGCCAGCCTTTGATACCATGAGGTGCAGCAACCAAGAACTACAGCAGTCTGCCTGTTTTTTGACATGGATACAGGATTGAAATATACTGGGCTATTTGCACCATCTGGTACATGCATTTCAGTTGAATGAAAGCAGATGAACTCCTGGGCACTTTGGTGATGAAACACCATGAGAAAAAGAAACAAAACCCAAGAGATGTAAAAGTGTTAGTAAGGAAAAGAAACTGAATTGATCTCATTTCTGGACCACAGAAGGTCATCTTCTAGGTTTCCTCACACTTGACATGGGACTACATGTTTGACTCCTTGCATGTTTGGAGTGGGAGTGCGTTAGATTAAGCAGACTGTTCTAATGATCCTTTTTAGTTTTGAAATCTAGGGATCTATAAATATGTATATATCAATGTTGATGTGACTATGATTTGCAGCTGTCAATCAGTTTGCTTTTTATGGCTGTAAAATTTCATTTCACTAGGGTTTTTTGTGTAGTCTTCTGAAAAGAATAAAAGTCTACTCCACATCTCCACATTTTAGACAGAAGAGTAATGCATGATTAACAGTATGCTGAGAGGTGTCACATTCACATTAACACTGATGTGTGAACCAGTGGTCAAATGGCAGATTACATGTCTGTCACAACACATCAGGGCAGTGTTCCAGTCTGCCAGCTTTACCCTGCCCAGCTTCTTCAAACAAAGAGTTCTTCTGAAAAATGTAGCACAAAAAAAGAATGTTGAGCCTTTGGGGGAAAAAGAAGTCTGTCTCACGGTCAAGCTTTTTGAAGACTTAGTAACATCAAATGGCAGCAGGGGTACTCACAGTCACATAACCTTGCAGGTTCATGGATCTCTATAGCACAAATGGTGCATATGTGGCCTTATCAAAGATTTTCTGCATGATAACTGTATTACTGAAAAAGTACTACGGCTGGCATATTTCGATTTCGAGAAAGGATGCCAATTCTATCAAGCCTAGAAAAACTCTGACCCAGTTCCAAGAGAAAAAGCAAGTTTTTGGAATATCATTTGAAACAAGAAGCTCCAGTTCATTGAAAATGTCATGAAAAGTGCCCTTCTCCTTTTGTCTTAAGGACAGAATTTTATTTTTTAAGGGGATAATTAACTAGTTGCTTGACTTCTTATATACCAAATAGTCCCACCTGGAACTGAAGTGACTTTTAGAGGGTAATGATGTCTGAAGCCAAAACATATAATGAAGAAGAACGCATTATTAATCCCTTAAGATGTTTACATATATTATAAGCAAAATTTTAGACAATGATTTTATTATTGTTTGCAGACCCAAAAATTCTATCTCAGGGTTTAAAAAGGCTTTCCAGGTTGTTGTGAATATTGTGCTCCCTTGGACAGTGCCTGACTTCTTACATGCTTTAAGTCTCAAAAGATCTGCTGAATTTTCCTGGAAGATAAATTGCTGTTCCAGTGGTACTCTTACTGAAATGAAACCGCAAATTGGAAGATATAAAGGCTAACATGCTTAAACACTTAAATAACGTAAAAGTTAAGTTCTATTTCCAAGAACACGTAGTTTACATGGATCCTGCTTTACAACATAAACACATGTGTGCTGAAGAGTATTATCTAAATATTATACTGGTAAGTAGTTGGCATACGAGCCAGTATTTGGACTCAGCCCAAAATGAGTAGCTGAGTATTGTCTTGGCTCATTTCTTAAATGTTAATATATGTTCAATATATAATGGACTTGACAATAACCTCTTACAACATTTTAAACATTGACTTTATAAAAATCACTTCTGATTTACAAAAACATGAACTGGAAGATGTAATCTACGTAGAGATAGGATATGGAAGCAGACACACATGGAAGCAGACACACACATAAGTATATGTATATGTATATGTATATGTATATGTATATGTATATGTATATGTATATGTATATGTATATGTATATGTATATGTATATGTATATGTATATGGTGCATTCTTCCATATGCTATGTATGCTATGTATAACCTGTTTATATAATAATATAGCCTATATATTCTACATTTCATAAATTATTGCATATTAACACACAGAAATATGCCATTTCTTACATGAAAAATTATTTGGATTTTTACACTGATTTTGTATGAATTTCTACACATTTCCAGACAAGTTATCACCAAATTCCATCCTTTGTATGATCATACAGCTTTTACTAAAATCCTCTTCTCTGCTCCCAATTTAAAATATTGAAAATACCTATGTAGTTGCCAAGATCTATGAATTTATGTAGTATATACAGATTTCTTTTAAAACTAGTATATTACAGTGATAAGAAGGACTTTTTCTAATTTTCCTTTTTTTAACTCTCTGCTTTGTTAGTGAAATGAAGTTCAACAACATTCAGATGAGCCACAACTCAGTTTGTCAGTCTTGGCTTCCTTTCATAATTTTTTTTCTTCCTGACACTATGAACCTGCTGCTACTCTCATAAGATTTAAAGTTTATTTCTGTACACATTTTGCTTCTCATTTCTGTATGAATGGCTTCTGTGTCTTGAGGGATAGAAATGTTATTTTTTGTGGCTTGAATTTAGACTTCTCAAGAATAACATAGGTATGGCATGTTACAAGGAAGAAGAGCACTAAGAGGGTCTGAATTCCACCTTTACCTATGGTCTTTTGAATTCATTTACAGTCCCGTAAACAATTATTCTTAAACAAAGGTCTCACTGTATGTTACAGCACTATACATAAAAAGCTACCAGAGTTGTGCAGCACAGCATGGTGTTATAAATGATACAGCTGTATAACATTTTATGTCCAGAAAGTAGATAAAAAACTGTGCTCAACATAAATGATATCCAATGATATGTAGTAATTTTATTCTCTTATTCAAAGACAGACAAACTTAATGAAATGTTTTTAAGCTCTCATAAATGCACACTTGAGAAATGTAAAAAATGTGTTAGAAAACTGTTTAATATTACTCTAGTAGGAAGAAAAAAGATACCTGTATGAAAAAATTCTCCACTTCAATGGAAGAAGATTTAAGAAGCACAATGAAAAAATGTAAATTGTCCCAAAAGAAAGAAAATCAGAGCTGATACAATGGAATTTCCTATCATGAAGAACTTTATTAACTATAGTAATGAAATGGTACTTACAAGTGGAATTTTCATAAGCATTAATTATTGGATAGCTCAGTTTCCTTTAAGTTTCAAGATTCACGGGAAGAATAATGCTCTTAAAATTGCAGTTAGGCATCTAAATAAAGCAACAATATTTTATTCTGTAACATTCACAAAATCCTTACAATACTTATGTCTATAACTGTCTAGAGCTGCCCAGCATCTACATTTTATGCAAGTAATATTCCTGCAATATCAACAGATACATGTTGAACAACCCATACTTTCAAAACACCATGAAAAGTATCAACTAACACTCTAAGCCCAGTGTAATTCACAGATTAATTTCACAGTCCCGTGTCTGGGTCCTGAAAGTATTGCCTACACTTAGTTGTCAATTAGACTGAAGTGATTTAAATTATCCCCGTTAGAGGATTGTTTTTGCTTCCATAGTTCATTTCAAAAATTAGTTACACACATGTTATTATTATAATATAATGATTCATCTGTTAATTATTTTTGACATCTATGATAATAAAAATATACAAATGTTCCAGTTATTAATAGAATTGGCCTATCTTTATGCAACTCAAATTGTCACAATTGTTGGACAAGTTGGCACCAAATCACTCTTTCATCTTTGAAATGGTGCAGCATTTTTTGTATTTAGGTTCTGTGAAGATGTACAACCTATAAGTCTGTCTTTACATAACTGCAGATAACCAGGGTTTAAACCACCTTACTTTAAAGTCTTTCACCAAAATGCGTGACTACACACACTATCAGAAATAATCTTCGACCGACCACATGCTGTGTAAGGGTACCAGTGAAATACTTCATAAACAGACAGAATGCAAACATGCACAAACACACTAACCACTAATGCCATAAACAACTTCAAGCACAGTACAAACAAAATGCATGCCAAGAAACCTGCTTGAAAATGTGTATTATAGAGAAATACACTTTCAATTTCTGAATGTTATTTGACTACTTATTACACAATAAACAAAACTATGAGAGGTCCATGATGGCCCTTGAATTAAACTTCTGCCAAGTTCCAGAGATTGTTTATTATCCACTGTTCCTGGATGGATATATGTTATGTATAATATTAAGAGTACCCCTTTTTTTTCTCCATGCATGTCACCTAAAAAAATAGGCAATATATATACACAATATGCATATCACATTCAAAAAAACCCCAGTAATTATTTGGGCAGAATTTGGGTACTTATAACAATCTAAATCACAAAACTAATTTACACCTGATAAAAATCCACACACTTCACCACCACTTTGAATCTGTAGGAACATTCAGTTCTACAGAGAATTTAAATATAAGAGCTTCTTCCTTATCAGACTGATTATAGTGCAATCATGTCAAAACCACGTGAAACCTCACAATGACATCACAAAGTACCCAAGGCTGGGGTACCCCTCAGCAAGGGGCTGCCAAGTGAAACCGTAAGCCCACACTTGGCAGGCAGACCGGCTGCAGACAAATCTGAATTGGATTTATGTTAGTGAAAAAAATAGAAGGTTGCTATTAAGTAGGAAATACAGAGAAAATATCAGAGCCCAGAACCCATCCCTCAGAAACTGAATATCAGGTCAGTCTGTGCTGGAATTTAGTCTGAGGTTCCTCCCCTCCCATCTGTTCTGGGGGAGATTGTGAGTTAGGACCAATTTTACACACAGTATATGATAGAAGTGACAAAATGAAAATTACTCCCAGACTCTTCCTAAGTATTTCTATTACTGATAAGAAAAATAGCAAGAGTGTTGTGGCAGGCTATGCTGCATGTTTACTGAATGGCCAAACATGCAACTACCAACTCCAGTCTTTTCCTTGCTGGAGCTCTGACTTTGATTCTTTTCCTTCTCACAGAGGTGTTTATGTTCACAAAACCTGCATGAATATTGTGATCTCCACTCCATTGAAAAATTCACTTACATTGACCAAAGGTTTACAGGGAAGACGGTGGCAAAAGAGGGAAGATAAAAAGATGGTTTGGTTTCTTAAGGCTAAATCCACTCTTAAAATGCCTAGCCAAGCACAGAAGATCCAGGGTGGAGTTCACTGAGAATCAAAAGTGAAGAGTGAGCTGACTGGTAAGAGGTGCTGAAGGGACAGGATAAGTCCAGGCACAACACAAATGTGGGCAGAGGTTTGCAGGGCTAATCAATGGCTACAAATAAATACTGAGATAAATCTTTCAGGGCATGTCTAAGCTGCCACTCCAATGCAAGAAGGTTTAAGAAGCACCACGAAAAAATGTAAATGGTCTCAAAGCAAACTAGAATTAGAAAATTACTAAATTAAACCAAACAAGTTTTGCTGATGACCAAACAGATCACAGTGTGGGCACTGATTTATCTGTTCTGATGATTCATACTGAGGCAATTTAACCAGTTGTCCATCCAGGCAGAAGTCACTATCCCTGTGGCATAGAGAGGATGTTCACTCCCCAGATGCTGCTGTTTATAACTCAGCATAATAAAATAAATGCAATTAGTGGTCTTGCAAAGCAACACAGAATTTCACATCCTAGATTGGCTGAAAGGTGATACCTCTTCATCCATACTGTTCAGCAAGAAGTATCCTCAGGACAATTATCATTTAAATTCAACAAATTCCATGAATCTTCATTACCAAATTGCACTGATTAAACTAATCTAATTCTAAATTAATTAATTTAAATGGGCATAACTTTTGCACTACAGCTCAGTGCTCAAAAAAGAGCCACTTGTTAATTAATTAACTGTTCTTTATTTTTAAGACTTGTTTCATTTGAAACTCAACACTAAGTAAAGACCTTTCCCGAATTTTCATTGAATTCATTTCATGCCAAAAACATGTTTCTGAATACTCCTCAGGATTAGGAAGTGCATCAGGAGAAGGTGGCAAACCAAGCTATCCTTGATATTTTAGAATTTAGGGAAAAACACACACACACAAATTTAATCAGGTGGGCATGTAAAGAAGTGGAAATTCCTAAGGTTTCTTTGCAGAACTTTCCCTTAATCAAAATGAAGCAACAAGATAGTAGTTATTTATCTTTTCTTAACCCTTCAGAACTTGCCTGTACACAGCTTTAAATGTTCTCCTCTATAATCTGTGCACCTGTATCATTCACGTGTCTTTTACCTGGTGACTGTCTGCCTCTGAAGAATACTGATTAACATGAATTCAGTCTGCCTGCCCATGCTCACCACAAGCAAGTACTTTTCAATTTTTCACTCTGACTAAAGCTCAGCTTGGGACAATCAAAAGCACTGCATTTCTTCAAACTGAAATCTGATAATTCTCTGCCTACAAAGCAAAGCACTATGCATTTGTAAGCTTAGAAAGGACTTTATCCTCTTGGTAGTAGAATTCCGACACACGATTCTTGTGGTTTTCTTCTTCCTCAAACATAAGGAAGTTGCTAGAGATATGGTTATTACATTCTTAGGTTTTCTGAAGTGGTTAGTTACTTGCCTAAATTCTTTTGTATGAATAATCCTCTCTTGTTGCACTGAAATAACTTTGGTTTAAATTAAAAAAATTAAAAGTTAAAGCTCTGGCATTGGTATGGGTGAGCATTATTTGCCTGAAACCATACTTGATTTGGAAAGTTTTGCTATGGCGGTGCAAATCCCTTGACAGAACTTCAGGCTTTAGGTCAGTAGGGAATATTCAAGTCCCTTCCTGATAACTGAGCAGGACTTGGGGATTAAAGATGTCAGGTGACCTGACATCTCTAGAGGTCGGCTATGAAAAAGCCATGGCCTGAAGCCTTTAAACCCCCCATATACCTGTCTGTGTGTTTATTAATGTCATCAGTAGTGGCAAATGTAGTATAAAGTTTAAAAAAATAATGCTCTATTTTTTTAAACTGGATTTATAAAGTCCAAATGTTTACTTAGAAATTAAACATTTTGGTACTGGGGCCTCTAGGATATGTTGGCAGTGGAAAAACTAACCTACACCAGATGGCAGAGGTTAAAGAAATACTATAAAATATGGCTTCTATTCATACGGTTCTCAGACAAACAGAACCCCAAGCAGAAAAAAACTGTGAAAGTGGAAAACCTTTTCATTTGCTTACATTTCTCTTTGCTACTCAGCAAACCTGAGAGGTATTGTATCATCACGTATCAAGGAAGTAATATGCCAGATTGTTGTAACAGGTGGAATATGTTTGTTTGTAACACGTTGAATCTGAAATAAAGAAAGGACCAAAGTTACTAAAGGTTTTTACAAAAACATTTACAAAATATAAGTACCTCAGTTTTGTACCTTCAAAGCTTATTGCCTAAGTCACAATTTGAGACAATAGCTGCATTTTGCACACAAAATATAAAAATTATACTCTCAAATTTTCACAGATTCAGTTAATTTGGCATTAGCGTTTTTAATTAAACATTCCAAAAGAGAGAGCATTTTTTATCTATGCTTTATGCTATTTTACCTAACCTATATAATCTCTAAACTTTATCCTTATTTTTTTGTTTCTAAAGCTTCTTAAAACCACAACTGCTTTGTAATTTCAATGTATTTACATAGCATTACATGAATCTATTATGTTTATAAAATAAATGCGCTCTTATAGTAGAAATACTTCTTGTACAATTTTTGTCAGTTCAAAAAATCCACTGTGAACCCAAATCTGTAAAGCAAAATGTGTGATATAACCCATTTTCCTATTACATATGTAGTCATATGATGTTTTAAAAAAAAGAGAGAAAAAAAATGATGTGAACTTGGGCACAATGGACCATGCTGTCAAAAATATTCAGTTGTCAAAAATGCAGATGGCATAAAACCACAGAAACAGATCAGTTATTGGAGGGGGGTTTAATAGAAACTATTGCGTTGATTTTTAAAATTGATTATGTGCCTAAATATAAGGGTGGGTTTCCAGTAAGGTCTTCAAGGATACCTAAATGTTTTTTTTAAAAAACACATGTATATGAATAGTTAGGTAATTAATACCTTGAGAGACATAGTCTAATGTCCAAGACAGAAATAAATGTTCTCCCATATAAACAGTGGTCAAAAAAGACAACAGCAAGATGTCTGAGGAGAGAAAACCTCCCTGACAACTTGACTTATTCCCTCAAAAAAAAAAAAAAAAAAGGAAAAACAAAGAAAGAAAAAAGTGAAAATAAAAGCAGAAGCAAATGGAAAGCTCTGCACAATGGAAACAACTACTGAGCAGTCCTTGGGAACATTCAGTAGAGATTTCATTTGCAGGGTCTGAACTACAGGCCATTATTAATGAAACAGCACTGCTAAGGGCATTCAAAAGGACGATTAAGGTCTGTAACAAGCTACCTGGCCAGTCTCAAAGAGTTCAGCTGGAGGCAGGCTCTGCCTTTTCCTTCCTGAGTCGGTCCCCTGAGAGAGAAATCTTGAAATACAGAACATACTTACAACTACTGTGACTGTTCCCTCCTTCTGCCCACCCTATTTTTGCCCCTTTTGCCTGTAAGACTAGTGGCATTTTGGTGTGAATACAAAGCCTCCTTGCGATGGATGTAGAGTCAAGTGTTCATAATAAACTCATCTCTTATTGCTAGGCAACACTGAGCAATGTGAATTTGTCACTTCTGTTTGGTGCAACTTTCAATTTCACCTCCAACTGTAACAATATAGCCTGCTATATTTTAGATGCCACTGTGGTTGGATGCCATCCCAGGAAAGATGTGAACTACTACTGACAGGGAGTGAATGACTGGCAATGGGCATAAGCAGTTTTTTGATTCTTAAGCCTTGACATATAATTAATTGCTAGATTTATTCTTCTAAGAAACTCATACTTTATGATTCCTATTTACTGGCTGCCTTTTAGAAAAGGCAAATGGAACAAACAAATTTCCAGTGAGGGAAAGTTCTGTTTGCTTGTTTAGGTTTTTTTTCATGTGGTATTTGTTCTGTTCATATTTTTCTGCTTTGACTGTCTTATTGAGAGGTGGCTATAAGCAAAAATTCAAATCTTAAGTACCCTCAATCAAGGAAGTATCATTATTTCTAAGGCATATCCAGTTATTTGTTTGAATCAATACATTTCTTACTGCAGAATACCCCTTCCATCAAACACCACCCGTTCTCAAGGAGCTCATTATAGCAGAATGAATACTATAGTCACATTTTTTTCAATCTGAAACCAAACTCCCCATCCAATATAAAATAAGATTAATTCTACTGCATGCTATCTAGGCTTCTTTTTTTAATTACCGGACTGATAATTTTGTTTTGAAAACCTTGGTGTGATTGTCTGATCTGGCTACGAGGTCTCAGCTCTTCGATCTTTAAAGAATTAGGTCTGTTTGAAGGGCAAAAAAAGGGAAAACTGAACACTGATATTGCTTCACCACCTTTGTCTAAGACATAGCTGGAAAAAAGGACAAATTTATACTTCAAAGAAAAGACATGTCTTCTAAAAATCATCATCAACAGTCATTTCTCTAAATGTTTAGAAACATTTCACAACTACATTAACTACAGAAATATGCCAAACAACGGAGAATCTTGGTAATATTTTAGTCTTTGCATATTTTCACTGACTCACTGAAAACAAAAGGAGTTTCTGTAACTGTATGAATGAACCATGGCATGTGCATGTTCTTTTAAGAAAGGCCAAGGGTGCAGTTCTATTTTCTTAGCTCTGCTTTCATATTTATGTGTCTCATTTCCAGCTCATTGCTGATGCCTTAGTTGCACTATCCATCAACACTTTTATCCTCCTTGTTCCTCAAAAAGAACATAAAATCCTTTTTTATGTCGTGGTAATATTATTGCAAATAAAAGCAAATACCAAAATCTTTATTAGTCTGCCAAAATAATAAACTATTTAATAAAAGCATGCTGTAAAAATAAGGTCATTTGCATCACTCAAGTTTCTTGCAGAAAATACAGAGAATTATTGGTCAAAAAGTACAAACTGACAGCAATTATTTCTGCTGTTGATCTAATGCTGCCTGGAAATGGATTAAAAAATGCACTGAGGTTTCACAGGTTTTCTATCTTTAAATGGTTGCTTTTAACACTGTAGTAGATATAAGAGCCTGGGAGAATCAAATTTTTCAAAGCTGTTTTTTACCAATCGTATCCATAATGGAAGGAGGAGAGACTGGATATACCCTATTAGAAATCTTTAATCCAAAGCTTATGCATTATACCTTCTGCCTCCCATACTGCCACAAGATTTATCATTCAAATATTTACCATTTTATACTTCTTATTAATTGTGTTTGGTTAGGATTTGTGTCAGCTTTAGCTGTATGATTTTCTTTTACCTTTTCCTTTCGCTATCCTTGCAGAAGAGAGATCAGTGAAATGCTTCTATTTAAGAAGTTTGTTAAATGTTTAAAGTTCCTCATGCTGTTAAAATCATGTATCTAATATCTGATTATTTTTCCTGTACTACAAACCTCACCATTATCTTCTCACTGCAGTTTCTCTCCCCATCTGGCAGTTTTGCAAATACGTTATTTGACAGAGCATAGAAAAATCACTTGCCGTGGTGAGATTTAAATACTGCTTGTGATGTCCCTGAGTACTTTCCCAGAAGAAAATGCATATAAACATTGAAAATAAGCTAATCTTATAAATTTATACAACTATAAAATATCTCATTCATTACACAAAAAGTATTTCCCTTAACTGCCATAATCTAAATGATAAGAATGATTGTTACAGCAACTGAGTTAAAGGTTTATGAAAAGACTCTTTTTAAAATACTTACTACAATGATGTTTTGCAACTTAGTTGTAAACTCCCATAATTCTTAAAATACTCTGCAAGATATAGCTATGTCACTCTACATACAGAGAAAGTGAAACAAAGAGAAACTGAAGTAGCAGGAATGATCGAGCAACCATCAACAAGTTATTGACCAGAGAACAAAATTTCAAGACTCAGATCACTGGTGCTGTCTCAGTATTTTTGGGCTCTATTGCCTCAGCTTCTTAAGTGCAATAGAGATGCTCTACTTCCTGAGAGGATAAGACCTGTATAGGGATGAAATATTTTAAAAATACATTATATATATTGAAATGAGTACTTCCTGGAGCCCTGTTAGTATATTCAATCATGCTTTAAACCATAAAGCAGTCAGGAGTTATTCTCCTTGCTTCACAGGCTGCACACCGCTGAAAGCTGAATTAACTCTTCCATGAAATAATGTTTAGAATGTCACGTGATACATGCAGGGTAGATAAAAGAATGCATGTTAGGGACAACACTTTTATTTTTTTAAAATTCTGAAGGTGTGGCAATTTAGTATTTGCATCTATTTGTATGTTCAGTCAAGGTTAGTTTTTGTCTTGCAAACACCTGAGCTGGGTCACACACCAGGTAACTCATATGTAGCTAAATCAGCCATTTCCAAAGTCTATTTGTTTGGATATTGCACATAGCAACAGCAGTTGCTGAACTAACAGCTCTCAGATATATGCAGGACTGTGTACTTCAGGAAGAAGGTTTTCAAGTCTTATGACAACCACACAATTGAACCACAGAATATGTACAAGAGCTTCAGTAAGCAGTGCTTATAGCAGTGCTATAGTTTAAATTAAAAGCATTTGCATTGTATGTGTTTGGTATTTATTTGGCTTGCTTTGCTATGTATACATCATTAAGACAGATGGGATTTTAAAGACTTAGATAATTGTATGAATGTTAATTAGAGCTTTGTCTATTCAGGCTAAAAGATGCAATAAAGATATCACCAAATCACATCTTTCAGAATATTGTATCTTCTATTACCTGTAAAATTCAGCAGATATGCAAAGGTCTTTTAGGGATTATTTCTGAGCTGTGTTCTTACATATAAGAGAATTAAGTAAATTGTCAGCAGTGAAACAAACCAGTGCAAGATTCGTGTAGACAAAAATTTGTGACTTGAAAAGACTATAGATTATTAAATTACCTTCAAATTAAAAAAAAAAAAAAACAAACAAAAAAAAAACCAAAAACACAAACCCACCACCCAAAAAACCCAAACACAAACAAACAGTCAATGGCACCTAGCAAATTGAAATCAATGTTCACACAGCAAAAACCAGGGAGTCCTCTGGCTTAGTGGCATAGTTGACTACGGACAGAGAATCTGTGAAGTGAACCAGTAGCTCACAAAACTGTCTTTCAACCTTTGCAGATGGATGGTAAACTTTTGCTCATCTCAGCTCATATTCCTGAAGTTGTAATGATTTTTTTAACATTACTGCAGAAATACAATGACTGCAAAACTGTTTGGTTTTGAAAATCATAATGCTTATATGAAGACCAGAGAGCAGGTTTCCTGGTTTTTGTCATTGTGCAACTTCTCAGGCATTATAGAACCAATGGGAAAACCAGAAGAGATCTTTTTGTTCAAAACCAGTTCTTATTAATATAGTAATCAGAAGTACCTTTCAGACTCTTGCAAAGTATTTTTTACTTCAAAGCTTAAACAACATCAAAGAAAGCATACAGACAAAGCAGTGTTGGAAAGGAAGTAACATGCCCTTATTTTTAGCACTTGCCCACTTGTCACTCTTAAACTCTCATCTGCCTTTCAAATGTAGTGTAATCTAATTTTTATGCATACTGTATGCTCATACAGACAATTTCCTCATTTCAGAGAGTGTTGAGTTTGGTAAAGGCTTTTGTACTCTTCCTTAACCTGTTTCAGAAATAGCACTGTCACCATTCGTCTCAGTAACTTATAGGATGATGAAAATTGACATTTTTCTATATAGAAGTAAAAAGAATATTAGTTTTATCAAAGACTAAATCCCCTCTTCCCCTCCAGTGAGATGTGAATTTGGTCACTTCAGGGCTTACTGTGCAGGATGATTTTAAGCAATGGTCCCTGTGGTTGCAGGCTCTATCACCTAATAATTGACCATGACAGGAATTATATGTCCAAAGCCAAGGGGTAGAGTGAATAGCATATGTCAGGGTCAATTATAAGGTGGAAGACCCTGTGACAAAAAAGACTGCACTGATTAGAGCCTGATGTTGACATGGAAGCTGAAGCTTCAATGTTATTTCAAAAGGCACTGTCACAGCCACCCTTCCTTCAGGACTCAAAATCAGAGGCAGATTATGTCAAGTGGTTTATACTACACATGATGTCATACAGTTCAGTGGGACATAGGAAAGTAAAACTGATTTACCTCTTCTTTTCAGCAATGAAATGCTTTCTCTGTATCACTCAAAATTAAGCTCACTACTTTGCTAATTAGGTCAAAACAGCTCCACACTTACTAGATTAATTTCCTCTTGAAAAATCTAACTGTGAGATGAAGAGTATTAAATGTGACACATTAAAATCTGCTTTGATTGTTAAAGTTATTAATGTTATTTTTACTGACAAAATTGAACAAATATGAACAGTGGAATAAAAAGAAAATAGTCCTTTTTTAGTACTTGCAGTTCTGTTATAAATATTTTATGGTACAGAAAGATTTTTGCAATGAAACAAATGGGCCAAAAATCTTACTGCTTGCTTATTCCCCTGAAACTTCACCAGCTTTAACCTACTCAAATGTTTTAATCAATGATGAACTGCAGAACCATTTAGTAAGTGAGGAATGAGCTCAAATTATATACCACTACAATAAGAGAAAATAGTTCCTTTTTAGATTTTCATTGCAACAGTTCAATTTTCTGACTCTTTTCATTGAAAGCTGTTTCTCTAAATTTCTGTGTCTCTGTAAAAATATGCCAGCCATTTCTGCCTACAAGATCCCAGTGGTTTAGCTCATGATGATGGAGAAGATGCTGTAGCTTAACCTCATTAACTAGATAGCTAATTTCTCTCTGTTCTCATGGATTATTATCCATGACCACATTTTTTTCTGGGTGTTTTGCAGCCAATAGATGGCTAACTCCCAATAAATTAAAGCCTATAGTTTTAGATTCAAATTTGTTGGATGATGAACACATTTTAAGGATTATTGAGCCTAGTCTCTCTTCCTCTCTAGAATGGTTAATAGTTTCTAACATGCAGAAACACTTCAAAATTTCTGTCTTCAGTCTTCATTGGCAGTTAATACAGCTTCACAGGAAACATCCCATGTTAGGTAACAGGGACTTGGTTTTGAATCTTGAACATGTACTTCTTTACAATAAACTCATTTCTGATTTACATTTTTTTCAATTTATCATTAGATTAGCTCACAAATTTGTTTTGTACTTAAAATTTCCACAAAAAACTGAAATCTTTATTTCTAAAAACCCATTTTTTTAATAACGGAGAAAAAGTGAGGAGAATATAAAAATGCTTTAAACCTGTAAATATCCACTTAAATTTTTAATTGCAATCAAAATAGATATATGTACAACAGAAACTCCTTTATTATTACAAGCTTTCTGGTGACATGGAGGTGGTCAGACTTTTTTTTTGTCTTGAAAGTACCTAAAGACATCACATGGAGAAAAAACACATTTAAATCCCATGGATTATGCTGAACAGAAAAAGGTAAATTAATGATTTTGCCAGTCACACTCAACAGTTTCTCTTGGTGGTAATTAACATGAGTGCTTTTACTAATACAGTAAAATTTTTGAACATTGAAAACTCACCTAGTCAAATGAAAAAACACTGTTCATCTGTCAGTAAATATTAATTTAGCGTGCACTAGTGCCTGATGGAAACCCTGGTAATTTCGACAGAGGCATGACCTTAGAAGGTTAATGTTATATTTTTGACTCCCTGAAGAATGGTAGATTGGTTAATGAAATTCATCAGAAGTTTAGAAAAATTGGCATCATATAAGGACAATTACCTATTAGTAAGAACCTATATAATGCTACCTTAGGCTAAATTCTGTTTCTGTCACAGTGGTCAATGAATACCGGTCTGAGAGTCCTTAAACAACAAAAAAAAGTTGTTGAATTTCATAGTTCTGGAGAAAGAATTCAAATCACCTATGAAAATGACAAGTCTTGTCTGACCAGAACTAAGAACAATAGGATTAGCTGTATATATATTTAGTAGTGTTTATATAGAGCACTTAAAAGCAAGGAGACCATAGACCAAATAACACATTCTTCACATATAGCTCACCAGGGCCATGTCTGTGTGAATGACTGGAGATCAACTTTAAGTCAATGTGTGCCTATTTTGCTCTAAAAAGAGACGATCACTGTGACAAGGTGCTCAAGCTAATCTTAACAGGTTGTTTTATCTAGGGCATCATGAACTGTTAGCGTGGTTATGCAGCATTCAGAGCAATACTCGTTACATCTGTCGAGCTGTAGAAGTGTAGACAGCAGGACCTGGAGTCCTTCTACATCTGAATGGGGAGAGATGCCGCCTGAGAAATTTCTTTTATTCAGATTTTAGTAGTATGTCATTGCATCTCATTCTGACAAACCAGAATTTTTTTCTCAAAATACAAATCCAGTTGATCTCACAGAGTAAATGAAAATATTCTGCTTACAGTGAAGTAAGTGAAAATTTAGGGAAGCTGTCAATGACAGGCAGCTAAAGGAACTCTGCAGCCAGTTTCTTAGTTAAAAGTCCGACATATTCTCCTGTAAAATCTCAAACCATTTTTCTGTATTACATAGAGAGCTTTGGGTATTAAGAGTAGCAAAAAATTCTGCCACCTGCAAAATGAGGAAAACATCTCAGACTGTAGAAGACTGAGAGCAGAACACCCTAATAATAAAGGCCAATAGTGGCATACTGCCAGCTCCACCCAAGAAAACTCTAACATTCCCATTCTGGACCTGGTAAGCAAAGGTGGAGATGATTTTCAAAATCTTTGTTTCAAAATGAAAATATTCTTCTAACGTTACATCTGCTTTATATATGCAGTATTCTGTTACTTACTGGTGATTATAATAGGAAATCTTTTAATTAAGAACTTCATTAGTTCACCTTTAACTGCCAATCACCAGATAATTGGCCCTTTGCTAAGAGGCACTGCAGCTCAGGTATGCTAAAATGACTGTTTCTCAGAATAACTTACTGAAAGTAAGTTATTTTTGGAACTCATTTATAAGAGAACTTAATTAACTATTCCAGATCATTAGGGATACTGCATTGCTTTTTTCAACCCTCTGACAGGTTCCTCCAGTTATACTAATTCATTATCATTATTTTCAACTTTCTAGGCAGAAAAGAGGGAAAAAGAAACACTGAGCTATTGCAGGCCTTCTGTACAAACTAGCCAGTACTGCCCCAAGATGAAAGGCAGCTTTGGTGGATTTTATTGTTTGAGCTACTGTGGCAGTACAGCAGAATGTCTTGAGGCAAGCAGTTTGAGTGATGGTGCACTGTCTTTTGTCCACTGTCATATGGCAGAACTTTTTAAGAGCAGTGACACTACACAAGAGCTATTCCATTAGGTGAATGAAAGCCAACATTTTCTCATAGAATATATTCCACATAATTTGAAAACAGCATTCTTTTGGATTAAAATACAAATTTGTTTTGAAACCTCAATTTATTAATTCAATTTTAATATATTTCACAAATTCTGGGACCCAAATGCCACTTTTTTATTTGTGCAAATAACCACTGATATCTTCATCAAGAAGCAAAAATTCCTGTTGCACTAGTAAATGAAGCAGACCTTGGTCCTACAGTATTGTATTTAACTTCTACTTCAAACACGTCTGACTTGTAAGTGAAAATTTGGTTTTTTTGAAAGCTGTAAAACTGAATGCAATAGAACCACCCGCACAAAGCCCAGCTACATTGTATCAACAACAGATTAAGAAAAACAGACCTTTTAAAAGACTTCAGAATTATTCTCTTTGCAGATCTTCTAACAATGCTTAGAAAAGATCCTTACAAGTCTTTGAATATTTGTTCTAAAGCTGTCTGATTACAGCTACAGATTATATGGCCTCTCCATTTTACAATGCAGTACAATAATTTATGTACATGATTTTTATTTTCCATGTATCATTGCTAAGTATTGCAAATAAGCATCTTCTAAGTGTTCACAGCTACTAACCAAATTATTCTTTTTTTGTGATAATAAAAAAGTAAACATATATCATTCAAACCCAGAAAATATAGACATGACGTATCACAAAATTACCTTTCTCGTTTTTTATTTTCTGGGCAATAAATCAAATAACTTTGTTCTGCCTTTTTTACAGTTCCTCAGAGGTCTGGTTATTTTCTACTAGTTAATGTACTATGCAGTATTGTTTCGTTCATTTTTAGTAAACTCTGCTAAAATCTCTCTTCTAGTTCAGAACAGGTCTCCATTCCCTTTATGAGCCAAGAAAAGTCCCAACCCCTAAAAAAATTCCTGAGGTTTCATCAGAATTTCACATCTAAGACATCCTCTTTTAGATCACCTAGGGTGTTCTGAAGAGCAGAAAAAGCTTTCAAAGATTTACACATTATGTCATCATTAATAAACTAGTAGGAAACTCAGGTGCCCTGTAAGCAATTCCAAGCAAGTCTGTCTCATAATGCCAGACGGTGATGGTCAAAGCATGAACTGCAGGGGTTTTTTTTAAATGTATGTTTTTTGCAATTATTCAAATACAGAAAAATCTATGTTGTGTTTATTACCTCTTCACAACTACTTAGCAAATAAGTTTTATACCCATTGTCATTTCTTAACTTTTAACAAGTGTATTTAGGAACGAATCAACACCTTCATATCTGCCCATAATTATTCACTCCTATTTTACAGTAATTTACTGTATAAATCATGTGCTGACTAAAATCATCTTAAAAAAAAAGTGTTTTTTCAAGCTGTTTCATGAGCTTTACATAAAAAACCCAAACTTATGTACTTGTCTCACTATGCATTTATTTTGGTACATTTATCACTAGAACCAAATGGGTTATTTTAGAATATTTCCTTCCACCTTATCTCTTCCTGGGAACTTCATACTCAGCAGCCTATGAGCAAGGAACTAATGTAAAACCTGAGTGGTATATAGATTGTTATATAGCACTGTATAATACGATGTTACAGAGGACTGGTAAGTCAGCACTCATACTGCATGAAGTGTTTATCCCAGCTCTGAGGGACGAAGCATTCTGTGATATCTGCAGCGTTTGCTGCAAGTAAATTCGCCAGGAGCTATGAACGGGCATCCCTGGTCACTGCAGGCGGCAGGCTGGCGCGGCAGGGAGCAGGGCAGCCCCGAGGCTCACCCGGAGGCACTGTGCTGGTCCCGCTGACCCTGCACAACCAGGCTCCGGTCACGGTGGGCAACCAGCTCCAGCGGCTCCAGTGGCTTCTCGCCCCATTGTACTCTCACAGGTCCTAGGAACCAAAGCCTGGAGAGTGGCAGGCCCTTAGGCTGCTGCTTGAAACTCTGCCACAATACTAGCAGCAATGTCTTAATCTGCTGCTAAAGGACTCCTAAAGTTAGTCTAGCAATAACGTTTCTTCGAGAGAACTAACCCACACGTTTCTTCTGTAACATGGGAGAAATAAACTTTGTGTGTCAGGTGTCAAAAGACTGGGCAGCTGGGTAAGCTTTTGACTTGGCCTGCAACCCGACAGAGGTGTCTGTCATGTGTCTCGTGGCGGGATTGCTCAGAAAATCGGGCCAACACAGGGATCAGATGACGAGATCAGATTTTTCGGTCTGCAGCAGCTGAACTCGAGGATGCAGATGGACGTTTTATGCTCGCCTGCGAGCAGAGAGGCAGCCAGGTCAGCTCTGCTGTTCCTCCCTCCTCGTTGCCGCGATCACTGGCCCGCACCGATTTCTAAAGCCCCGCAGCAACTCTTGCCCTCCCAGCGGGCCCTGTCGGCCTCCCTGCCCCGGGCCGCGGTGGAGCCGTGCTATGCACTGCAGTTCTCCCACAGGCATCCCATGGAGAAGGAAGGGGTGGCCTCCCTTGGTCGGCCCTGTTCCTTAGGCAGCAGTGGCTTGGAGCAGGTCCGCGGCTCTTCGCTGAAAGACAGAAGGCAACAAGCAGGCACGGGGAAGCGGCAGGAGGGCGATGCCCTCACGGCCGGGCGGGCCTGCCAGCGCAGTCGCCCTGCCCTCCATAGGCGCCCGGCGCTCTGCCTCCGCAGCCGCGCCCTCCTCCCG